>CM061048.1:27483785-27825102 GCA_030762985.1 Adelphocoris suturalis
GTAAGTACGAACTAACTAAATATTAATGAGATAAAATAAATCGGCCACTTACCCTTCACTAGCCTATCTGTGGGTGACGAAAGTTATAATAAACTCGATTTTTTGAAATGATTGGGATGGTATCTATCAATGGCGACAAAACCCCCAATAGGGTTCGTTGTGCCAACTTGTAGAAGAAGAAGAAGAAGAAAAAAAAAGTTTATTGACAAAATAAAAACAAAGCGAAAGATTCCTTCTGCATTACAAAATAAACAATACCGACATAGTTTTTCAAACCGTCTTGTCGGGGGTGTCAGCAGGTTAAACTAAAAACTACAATGAGAACAAAATACAATAAAATGAGAAGAAATTAAAAATTAAACTCATCTACCAACGCAGAGCGATATCGCCAGGCTATTTTACTGAAAGCCACCAGTTGAGGCCATCCACCACCATCCAGCAAAGCCACAGCCTCATTCCCGAGAAAGCACGGGTTTTATTGAAAACCTCAACTCTAAACTCTGCCAGTATTGGGCAAGTACAGAGAAAGTGGTGCACGTCTTCATTCTCGTGTCTATTGCACAGTGCACACTCCTCATTGCGGTCGGTGTCATATTGCTTTGCATTGAGATGCAACAATTCTTCCCCTCAACTTGAAAATCCACCTCGCCGAAAAAATATCCATCACTGGCTCACAAACCAAGCTCGCGGCCTTGAAGCCGCTTGAATGGGGGTTGATTAAAAGGGCATCAATAGGTACATAGAACAGTACAAATCCTCTCATTCCCCATGAGGTCATACCGTTTTCTCCGAGCTCAGCGCAGTAGTTGAACAGACAGCAAATATTTTATCGTGAACATGGCATTTGTCTTCGTGAGCATTTAACGAAGATTTTCTAATTCCAATTTCAGGACTTTTTTTTAACTGAAACATAGGTCTATAATGTTGTACTAGTGTATAATACAGAAGTATTCATGTGAAATTTCAGATGAGTGCAAGTTTTCCATTCTCGTCTCAAAAGCTCAACTGCCAACTGGTTATACGACCGTTTTGACGATCGAACTCAAATATCAAAGAAAACCAACAGCAACCTGATTCACCATGAGGTCTATCCATTTCAAAGAACGTGAAGACCGTACTATACTATAGTAATGCTCTCTCAACAGAGGAATAGTGTCTCTCCTAATTCAAACTTAATTTGAAAAGTATTTTGATGAAATTCTATAATTTTTACCAACACTAAAGGCTACCCTGCTGATTTCTGTCACTTCAGTAGCATGCTAAACAATAAATGTGTTGTGATTTGTCACCCTCTTTTCCAAACTGTAACTTTATAATCTTCACGTTACATTTGGTTAGGTGTGAGGGATTGCGCAGTAAAATTGAAGGGAAGGATCCCACAAAGAGGAGGGGAGTAACTTACTTCTGTTCACTCAAGGGACAATGTCTGACTAACTAAAAACGCATTACTAACACAGTTGAATGTTCACTTAACCTGACATTATTGCCATTAGTATAAGTATCTACCATCTATTTCTGATATAAATCACTACATTGAAAGTAGAAGTAAACGATCAAATGTTAAAACTAGACTAACCTTGTTCGACTGTGATCAGATGGTTGGTTTTCATGACGGACTTTGTTATCGTTTCTTCATCAAGGGGTCGAAGGGACCGGAGGTTGATGACTTCACAGTCAATGCCTTGACCCGCAAGGGCGTTAGCGGATTCAAGACACAATTCGACGGTTTTCGAGTGGGACACCAATGTGATGTCTTTCCCTGGTCGCTCGATTTTGGCTTTGCCAATGGGCACAATGAAATCCTTGGAGAGTGCTTCGTCTGACATCGGGAATTGTTGGCCGTACAGAATCTCGTTCTCGAGGACAACTACAGGATCTGGGTCCCGGATTGCTGCTTTCAAAAGACCCCGGGCGTCTTCAGAACTGAAGGGAGAGACAACTTTGAGACCGGGGCAATGCGAATACCAGGCACCAAAACATTGAGAATGCTGTGCTCCAACACCTGCTGCAGCTCCATTAGGTCCCCTGTGAGGAAACAGGCAAATTAATTAGGTGCTTAATATTGACAACAAGCGAAATTTAGATTTTTCAATAGCAAATTTAAAAATAGAAATAGTTGAAAATATAAATACTCGAAAAGAACTACTCGCAAAGAACTGCATTTATGAATCGAGTCTCCTGTTATGCAACTTGAATGATAGAGAAACAAATTGTAAACAACAAAAAGCGATAGAGCAATCAGCTTTATCTTGTGTGCTGGCCAATGGATTATATTTTATCCCACAGTAAGGGAGTACATAACAATTGTCTAGTAACGAATATGCAAGGGAACAGTTATGATATGGAAAAGTGTGACCAAACATGTTCTGGCAATACAACATGTCAATTGTATTCTTTAGAAGCCTAATATAGGTGATTAATATCAAATAACTGGGGTTATTTTCATCATTTATTGGTTATGTAGGAAATGTGACATGGTGGAAAAACAATGCGTTGAAACAAAAAGAGATAAATTTATAATTAGGTAACCCCTTGATTTCCCTTGATTCTTCAACATGATAGCCTTTTTTCTCTAGAGCCAAAAGAGTAGCGTAGGAAAATATTCTACCAATCTCTGTACCGATGAAACGATAAGTTTACAAAGACATTCGTGTAGCTGAAATTACAGGGGCATTTTAAAACCCAATTTGAAACCCTCCATTGCTTGCCAGAACATAACGTTCCCTTTTTGAACTTGTGTTCTCATTCTTTCTTCTGTGATTGTCCATAGTTCAAATGAAAGATATAACTGTTCAACCAATCGTGCACTTTTCTGGGAAAATAGTACTGTTAACTGGTGAGTCAATGAACTCAGTTCTCCTGACATTGAGTATCGTAATAGTGTAGGTTATCAAGTAGCTGGTCAATCAGGAGTAGTAGGATCATCTTTATATATAATTCCGAACGGTCTTTGAAATTGTGAAGTACTTCGTGGTCCGATTTTAGTGTCAGACTGCTCATTCAAATCAGCACGGCCCCAAGTTTGTTGCAAAAGTGTCGCCGTTCGTCTCTATACCCGCCTTGATCGTGTTCTAGGCGGTCCTTATCAACGAGAGTGTTTATCAGGCTGTGGCGGTAACAACAGTTCCCATCAATTCACGGTAAGTAAGAAACGTAGTGTAGTTACTAACATCTAGGAGTTATTTCTGAACGAAGAAATTGAAAATGAAGATCTTAGCGGACTTTATTATATTCCCCAATTCAACTTTTTGTTTAGTCTCATAGTGGCTAGGACCACCTCAACTGGTGATATTTATTTTATTACATTTTGATCGGTATTTATTATAAATTCAGGTTTTCAGTAACTCCAAAACTGTTTCAGAGTGAGTATACTTGTATAACGAGCAGGAGCAATATTGAAAAGTTGCCTTATTTCTCAACTATATTTTAGGGAGCTCCATGGGGCGAGAACTATGTAGTATGATTTGGACAAATTTAATAATGACGTTGCAAATTCTTACACAGGGCTTACTATTATTTTTGATGGATAAGTTGCCAATTAAGCTCACTATTCTTCCCTGATCTTGCGTATTTGTAAAGTAGATGTCTTCTGTAAAAATGAATATTATTTTTATGTGGACTTGAACAAACCCACCATATATTATATAGGCGGGTCGTCAGTAAAAATGGTAATGTTACATATTTAAGGAATTTCCAGCGTCTTTTAAATTTCATTCTAGTTATTATATCACTAGGAATGACACATAGAATCCTTTCTCATTCAAAGGGATTGAAACCTTTTGATTGGCACGCAAACTTACAAGTTATCAAGAAATGGAGAAACAGTTGGCTCATAAACTTCAAAAATATATCCAAATGGAATCAAAGATCTAGTTGGTTTAATAAAGGTTATTCTTACCTAGATTAGGAAAGGCTACAAAATTGTAAAATGTAAAAAAATATTAAATTCACTAACCTAAATACAACTGGGACATTTATAGTACCAGCAGACATGTAAAAGGTTTTAGCGGCTGAGTTGATGATTTGGTCGATGGCTTGCATGGAAAAGTTGAAAGTCATGAATTCGCAAATAGGTTTCAGGCCGGCCATGGCAGCACCAACAGCAATACCAGTGAATCCCATTTCAGTGATGGGAGTATCTATTATTCTTTTGTCTCCATATTTCTTCCATAGGCCTCGAGATACTTTATAGGCCCCATCGTATTGAGCAACTTCTTCCCCAAGTAGTATCACCTGAGAAACAATACGTACATCAATAGTGTTGTGTGATTATAGTCAACAAATACTACGACTATCTGCTAATTCCAGTAGTTGAACATAGCTGGAAACATATGAAGAGTTGTTCCGTGAGGTAGTATACTGTATGGGTTTTATTCTAGCCATAAGCCTCTGGCTTGGAACCACTCCTACCCATCCCTAACCATTTCTAGATGCACCCAATACCTTGCCTAACAAATACAAATAAATGTGCATTAACCCCCCCCCCCCCCCCCCCCCAAACAATAATTAAAAAATAATAATAATAATAATAAAGAAAAAAAATCTGTATCACAATGGATTTGAAACTAGAACCTCGCTTTTTTATCTTTTCCACTCACCTTGGAGCTTAAAACGTCAATACAACCCAACAACTGCTATAAACAATATCAGCTGGTCTATGACCGATGACAGCACTGGTAGCGGAAGGAAAGTGAAGTATTGCTCGGGCTCATCTAGACATTGTTGTGATGTCATCAGAGCGTGCAAATCGTAGAAAGAAAACTACCAATCGTAAGAAAATGCTGTTGATATCAAATTTCTTAGGATGGAATCTTCTTGCATTTAAAAATAGTTAAATTACCTTTTTCACGCTCATGGGTAATGGCTCAATGTCAGGATGAGGTTACATTATTCCAGAACTAACTCTAGGTTAAGTGCTTGTGGCATGACAAAAAATATATTCGCAAAAATACGTATTAGCAACCATGCTAGTTCAATTGAAAATCCATAATATACATTGTATATCATATAACAGAAAAAAATTTACCTTAAAATAAAAAAACGAGTCTCAAAACAGCGATACTAGGGATGAAATTGAACCTAGCTCAACCTTGGTTGAACTCATTTTAACCATCAACACGTAGAGCAAATAGTAATAACTACCAAATGTGGTACAATTTGTTGTATACTACAACTACGTGGTAGGTACAACGTATGAACATCAACTCAATTCCAAGAATCGAATTGTTCAGGAGTAAATTCACCTTTAACAAGGTTATAAGCGATAGCGATTATTAAGATGGATAAGGGGTTATAAGCTAATTCAAAAACCTGTCTACTCCCCTCTTCCTGCCTACCACAAAATTATGTCATAACTTTGCTGGCATTTCTTTACTTTTTTTTTTTTTCAATTAGGGAGTCTCATCCCACCACGACACCATCTCACCTAATCAAACCCTAATCATCTTCAGCTTCAGATTCGTTCGGACAGACCGTTCTGAACCCAATTCTCAGAACGGGGTTCCCACGTCTGTCCGAACGCATTATTCACAATTCAGAACAAAATCTAACCTAAATGGTACTTAGGGCATCAAAACCTTGAGCTAATAGGAGGTACATCGAAGCTTCTACATTTCTTCCTTGTTGTGGAGACATGATTAAAAATAATCCGAATAAAAAATTATTGTATGCCTTCTTGTTTCATCATTCCTCTTGGTAGCAAAGGGTGAAATTCGTGGTGGGAAACATATTCAAAACAGTTGCAAGTTGAGCAGCACGACCATACAGGTGAATTTAGTTTTTTTTAATATTCTGAATCTCGAGTGCACAGCACTTGTTATTGAAATTCAAGTAGGTAAGTACCTAATTTTTCAGTAGAATTTACTGCATAAATTTCTTTCTTAGTGTTCTATTTCACGGGTGATACAGTTTTTCTAAGAAAAATTTAGCTAAAAATATATATCTAACTATTTTAAGCCATTGTTATTGGTTTTTAAAAACGAGTTTTAGTTATTCATGGTTGACTTTCCACACACATTTTAATGTAACATACAAATTACCTGAAACCACTAAAGGATTTTTCAACTGAAGACTTACAAATTACTTACAAGAGGAGTGCTGAAGGACAATACTTCTAACTAGCAGGTGCCCTGAAAGTCACCAGAAAGGCAGCACAAGAAAACCTATTAAATATAATCGGAAGCAAATTTTTCTCTACTAGTCACCCTACTCAGTAAAAAAATGCAAGAATTTTTTCAGTAGAAATTGTTGCAATCATATTTGGGGCAAATTATTTTCTATTTAACCCACAATGTTGAAATTAGGGATGAGTGAGATGGAAATTTCAAATAAGTTTCTTTGAGGCTGAAACATGTTTTATGACTTATGATTTGTTTCAGCTATGTGATCTGAAAAGGTTCAGATCAGGGCTAGTTTATAACTGGGATAGCACTGGGGGTGTTCAGTACAAAGGAAGGCGCAATTATGCTTGGGAGCACGAAAGCAAGCATTTTTAAAATCTAAACTGTGTTAAAACTAGGCCTTGTTCACATTCCCCAATTAAGAAAATGAGGAAAGGATCGGGAGAGCACCAATCTTGAGCTGTTTTCTGAAGAATCCGCTGATAGGGCTGGCATATCCGACTTTAGTTTCATTTCTTTCTTTTTTGTCACCGTTCAGTGTATGTGAGGAATAGCTCTATTTACAAATCGGGAATCAGGCATTTTACTGTAGGTACTGGTACATAACATAATATTTATATACTAAAAAAATCTGAAGCTATTCCATCTGTTACAGCCCAAAAGTATTGATACCTCTGACAGTAAGGGGAAATTTCCCTTTAGTTGCAACACTGAAACGGGTTGAGTTATGAGGCTGATTAATCAAACCTCTTCGACTGCTGGTTATTTTTCTAGAACATAACATTTCCCCGGAGTCAAATACCAGCTGGTTTAGGATGATGACACCTGTTCGTTTGGTGATGACAAAATTATTCCATTTAACCACCTCTCCCCCACCGTTCTTTTCCCGTGCCACAAATACCTCCCTATGGTTGGGGCTAGACATTTTTTAAAATGAGGTTGACATAATCTAAACATATCAGCTCAATCAGATCCCCAGTTTGTTCAGTAATGTCATAGATACCCCTTTCCAAACCCCCTCCCCCAAAAACACCCATATAGATCGGAATTGAAAATTTCTAAGTGGGGCTGTGATTTTTTAGTGTTATCCAAACATATTTTATCAATCAGGTCCTCAGTTTATTCAGTGATGTTCAAGACACCCCCATTCCACCCCCACCCCTCCCTCAAAATACCCGTTATGGCTCAGATTTGATAATTTCAAGTAGTTTTTGATGCAAGTTAGAGTAATCCAAACATATTTAATCAATCAGGTCCTCGGTTTGTTCAGAGATGTCCAAGATACCTCATTTCATCGCCAGCAAAATATTAACTAGCTGAACAAATAGATCAGAAATACTTTGAGTAAAAAAAAAAAGGTGGTCTAGGGGGGTTGAACACAAGATCCTTTGCTTAGGGAGCCCAGTGGTTTACCCGTGCAAGGTTTGTTCACTGAAGCCACCAAACCAATTTGCAACCCACTTGAGGTGTTTGATGAGTTCTCTGATCATTGAGCCCCCCCACCACACAGTCTGTTCGCAGAGGTTTCCAAACTGATTTCCAACCAGTTGCGAACCGTCAAATCGGTCAGAGCTTTTTCCAGCTGACCACTTTCTGACTGTGTGCCCCCTCCATTCCAAACTCATAACAGCCAATGAAATAATTTCAGCCTCTTTTTTCGCCGCTGTTTCATGCCTCTGAGTAATTTGCTCAAACATTCAAATAAAAAGTGGATGGATGCCAATCCCCAATTGGTTTGAAATCACTTTAAGTTGGCAGCAGTAGCGAACGCGCACTTGACCAGTCTCCAACGAGTTTGAAACGGTTTGAAAATAACTTCAAACTGCTTCAGTGAACAAACAAAAATATCTAGCGTGAACCTACTGTTCCTCAGACACCCATGTTACTCAGTGCATACACAGAAAATTGACAAGAAACTGTCTCAAGTGGTTCCTCAAATATAACAGATATGCCAGGATTATGCCATTTTTTCTGAGTTGAGGAGTCAGTGTAAGGCTTTAGCCAGTGAACTCTATGGGAAGTATTTACTCGAAGTCCAAGATTCAATACACCATAACATTAAGTCGTTCTGGAATTATTTAAATTATAGAGAGGGAACTAATTCTATCCCATCCTGTATGAGTCTTGGTGAAACACTGGCTGGCACTCCCCAGGAGGCTGCTGATCTTTTTGCGTTCCATTTTTCCTCAGTATTTGAACAACCCGTTTCTTATCATCCTGTTTTTCCCGATTGTGAGGTTGTTGCTATTGGTGCACTTTCTGTGACTAGTGAGAGGTGTTGCGTGAGCTGGCTTCTCTTGATATTTCCAAAGGAATGGGCCCTGATGGGGTGCCTCCTGTCGTGCTCAAGACATGTGCGAATAGTCTCGCTGTTCCCATCACTGACCTATTTAACCGATCCATTGCTTCTGGCGTTTTTCCGGATGTCTGGAAGTATTCCTTTGTGACTCCAATTCATAAGACGGGGGATAGATCAAAGGTTGATCACTACCGGCCAGTGTGCTCTATGTCCACATTGCCCAAACTTCTGGAAAAGCTCATTGTGCCTAAACTTTCAATTCAGTTCTCACACTTCATCTCCGTGGAGCAGCATGGTTTTGTCAGAGGGCGTTCAACGGTTAGCAACCTCCTTGAATTTCAAGAGTATGTACTGAGCGCATTTCGTGAGGGTCGACAGGTTGATGTTATTTCAACAGACTACGCCAAAGCCTTTGATAAGCTATCTCATCGACATATCATTGCAGTTCTGAAGTCTCTTGGAGTTTTTGGCACCTTAATGGATTGGATTACGAGCTACCTTCGCAACAGATACCTTGTGGTGAGGATCAAGAATGTTACTTCCAGTTCCTTTCATGCCTCCTCAGGTGTTCCTCAGGGATCCCATATCAGGCCTCTTTTGTTTTTTCTGGTGATAAATGGTATTACAAGGCTCTTCTCCGAGGTGAAATGCTTGCTATTTGCGGATGATTGCAAAATCTTTAGTGAGGTTACTTCTATGAGCGATTGTGAACGGTTGCAGGGTTGCTTGGATGCTCTTGGTCATTGGTGCATTGCTAATAATATGTTTTTAAACGAGAATAAGTGCTCTGTAGCAACATTTTACCGCATCTGCTCTCCAGTGGTCCATGATTACCATATAAATGGTCTTCCTCTCCGGCGGGTGCATCAGATTCTCGACTTGGGAGTTCGATTCGACACACAAATGACTTTTATTGACCACATTGATAGCATCACCAACAAGGCCATGAGGTCTCTTGGTTTCCTCAAAAGAAACACAAGAGAATTCTCCAGTATTCCAGCGATTGTTTTAATATACAAGCAACTGGTTTTGCCTATCCTCGAGTACGCTACAGTGGTCTGGTCTCCATACTACCAGGTGCATATTGATCAGCTCGAACGAGTTCAGCGAGTGTTCCTGAGGTACATAGGTTATAAGATGGGTATCCCCTCCACTGAATTCGACTATCCTTCGCTACTGGAGAGATGTAACCTGGTTCCACTCAGTGTGCGTCGATCGAGGAGTGACTTGTCATTTCTGTGCAAATTGTTACGTGGTCAGCTAGACTGCCCATGCCTTCTCTCCAAAATTAACTTGGCAGCTCCACAGGTCCGTACTAGAGGTACTGCACTTTTCTCCATCGACTTTTCGCCCACAAATTACCTTTATCATCGACCACTCTCCAGAATATTACGCAATGTGAACTTTCTCCTCCAGACCAATCCCGATATTGACATTTTCACCACACCTATACCTACGATAAAACGATGTATTTGTGAGTAATTGTTATGATGATGATTGTTACGAACCAGTATTAATATAACTTTATTTCCTTTTTATTAAGACCAAACTTATATTCACTTTGTAAATTTTCTATTGCACTAGATCAACTGAAACTGATTTTTGTTATTTCCTTATGTAATTGGGTTCGCCCGTTTGATTAATAAATAAATAAAAAATAAATAAATAAATAAATGCTAGCGCTACTAGGGGTTCTTCAGAAAACAGTTCAAGATCGATGCTCTCCCAATCCTTTCCTAAGAAAATGGGTTCATGTGGCTCCATATTTTTTCCGTGATCGTTGGTAAACATGGATGGATGCAACAGCAACTTTCGACTATAAAATTTTCGTTTTTCAAAAGGTTTTGCAGATTCACTGTCGATCTTGCATGTGTGGGGCAACCTAACCTTGAACTATGTAAGGGCTGTGACTTTGTGGTCGGATCACGTTCTGTGGCCAGTAGGATTTCAATTAATTGGTCCTTACATTTCAAAGAACCAGCAGAAGTGGCTTACATTTTGCACCTCTCTCACTGCACATGTGCAGGATGATGTGGACGTGAACCAGGGAGTAGCAGGAAAAAAGCTGTTAGCCGTCAGGCTTCAAGTAAGGAGCTGTAAAGAAATGTACTAAAACTCAAGTCTATGGGGGAGTAGCCACATTGGACCAGTTGAGTATGTACTTTCATAGTTTTAGGTAGTGCTAGGTGGTGGTTCCAATTGAAATTCGCTACATGCCTTTGTTGGCCACACCTAGTTCTTAACGTTTGCCACGGTGCGATGGACGGAACAATAGGTTGATACATGGTCCATTTCTTTTCAAGGTCTGTCAAGGTTCCAGGGAGGAGAAGCCCCCTTGCCCTTGGTAGGCTAGGAGCATCAAGATATATTGTGGTTGATTATTTACTAACCTATCAAGCTCTCCCCGATTTAGTAATTGCAACTTTTTTCTTACAAATTTCCAATTACGGTTCTTAGTTAACATTAAAGTTGCCTCTCACAAAGTCACATTAACAAAGCACCCCTTTTGCAAGCCAGTTAACATATCATTCACTAATGGTCGGCCTTGGTGTAAGTTAACAAGGAAATTTGATTACTATAACACGGTATTGATCAATCTGATTTGTTATCAGTAATGGGCCAATGAATTAAACTTCACTTTCAGCGTAGAATCCACTCTCACCTTCTCATCGCGTTCCATTTCTTCGTCCATTGCCGAATTCAGGGCATCTCGAACCGTCATATTCTTAGCAGCAGACGTCCTCGAAACGGAGAACGATCGCCTAGCCAAGATCGCCACAGGAAGTTTGAATAGCATTTTGATTTGAGAAGTAGAGCAAGCTTTCTATGGACACTTGAAGGAAGTTAAGTGGGTAGTTCTGCTAAAACAAAAATGGACACATATTAAAAACTTCTAATGAATAACTATCCGGCAAGCTAGGCCTCTGCAGGCAACCTTGAAGAGAAAAAATACTCCTAGAAATGTGACAGCAGATAAACACGTGACCTAGAAGTGATGAGAGAACATACGGGAAACCGACAGAAAAAAGATCGGACGAATTCATGCGGAGGACACTGACCTTATTTTCGAAGTTGAACTGCGCGAATTCTTCGGATATTTCGATTCCAGGCAACGAACTTCGTCAAAATCGCATTTCCGCAGATTCTCTTGGATGTAAAAACACTGCAGGTATCATCGGCCGTCAATAAAATTGAGAAATCACTGAAAGAAAGATCCCACGTAAAAATTCGCGATTTGTGATTACAACAACAGATTAGTGATAAAAGAAACGAGCAAGATGGCGGACGAAAATACCAGTGGTGTCCTGATCAGCGAAGCCACCCTTTTTCTAAGCATGACAGTTTTTCAAAACTTATCAAAGAAAACTTCAATGACATCCCATGAATAAAACATTTCAAGAGATAAAAACACGGTTCGTACAAAATAACAACCTGCATAAATCTGTTGGTAAACATGGATAAGTTGAAAACTATCGACCCAATAGCGTCAACCAATCAAAGAGCCTGAAATTAGGCGCGAAACGGGTGACCAATGGGAGAGAAGAAGATGAGAACAAAATACGCGGGTTCGGAATCCCCATTTCATTCTTGGCTGCCTGATTCCGTGATAGGGTCATCTTGAGCTCCCGTTCTCCGTATTTATCAAACCTTTTCTACCGGATTAATATCCCTGTTTCTCGTGGTTTTCGACTCAAAACATCCACTAAATCATCAATATGACTTCTACTGGAACTTTCCAAGGAATGAACCTTGCCCGCAACTCCAGCAAGTAAGTCATCTTCATTGTAAACAAACTACAGGTTAATCGATACAACAAAGGATTATCTGTAACGGGCCTTTGTCTTCAGTTTTTAGCGTTGTATAATTATTTTTGCCGTAACTTGTTGTTATTCGGTATGAATCATGTTGAACGTGAATTTGACGAGCTAATTATTTCCATATTGCCAAGGCTCGGGAAAAATCCATGTGAATGTGACCCTTTCTGGGTGCGAACACACGACCATGTTGGAGCACTTCGCAGCTGTTGCTTCTTGATCACATGTCCTTTTCTCGTAGACTGCTTCACTAATTTGTATATAATATTAATTTACCAAACTACCAATGAATCTTGACACAGCATATTTACTAGGTACATAGAGTGAATGGGTGAGACCACCTGTCGGGTTCCCACTTTGGATACGTAAAGAACCTATAATCCTATCAACATTTCTACTCACTGATTATGTACATACCTAGCATAACAACCTGAGTAGCTACGTCTAGAAAGTAGAAGTAGTTCATGAAAACTACAGCTATGGAATTTCTGAATCCTCGGATCCATCTCGGGGCCACGCTGAACAAACCTTAAATACCTACCATGTTTCCTGCTACCAGTAACGTTTTGGGTGTTTTGTTCTAAATGATTCTAGTACAATGAATGAATAACCATTATTTATACTGTTGGCTTGAACACGATAGTTAGGTTCAACTTGGAGCCTTGATAGACGTGTCTATCTAAAATTATGGTTCTCGCTAAGTCCGTCAGAAGTTCCCTACCTTGAATCGCCCTTTTACTTTACATTAGTTCCCTTATCTGGACGAACAGCTGTTTCGTCGTCCTGGGACATACCCCTGGTACTAGTTCCAACCTCGGAGTTCTGAGGGAGTCTTGGATCAAACCAGTTTACACCGGTTATAGCCGCCAGATTACCTTCTCGCTGAGTTCACTGGGGTGTTTCCGCGCTTCACATCTTCCCAGTCCCAGGTTCCTCGAGGTGGCTTTCCCTCCTTCTTGAGCGAGTAGGAGAGGAGGTGCGTTTCCGATGTTCTCACCTCTCAAACTCTCGGTAGGCTCTTCCTCCGGGTTCGGGGGAATGTCCTTATTAAATCATTCGGGAACGGGTTCCTTGTTCGTGAAACGCCTTCCTGTTCAGCGGTGCTGTTTCATGGTTTTCTTCATAATGATGAGTCGTGCGAGTTTTTTGCGTGGCGGATAGGTGTAGGTATTTCTTTAGATGACCGGGTACATATCATCGGTCCACAAAATCTTACCTATCTTCCTACCTCAATAAATAATCTACACACTAAACAATAAATCCCAAACCGGCCAAAAGGTTACAATGACGTATTCAAAATAAGTAGAGATTTCTCTCTGAAAATACGTTTCTCCCTCTTTGTCACTGTTATCATTTGAAACATCCCAAGTATGATTAGCATCGATGAATTATGGTTTTAAAAAATCGCGGGGGGGGGGGGGGGGGGGGGGGCAAAGTTTTTGCCAAGTGAAAAACTTTAATACTGCTAATCCAGGGCTTGAATTTAAACAACATTCGAAAAAGTTCCGGTCATGCAGCAAGTTCGTAAATTGTCGTATTATAACATTGTTTTGGAATTTCACAACGAGTGCAAGAAATTGTCAACTAACAATTGTTTGGCTACGAATATAATATTCTGCGATTAAAATATTTTGTATTTTTGGCTTTTAAACAAAGTTTTTATCGATTTTTCAGCAAATATTATGTACCTAATGAAATGATGTATTTCAGCATAATTTTTTGCAAACATTTTCTAATGTTCTAGTTCGTTGTTGATAAACTTTTTTCGTCTAGAATTCTGTTGAAAATATAAATGTATCAGTTTTTAGCCCTTTTTATTGATTTTTTTAAGCACCTTTTTGGAATTTGACCTATTTAATGTGCTCATAAAGTGCGGGTCAACTAACTCATCCTTTCATTTGGAAAGCTTGATTTTATGGCGCAACAACGGATTTTTTGTCGTCTGGAATAACATAAATATATGTTTGAAAAAGCGTAAACTTCAGGAATCGTGTTAGAATATCGGATTATTTATAGTCCAGGAAATAAAGACATTGAGGTAGAAAAAAATAGAACCCAAACCAAAATTGGTACAGACGTAGGTGGAGGTCCCCTGATTGACATACTAAAAGTCCTGGGGGGTGGGGGTGCCGCTCGAGGGGGGGGGGGGTCATTAAAGGTCCCATTTTGGGGTTTTTCGCGAATATCTCGGAAACGGTGCATTTTTCGATGAACCATGTCCCATAGTAAATGAAAGCTGATAAAATTCTCTACAACTTTGATTATATACGTTTTATCAAAATTCCGAACCGTTACGGAGATATATGCATCCGAAAATGGACGAATTTTGAAAATTAGGTTTTTAGCTCACGTTTTTCGGATAACTTTGTTGATTTGCGTCCAAACCGTTTATCTGAGAAAAAAGTCCTCTTAGAGAAAGTTGTAGAGCATCAAATTTCCTTGAAGAATATGTGGCTGAATGCCAATTTATCATTCACCAATCAAAAGTTACGCCAGTTTCAAAATTTTGCCCATTTTTACCCAAATGTTGTCAGGCCACTTTTCTGTGTCCTCCAGCTTGAATCGTCCTTCTTTCTGTCATCTGTCGTCATACATACGTCCACACGACCCCAGAATTACATACCACCACATGGGGGGGGGGATGAGACGACGATGTAAAAAAGCGATGCGTGTAATTAATTATGAAGTAATTAAATAATACATGATTACATGATTAGATGATACATGATTAGAACATGTCGTATTCTTCGTCACTCTCCTCGTCGGGCAGTTCCGTGGGGGCGGCGTTTGAACATGTTCCGTGACGCCCGATGCAGGCGACGGAGCAGGCAATGCCTGTTTATTGAAGTTTAAGTTGGCCACTACATCAACTTGTGTTATGTTGTTAGGTTCCACATGTTCATATGTTCAATATTGAATAAAGTTCATTATGTGTGTGTTCAAGAAAATGTAAAAAGTGTATTCTTCAAAAAAAAAAAAATATATATATTAAGTAATAAAACCCAGATCAACTGTAACACTAGGTACATTTACAAAATTCCACTGTTAGCACTTCATCTGCTTCAACTGGTTATGGGCCCAGCACTAATTTGTAGACAATCAACATGTCTCATGGGGATCCAGGAGCAGGTGGTTCTCCACCTGTGGCATCTACGAGTGTTGCAGTTGCAGGACTGGGAGCAATGCCGAACATTAAAAAATTGGTTGGTTCAGAAAATTATTCCAACTGGAAGTTCGGAATGGAAATGTTTCTGATCGCCGAGGATCTGAGGGCAGTTGTTGCAGGGACAGAGGTTGATCCAAGAAAGGATGCCAAAGCTCGATCAAAAATTTGTTTAATGGTCGATGAGTCTCTGTATCCTATGGTTCGTAGTCAAAAGTCGGCAAAAGATGTCTGGGCTAAGCTTGAGTACAGTACCTTATACTCCAGAACAGCTAGGAGTCGCAGAGAGAGTTAATACAACTCTAGTAGAGAAGGCTAGGTGCATGCTGCAAGAAGCAGGGCTCAGTGAAAGATACTGGGATACATTAAGCACTGCAAACTATTTAAAGAATAGGTCTCCAACATCTGCACTGAAGAAGAAAACTCCTGAAGAAGTCTGGACAGGAAGAAAAGTTGCGTTATTTCATCTTCGTGTGTTTGGCTGCCGAGCTTTTGTTCATGTTCCAAAGCAGAAAAGAAAGAAATGGGACCCTAAAAGCAAAGAATACATATTCGTGGGATACTGTGAAGACACGAAAGGGTATCGATTAAGTGATCCCACTAATCCCACAATCGTAACGAAAGCGAGGGATGTGATATTCTTTGAGGCCGAAACGTTACAAACAAAAACCGACGAAAATCTTCATAATTCCACCTCTGAAACAATAAACACTGAAAACGTAGTGATCATAACAAATCAAGAACGATCTGAGCAACCGATAGAACATCCCATTATAATTGAAACAGGGATCGGAGCTTCTCTTGATCTTCCATCAGAATACGTCCCAGAGGAAAATGAAGAATCGGAACAAGAAGAATGGTTTGAAACTGAAATAAATCACGCTGAACCACTACCAGAACCCGCCAATCAAAATTCAAGCACAGTGGCATTAAGGAAGTCAAGCCGGATTGTGGTTGTATAGCTACAGCAGGGGATGAACTTGACGAACCAGCAAGTTATAAAGACGTGCTTGAAAGTGAAGAAAAAGAAAAGTGGTTAGAAGCGATGAAACGAGAAAATTGAATAAAGCACTAATAAAAGCACTAATAAAATTGAAAGCTTGGGAGTTTGTTGATCGTCCAAGCAACGGGCAGGTTGTCAAGAACCGTTGGGTATTTAGGAAGAAAGTTGGAGTGGATGATAAAATTTCGAAGTTTGAATCAAGACCTGTTGCTAAAGATTTTACGCAACAATACGGTGTAGTCAATGAAACATTCTCAAGACCTATGTTGAAGTTCGAGAAGTTTCGGAGCCTGCAGACATGTTGAGTGTGGTGCCCACTTAAGGGGGAGTATTGAAGTTTAAGTTGGCCACTACATCAACTTGTGTTATGTTGTTAGGTTCCACATGTTCATATGTTCAATATTGAATAAAGTTCATTCTGTGTGTGTTCAAGAAAATGTAAAAAGTGTATTCTTCAAAAAAAAAAATAATAATAATATTAAGTACTAAAACACAGATCAACTGTAACACTAGGTACATTTACAAAATTCCACTGTTAGCACTTCATCTGCTTCAACTCCCCCTCCGTTCCCTCGGCCATCCGGTCTTTCCTGAGCTCACCACCCAACAAATTTGAATGCAAAAGACCACTTCGTACGATCATTGGTAAGGGGTGAAAGAAGTTGAACTCGTGCTTACCATGGAATAACACTTTTTTACATCGTCGTCTCACCCCCCCCCCCCCCCCTCACCCATGTGGTGGTATGTAATTCTGGGGTCGTGTGGGCGTATGTATGACCACAGATGACAGAAAGAAGGACGATTAAAGCTGGAGGACACAGAAAAGTGGCCTGACAACATTTGAGTAAAAATGACAAAAATGGGCAAAATTTTGAAACTGGCGTAACTTTTGATTGGTGAATGATAAATTGGCATTCAGCCACATATTCTTCAGGGAAATTTGATGCTCTACAACTTTCTCTAAGAGGACTTTTTTCTCAGATAAACGGTTTGGACGCAAATCAACAAAGTTATCCGAAAAACGTGAGCTAAAAACCTAATTTTCAAAATTCGTCCATTTTCGGATGCATATATCTCCGTAACGGTTCGGAATTTCGATAAAACGTATATAATCAAAGTTGTAGAGAATTTTATCAGCTTTCATTTACTATAGGACATAGTTCATCGAAAAATGCACCGTTTCCGAGATATTCGCGAAAAACCCCAAAATGGGACCTTTAATGACCCCCCCCCCTCGAGCGGCACCCCCACCCCCCAGGACTTTTAGTATGTCAATCAGGGGACCTCCACCTACGTCTGTACCAATTTCGGTTTGGGTTCTATTTTTTTCTACCTCAGGGCCCTTTTTTGTCTTCATTGCCTGGACTATTATCTGAAGAGAATTTTGGAAAATTTTAATTTAACATTTTTTTAACTTATTGCCATAGCTTTATTTTCTACGAAAATTTATTAGGTAATGACTGTTGGACTCGACCCTGTTCGATCTCTGGAGAGTCTGGGGAATTTTCCACCCCCGATTCCATCCACAGATTTTGATATACCTGTCCAACTAATCTAATTTTACTAAAAAGATTTAGGATATTTTTTATTATTGAAATTGAGCATCCAGAGCACCATACTATCACAGATCATTCGTCTATTTTTCAATTAATCCATATTCTACTGAAAGGTTGATTTAGGATGTTTTTGTATGCCTGTGATGAGACCTTGCAAAGATCCAGATCACATAGTTATATATATATATATATATTTTTTTTTTTTTTTTTTTTTACAAATTACAAATGATAGGACAAATGATGTGCGTATGTATAGTTTGGTGGTGTGGATGCTCGCGTCTCAAAACTCAATAAAAAGTATCTTAAATCAAACCTTTTGGTAAAATGTTGATTTGTTGAAAAATAGATGACATTGGGGAGTTTGGGAGGGGAATTCCCTAGACTTGAGGACGTGCTGCCATACTCGAGTTATCGCATCCCATTGTCTAACTTTCGATCAGGGTAGATATAACTGCTTCATCAGACCGACAGACTATCTCGCTATTACTGCTGTTTGGAAGGGGGGGGAGTCCCATAGTTTTTATCAATGCAAAAACTTTGTTACTGTCCCCCAATTTTCATAGTTGGGATGTTTCATATGGTAACAGTAAAAAAGAGGGAGTTTCGAAGAGTCTCGTATTTTCAAAATGAGAAAGAATGTTTTGAATGAGAGAAACCTCATGTTGAAAATAGGGTGCAGTAGCGAAGAACATCCAAATAATTGGAAAGCAACCAGGCATATTTGGTATATAATTATTTTTTATTTTAAAAAGTGGTGAATTTTGTAGCCTTTCTTATGTAGACGACCTTAGGATTTTTTTAAAGCTTGGAACATTTTTACCGAGACTTATTGCTAAAAAAACAAGACTTTTTTTCGCGTGACCAAAATATGTCCCGGAAAAACAGTCGCTGCCTGAACCTCTCCGAAAGTAAAAGAGTTTGGTGGAGTTTGAAGAGACGAATTAAATTATGGGTTCTTTCCTGGTCAACTGAGTGAGCTAAATTCTCTCCTGTTCACCCTAGGAATTTTAAGTTTGGTCCAATCGGTGGAAAGGTTACAGAGATCTTCATTTGTTTATTTGCCAGGTTGTACAATTTTGTTTGGCCGTTGTGAACATTGCAAGATTCTAAAAAATTTATTCCCATAGTGGGGCCCTGACCGGCCAAGTTTGGCAACTTTTCAAACACTCATTAGCACCACGACCATTAACAAATTTTCAAGAACAGAAGACATATTCCTACTAAATTTCTGGATACAAGAATTCCCATATACAATTCCCGTGCGTTTCCAGAATTCCCATACATACCCACATAGTTCTGGTAGTTACATGCACGTAATGTGCAGATCCGATAAATGAAAAAACAATCTGTTCCCATAACCTCATTATGGAGTCTCTATGTTGTTGCTGTTGTAAAGCCTCTATTTCGGTTCTCTCTCTTCAGCCCCGCCAGCGTACCTTCGAGCTGTCACTGAGGAGTGTTGAATCCTTTCATATGTTCGTAGGTCATCTTTCTGCTACTTCTGTTGCACATTCATTATTCCATCGGCGTTTGTTCGGTTTCTTTGAATTTTGATGGTGGTAGTTGCATTTTTGCATAGTTGAATGTATCCCGTAGGAGCTGGAGCTGGGTAGACGCTTCATAAGCCTGTGTGTTCTCGCTGTCTTCTCGATACGTCCAATATTGGTGGAACTTATCCCAGTCGGTTTTAGAAAAGTTCCATTTTCTGTGCGGGGCTTGCCTGTAAACAGTTGTCTCATCTTCTTTCACAATGTTATCTGGGCAAGGAAATGGTTGGAGGTCTTTGTTTCCAGGAGGATGCTCCAATCCAGTCTGCGCCCAGCTCCCTCTGAACACGCTGCCAAATATTACTTAAAGTTTTAACATTTCTGTATTATATAGCCCTTTTACGCAGATCGCTGGTCCATAGAAAATTACCTGTCATACTGAGTGAATAAATGAATAAATAATGGAAAAAAAACCTTTCCTGTATGAAGAATTCAAGAAATTTTTGTCGCCTCGAGGATTCGAGACCCAGCTGCCACCACGCTGTAGATGTACATGTTCTACCGCTGAACCACCGTTGCCTTGGTTGTACTGAGATAGATTAGCTAGCACCCTTTGAAGTTTATAGACCTTGTCTCGATATTTTTCCGGGAAACGAATGGATTAACGTAAAGCATCCTGGATGGTCTCAATTGATTCAGTATCAAATTGGAACTTCTTTAAATCTATGTCCATAAATCAAACAAAAACTACCCTTTTTTCTAATGTTTTGGAGACATCGAGTTTTTAATTTTTCATCCCCTAAATGCTACCCTTTAGGGTTGATCGAATGGGATCCGTGTGTACTAGCACATCCCTGGATGTACGAATTTTGAGATGCATTTCCTAAAGTTCGGTTCAGTAGTTTCAGAGTGAAGCTTCGGACGGCGGACGGACGGATTTTTTAATTAGATTTTCGGATCTACGTATCTTGAAACGTTAACTAACACATTTAGAGGGGTAGTTAAAATTTGGTCGATTACTGATTCGATTAGTTCATTATTTGAAAATAATCGACCGATAAGATCTTTAGCTAATTGTTTAGGAATGAAAGACCTCAGTCTGGTGCTGCTTCCAGTAGATTACTCCCATGGTGGCGAATGAACTGCCTTCTGCGACATGGTGGCAGTTGAAGTCACCTGGGAAAAGGCATAACTTGCTAACAGGCTGGAATAGCATTTCGCATTGAAATTTTGAGAAGGGTTTTCAGCTCAGAGTCAGTCCTGTACCAACGGGAGAAGTTGCGTTTATTTAGGCTAGAGTTGAATCGTCCATAATATCTAATCCCCCTCGGCTCCTGCCCTTCCGTTCACTATTAGGTGTGTTCCAACCACCCCTCTGAGTTCATGAAACTTTTAGGTTCAAGAACCCGTCAGTGGGAACACTGTAGTTCACATGACAGTCAATGCACTAACAAGCGCTAGCGTCGTCTTTAGTAACGTGAACACCTCGTCATCGAAATCCTTTGAGCATTTTGAAGAGAAGGCCTAAAAGGTGGAAAAAAAAACAAACGGCATTTTCAACTTTTTTGAAGTTTATTTGCTAATTGCCCCCTCAGACTATTTTCCTAGGCATGAAGGGTATGGGGTATCATTCCTATCCAGAAGAAGAGTAACTGTTGAGATTTTCATCAAAATCCCTCGAGCCATTATTGAGAAAAGGCAACAAAAAAAAAAAAAAAAGTGCTAAACACGACGTTTTTTCGAGTAGGGTAGGGTGAGCCAAGTGCGCCAAGCAAAACATTAAGTAGTTTGACTTTGCCTGCCAATTACCAAACTAGGTACCCTTAAACAAATGTTTTCTATCTATGTGTAGACAGTTGATAAAAGAAAACTGACGGTGGTAATAATTATTCGATGGAGCAAATTGAAAAAGAGATGTGAAAAACGATAATACAACAAGCATCAAGCAGGCTAATGACAAGGCATTTAGCGTGAAGGTTCGCAGTGAAATGAGATTTTTGGAAGGTTACGAAAGGTTTCCTTCAGTTCGAGTTCTCAACCCTATCCCCGACCAGGTCTGAAAAGTGTATGAACTCACTGAACTCAGTTCATGAACCCGATGTGGTGGGAACACCGTAGCGAGTGTTGAGTTCCTGAACTGAAAACGGTTGGAACACGATTCACGTGCGCATACGGTTCGGCGCCGAACCAGTTCCGAAAAGTTCATGAACTCGCGGTGGTTGGAACACACCTATTGTGTCGCGAGAGATTTTAGATACCCTGAAAAATTGTGCGATCTAACCGGGCACAGAACCACGTTTTTGATACTGAGACTCCAGTTACTGGTGTTTCCGTAATCCTTCTGCTATTGTGACCCTTATACCTTTCTGAGGGATCCACGTTTATGATACTACGGCATCAATCGTTACTGGTGTTCATAAAATCTTATTGAGATCCTTAAACCTTCCTGGGGCACGAACACTTGAGCGTACAGCAACCCGAATGATACCATTTGATTTACAGAAATCAACAATATCTAAATCCAATGATAAAACAATTTTTGAAAAATTCAATCCTTGAATGTCACACCCCTGGGGTTGATTGCAAATTGAAAGTTATGCCGTGAATTAGAATCTATATAATACAAGTATTATATATTATAAATGAATGTATGTTTCTTGTCTTTTATGCGTGGCGTACCTTTCGTCTGATTGGAATGAAACTTTTTCCATCTCATTCCTTGCACTCCTAGGACGGTCATAGGCTATCGGAATCATACCCAAACCTACTCCTTAACGTCAAACTGGCCGCCCTTCGCAACGGTTAAATACAAGTATTATTATATAATTCAACCATCCATGGTTTGATGTGCTTTTGTAAATGACAAGCTAACTTAGTTATTCCCGTCGGGCAATGCTCTCTCCTAGTCTATTATGAGATGTTTGCAGATTCCTACTGGGAGAGATTTCTTAATTTAGATTATCCATGAGTGTTGGCGCCGTTCTAATCTGATAGTCTACTTACAACGCTTATTGTTACCAGACTTGGATTTCAATTGAGATCGTTATTTTGCCATTGGTTTTTAACCAAATGCAGTAAAGAGTGTAACTGGTGATTTTCGATTTGTTGTTTGTCTTACCGCTAAAGGTGCATTTCCTGAACGGTGAGTACGTACCTTGAATACAGAAATCTTTTCTTCTTAATCAACTTTAACGACACGTAATGATTGGCTTACTTAGTGGTGATAATGATCCTTCAAACATCCATGAATGCACCAATGAAAAATTTTTGAAAAAATCCAAAGACTACGCGCTTTGTATAAACGTCACAGTAATAATAATAATGCTTTCCGGGCTGTACTGTACAGGAGGGAAGTTATCTTCTCTCACCTAGCTGATCTAACTTACTTGCAATCACTTCCAGCGGTCCCGAACAGGTTATGTACCAAATTTCACGACTCTAGGATGTACAGGAGTGAACTTATCTTTATCGCTCACACACCATATCTGACTTCCTCTCAATCACTTCCACATGTCCCCAAGAGGCTGCATACCTGATTTCAGGTGGTCTGTCGAACTTTGGTCTGATGAGACATGACAATTT
The DNA here is from genome assembly GCA_030762985.1 of Adelphocoris suturalis. NCBI lineage: Eukaryota > Metazoa > Arthropoda > Insecta > Hemiptera > Miridae > Adelphocoris > Adelphocoris suturalis. The sequence continues at coordinate 27,506,810 of CM061048.1, forward strand.
GTGATGGATTTTCATAACGCAATTTTTCGTGTCGCCTTTCATACTTTTTAATCCCAGCTTATCGTAGTCTGTCGACTACAAAAAATATATAGGTAGGTAGCTTCTATTTGTTTCAATTTGGTTTTTTGATTTTGATGGATAGGTAACAGATAAAAATCACGGAGTCTTTCTGATAAGATGAGTGAGCTTTGAGAGTGATTAAGGGCGGAATTCATAGGCCTCACTTAGTTGAAAGGAAATGCTTAAGTGACGCTCTGAGTAGCTGGTGGCAACTTAACCTATTCATAGTCAGTGACTAAGTAATTGCTTAAGCGATTGCTCGAGCATTCGCTTAAGCATTTCCTAAGTGAGATTCATTAACAAAAAAAATCGGTGTGCGTCGGACCACACGGTGGAAGTTATACTTCTGTGGCCATAATTTATAATTAATAAATAAATTATGAATAATAATTTATAAATTATAAATTTATAATTTATAATAATTATAAATTTATAAATTTATAATAATTTATAATAAATTTATAATTATAATATTTATAAATTTATAATAATAATCTATAAATTTATTATAATTTATTAATTATAATTTATATATTATGAATCGATAGTTCTTAAAAATTTGTTCTTAAAAATTTGTTCTTAAAAATTTGTTCTTAAAAATTATAAATTTATAATTTATAATAATTATAAATTTATAAATTTATAATAATTTATAATAAATTTATAATTATAATATTTATAAATTTATAATAACAATCTATAAATTTATTATAATTTATTAATTATAATTTATATATTATGAATCGATAGTTCTTAAAAATTTGTTCTTACTTTTCTTACTTTTCTTACTTTTCAGCGTGACGCGGTTTCTCGACCAACATCCCATCCCAAAGGGTCTAACTCCTCCTCCTCCTCCTCCTCCCTCCTCCTCCTCCCTCCTCCTCCTCCTCCTCCTCGATTAATCGATAGTTCTTAAAAATTTGTTCTTAAAATCCGATAGTTCTTAAAATTCAGCGTGACGCGGTTTCTCGACCAACATCCCATCCCAAAGTGTCTAACGGGCGCAAAGAAGTATAACTTCAAAAACCAAGCAAATGCTCAAGTTTTTTCCCCTCAAATGAGCAGAAAACCCAAGGCACGACGAAAGCTACCTTGAGCATTTGCTTAGTGAGAGTCCATCAGTTCTTCCTTCCAAAAGGGTTTTCGTATAGTGTGTGTGTAGTGTGTGTGTGTGGCTTTCATAGAAGTTATGGATCTCGAGAAAATTTTTGAAATTTATGAGTGGGGCAAGAGTTTGATATTCAAGAAAATATAAGAGGTGATGAAACGTTCAAGTCTCATGGTTCATCGTGTGCTCGATGTATAGGTGTAGGTACATAGGTACCTAATATTGTGAGTACTGACAGGAGTATTTTTTTTTTTTTTTTTTAATCAACTTTGAATCAAAATTATGTAGGGAGAGTAGGATTGATCAGATCAACAAATTAGAAGAAAATTATCAATGTTTCTTTCGCCGTTCTGAGTAACAAGTTTATATAAAAACCCAGGGGGCGGAAGAACGTAGGGAACATGAAAGATTCGGCACATGAACCGATTTTTCCCCATTTATGTTGAAACTAACTTTTTCGCACATATTTTTGAAATAAAAGATTATTTACTTTCGAAATTGCCCTATTCAGTAAGTATCTAGGTATTCTTGTATCCAATACTTTCGTAGTATTAGATGACGACCACAAAGTCGAGGACCAGGCTTGTTGCATTGTTGTTTGTTTGGTTGTTTTTAACATAGATTTGCTGGGGGAAAAAAAACTTTCGGAGTTCATCCGTGTAGTTTCAGTTTCTATAATTTGTTGCAAATGACAATACCTAATTCAAAATTTCGTTCGATTCGGTCACGTACTCGAGTATTGGTAAGGTACCTTACCTACTGTTTTGTTTACCTACTGCACAATGACAGGAGTGATTTTTTTCGGCTAGAAATGCGGCTCTACATTATGTCGAGAGTACATACCAATGCGTTTTTCCTTAGTGAATTTGATCATATTTGTTGTAGGTACATCATTGAGCTTTTCGTTTGCAGATTAATAGGTAACAGCTGTGGAACTTTTTAACTGCACATTCACTTCATTAGCGCTTGATCCATTGCATTCTATATTTGTACCGATTTCTGAATTTATTAAACGGGTCAAACTTACTTTTCCTAGTTTACTCGAGATCCTTACTACTACGAAAACTACTATGTATATACACAGGTACGCATATGAACTACAACAACGCAATGGAAGAGAGCAGGTCTTGGTCCTACTTTTCCTAAGGAAATTAGGGTAGGTAGGTTCCTATCCAAAAGATAAGGTACCTGTGTCCACGACGCACATCCCTAATTTCTATAGGATAATCAATTTCGGAGGAGGGGTTCTGGTTCAGAAAAGGTACACTTCTGCATCGCATGGTGCCGAATATGTGTGTACAGGTAAAATCCTCCCAAAAGTCCTCTACAAAATGCATTCGTCCATGTTCTATGGCAATCTGGGTTTGATTAGGTTGCGGTATTCGTACGCACAGAATCCACGATTTTCCTCGCCATAACTTTCCCGAGTTCGTTGAATCGAATTATTTTCTTTTCCATTTTTAACTTGGATATGGAAACAAAATATTATCACGCTCACGCCATTCAAAACTAAAGTAAAAACAAAACAAAGCAACCTGATAACATGAAGAACTGGTGTGATAACAGAGTAGGTAGGTTACATCAAGTTGTAAATTGTGCGGGGAAGTTCCCTTTTTTTTAGGGACAATACACAACATCATGGCTGCCAACTTCTGCAAGTAAGAGAAATCTTGCCTAAAGTAGAAGTTTTTCTTAACTTGAGAAAGTTAAGAAAAATCTTTACTTGAGTCAAGATATTTCCTGACTTGGGAAAGTAAAAACTTAACTTTAACTATGAATTCCAAATAAGACTGAGCAATTGCTTAAGAAATTTCTTTACTTTCCGAAGTCGGGGAAAATCTTTACTCTGGCCAGGACTATGAATTCCGCCCTAATTTTCTATTCAATTTAGGATGGTGGTCCAGTCTCTCGGTTATGAGGAACGCCTGGTCTGGGTGAGGCGGTGACAACACTCAACTATGGGAAGAAAGAAGCTCATAGAAATTCCGTGGGGAGGGGGGGGGGGGGTGTTCTGTAACTTTATTTCATGTGGGAAAACTTTACCACTGTTGATTCGGGAATAACGGAAACAAATTAATTAGTTTAATAAGACGGTATATTGCAAAAATGCGACACAATTTTACGGTTAAATCGGTATATTGTAGAACCAAACGAGAATCGGAAACAAGGTGATTTCTGAAGGCAGGAAAAAAGGCGAATCAATGAATTTCTTGAACAAAAAATTATCTTGCAAGCGTTGCCAGGAGACTGAGTTGCAACTGGAGGGCAGTGACGTCCAAAACTACTGGTGTTGCACCTGCTCAAAGAAGATCAATGGTTTCATGTACCATTCGTATTGATATTTCTTTGTATATTTCAATAGTACTAATACCTTTAATTCAATGAGGCTCCGATCAGTCACCAGTGAAGTTCCAGAATTGATCTTTTAGGAGTGGCCTCTATTGGTTCCTTGACCAAACCAAAGTGGAGAAACGCCGCCTTTTTTTCCTTGAAGAACTTCTGCAGAGGTTCTGTATGTCTCCAACTCGAAAAAGGCTCTTCGGGTGTTCTGTGAGGCTTCCCCCTTCTCACTCAAGTGGGTAAATTTTTCACCTCCTCCATAGGTTAAGGAGGTGGTGACGAGGTTAAGTGTATTTACACTGAGATTCTGGTGTTTCCTCGTCATGTATCACTCTGTAATTCATAGACTTATTTTTGATTAACTAACCATTGTTTGGGTAGGTACGCTTAAAATACGCTCATCTTTCTCTCTGAGTGTCTGTCTGTCCGTTTCCGTTGAGAATTCGGCACCCAGACCTAGAGACCCGGTTTTCACTAACTGGTAGTGTAAAGGGTCTATATTTGCCCATTCAGATAGGATAGTGGGTGAGCTGACCAGGAGCCGAAATATCAATCATAATGATGGCAAAATTGTGGTTTTTGAAGTTGAAAATCATGGGTTGGAGATGTTTACAACTTTGTGTTGCCATGTAACCAAACATGGTTTAGCCAGGAGACGAATTATTAACACTTGTTTGGTTGCGGCAAAACCTATGTGATGGGTTTTGAAACATTTTGTTTGTTTGTTATTAATCAAGCGTTGAATACAAATTTCATCTATGAGTTTAGTGGTCCTTAATGTTGAAGTGAAAAATATTAAATTCCTATTTTCATTTTGCCGCCGTAAGAGTTGATTCCTGGTCAATACCAACCAAATATTTGGCAAAATACTTGTTTTGCCTGTTTATCTAGTGGATAGTTAGTCCACTGTTGATTACAACTCGAAAAGTTACAGAACAACCCCCCCCCCCCCCCCCCCCCCCCCCCCAAGAACCCATTAAAACCGAATTCATGAAAAAATATTGGTTTGAACTGGTTCATGTTGGGTGGGCACTAACTTCCTGCTTTATTGTTAAATTGACTTATATAGAATTGCTCGATGACCGAACGCGACCAAATTATTGAAAGACTTGTACAAATTATAGGAATCCGTAAAAACAAGTTCACTTCAGTTTTAGCTGCTGTTAGACTTGACATATGGCTTTCCATATATCTCGTGATCTTTTCCATGAAAGACATGAAGCTGTTTCTGATAGCGACTCAGAAACACTGCTTTATGTTGTTGGAGGATAGCAGATTTTCAAGTTTATTGATGTCCATTATTATGGATTGTGTACCAATATTTCTCTAGCTTGTTGGGAAATGAATTTTTTTAGATATGGCAGAATGTACATTCACGCTTTTCAGGTACCTGTTTGTCGGTATAACTAGTCATTTCGTCCAGTGGAACGTACTGGCAACCAGCCTGTATAAAACCTGAATCCACTTCCCCAGTCTTGGTCTGGCCATCCATTAGTAATGGGAATGGCGGTTACAGAGCTCTTGGTCATACTGTACGTTCGACAGTTCACTGGAAAAAGCGCGTGAGTCAGCGGGTGCACCCCCCCTGCACATGTCTGTCCCGCCACAATACCCTTGACAATAACACCGGATGTCGGTAGTTTTATTTTTTAATCATTTATAGCTACTAGCACGCCTCGGATCATTATGGTTATCTGAGGTAACGATTCAAAAAAGATAAGCATGAAAGGTCGGCCTCGGTAAATTACTTTAGTACCACAAGTTTACTTTCCTTGAGATAAATAGTGCCGTTATTATGTACGCTGGTTCGTTCGTGTTATGATAAGATAATATATTTACAAACTTCATATTCTTTTATTGTGCCTTATCCTATTGCCAGTTGGTCATTAATTATACAATTGCTTCTTCCTATTTCCCCTTTTACTCAGTGATACATATCCTGTGGTGTGTGGAACAAAAATAGTGGTCTTGGACTCTTTTTGGAAAACTGAATATTCTGCGGCAAAGTATTCAATGGTTGAGAGAGAAGGAGGAAGAAACGACTAGGTTGATGCCTACCCATTTGCGATTTGATTCTCGGCAGCAAAGTAAAGGAACCCCGCGGATCCTTGGGTTATTAGGAGAACTAGTAATGTTATGAAACGTCAGGAATCGCATTCATAAAACTTCACTGTTGAAATAGCTCATTTTCTACCAATTTTCTTTAAAACTGGAAGAGTTCAGGTGCAATAGTGCCGTCCAAACTTCATAATATTTCACTAAAAAAGTCTCTCACGTCCTCTTCTTCACCTCCTACTTATGCCAGAAAGAATTGCCTTCTATTCCCGCTAAAGCAGGCTGATTTAGAGCCGTGTGAACCCTGAATGAGATCCACGACTGGCAATGCGATAAGATCGGATCACATTGAAAAGTTATGGTCGACGATTTTTAATGTATGTTAAATTGCATTATTCATAGCAATTATGTGAATCAGAACGTTATGTTCACTGTTGAAAGTAGTAGCAACTCTACCTCCAATTAATTACTAATTAATAAATAATAGTGAAAATAAAAACGTTTGCCAAGTTGGTTGTGGCGCTTAGCTTTTTCGTTTTCGTAATATGAATGTATAGAACATTGAAAGTTTCAAATAATCTTTAGAGTTTCCATGGAGGTGTTTCTGTGGGGTTTGAGCAAGCTATTTAATCATGCGATAAGAAAATGGTGATACGTTTGTTTTTACATTGATAGGTGTTACGTTTGCCCATGTTCAAAAACTTCCCGTGATTCAGAAGCGATAGAGTTCATTTGGGACAATCTAGGGTCTAAACTGTTCAATCCCTGAAAATTTTATTGAACTCGGATGGAATCTATAGATTTCAAGCTTATTACAAGGATTTGAGGTTCGCGCATGCGCAGCAGTTATTAATGACACGATCATGATGATGCTCATGTGTGGTAATCAAATCGCCATTTTCTAACTACCTACCTTCCGAATGTACGAATAGACCATTAGAAAATGAAGATCGATTGATTTTAATTTTGCTGTAATATATTACTATATAATATAATATTTATAACTATATATAACTATAATTTCCGCGTGATGAAATTTATAAGGGACAATTTTCATTGGCATAACCCGTTCATTCTCAAAAATTTCTATCGAAATCGAATAAAAAATGTAGAATTTATGCTTGTAGCCAGGATGTTATATTCACGCGTGCGCTACAGCTGATAATGATGCTGTCATTATAGAATTAATATGAGATGATTAAATTGTCTTTTTCTAACCACCCTCACAATTTGAAAGAGATCGGACGACTAGAACGGGTGAAAATGATGCTTGTTGGAATATACATGTGCGTATGCCCAGGGTGAAACGGAAGTTAGTGAAAAACGTTGTCTATTTCCACGAAAAATAAAGAGTTACAATGTTAAATCGATTTCGACGGTTAGGCCATCATCAGTAACAAACAAGTTATTGTTTGTTACTGATGATGGCCTAACCGTCGAAATCGATTTAACATTGTAACTCTTTATTTTTCGTGGAAATAGACAACGTTTTTCACTAACTTCCGTTTTATAATGGGTTTCCACAACTTCGTCGCGAGTGATTTAGTTCGTGTGTTCTAAATGGTCTAAAATGTAAAATGTGTGTGGAAATTCTGATTTTGGGAACTGTGACAGTCCCCGCGAGATCCAAGAGAATGCGCTGCCGTCGCTCCGTTGTTTCCCAACGGGCGTCGGGCGCGTCTTCCCGTGTTTTCGAAAGCTTGCGTTTGACGATGGATGGGTGATCCTAGAACTGGAAAACCTATCTTCTCCGAACGTAGCATATATGCTATTAGTACGAGTTGTGTCTCTTATAGTACTGTCACACCCCCCTCTATCTATGAGTGTGGATTTAGGCCCCCATTGCACCTCTGGGGCGGCCTAAGTCCATTACAGAACACTCAATTTTTCATCTCCTGAAAGTGAAAACTGTGCTTCCGCTACTTAAAAGCAGTGAGTATAGAAAGTTCTATACTCACTGCTTGTAAGTAGACGCGGAAGCAAACTCAAGTGGTCTGCATAACTTTACGGCAGGGTTGCCAGGTGAAAAGGGGCTAAAAACCGGACACTACGATCAGCAAACTAAAAATACTCATTAAATATCGTGCACTCCAATAAATATCTCTTGCCGACTATGATGGGTCAGATAGGTTTAAGGAATTTCTAGTTGAGTTAGTTCAAAAATGTAGTAAAAACCGTCATTTTCTACCTCAATCCTCAATAATATTCGAGATATATGATTTTTGAAAGAGTTTTTCAGAGGAACCACTTTTGTTTTGCATAAGAAATTTGCATATACAGAATTGCATATAAGAAATGAATCGAATTTGCAATAAGAAATGCGCTGAGTTTTATAAATTGTGTCTTTTGATTCTTGAAAAATATACTATCTAAATATCATACCACCAGCTGAAACACGGAATAACCGGTTATTTAGCGTTCAGAGAAATTTTCGCCCGGACACCTTGATAAAAAACCGGACTGTCCGAGAAAAAAAGGACACCTGGCAATCCTGCCTTATGGTCCTTGTTTTTGGTACAATGCCACTTCAAAAAGGTGTAGATCCTCTGCTCTATTTTAGTGCAGATGTTCATGTACTCAAATTCAAGTTTTCCTAGAATGCTTGCAAAAAGCATCACTAACCCAATTTACTCAACATAAATTACTCAACTATAATGCTATTTTCAACGGCTGTATAAACCTTGCGATCATGACAAAGTAATTCATGGTTTGAGTCCATATCAATCCCCCTTTTCCTCTCATGTTTTCTTTTCTCCGCAATACGAAGAAAAAGTTAAGTTTTCAACATGTGGGTTTAATGATGTAATTGTAATTAGGCGAGTTTTAGAATCAGCACTGATTCTGAATTCTCCATGTACTTAATGGTTTGAAATTATATTGAGAATACAGTCTGGGGCTATAACACTCCTATACAGTAGTTGACGAACGAAGTGAGTCTCTTCTTTGACTCTGCCTGAATTTGTTTGTCATCGACTGGCACACTTCAGAAATACGTGTTTGGTATGGATTTAGATATTTGTGAACGTGTTGAATCGGTTGGAATGATTTGTAGACCGATACGATCTGACACATCGACGATATTGTCGTCAACAATCGTCAACTATACCCGACGATAAATCTCATAAATACGTGTTTATTGTAGTTTTCTTTGTTTTTTTGGGATGCTGAATCGTATAAATTACATCATATTCACACTTCGTGAGGAACCTGGTATGGAGAGTCTCTAATAATTTATATTGAAATTCATCTACAAAACACATCATTTATCGACAATATGTACCATGAGTTCCAATAAGGTTAAACATACCTACAGACTCCTTAAAAATTAAACATAATCAAACGAACACTAGACGTCTTATTTCATCAAATTAATGCCTGATCCTTGATAATTTACCCTCTAGCTAATTGAATCTTGAATTCACCTAGTTCAGACGTTGGCATATTGACTTGAATTCCATGGGCCACATTTTTTTTTTCGTGAATTTATCTATCTGACTTTTCGTTACCGACGATTACTTGGTCGGCTAAACGGTTTTCATCTTGACTAGATAGCTCTTTAATTTATTTTAAAATACTACTTCAATCGAATCCAACTAACCAGAATTCAGTTTTATTCAAGAGAAATCCACTTGTTTACTGAAGGAGCCGCTAAAGGTATTATTTGCTGTCGGTTGCTCCTTGAATTAGTATTCTCTGAAATACCTACCTGTATAATAATTTGCTTATTTTATTATTACCTGGTTTTGTCTGCATTCCGCAAACTGCAGGCGTATGGGAGGATGTTGGGTGGGAATCCCAATGTGAAACCCCTTCACATCCTGTTGAGGAATCTCGAGTTTAGGTTACTAACCTCGTATAATGAAACGATAAAACGCGATACGCACTGGAAGTCTAATCCGTGACCAAAGTGGAGCTCCGTTGGCCGAAGAAGCATTAACCATATGAGCTTCTCCAGTCTGCTTATTTCGTAATTATCTCTTCATCTATCACACGTTCAAAGAGCCTTGAAGGAGGAGAGGTGTGATAGAGATGAGAATTGTAATCTTATAAAATCGGTAACAACAAAGATGTGATTATTTACAGTGTATTGTGCAGCCTGGTACAGTGCAGCCTTCGACATCTGTGCCGATAGCGAGTGGAGCGGAACCCACATCACCCCCCTCACCTTGTTCTCCCTCAGAGGTCAAATTTTGATAGGGAGACTTTAAGACATTAAAAGATTAATGAAATGACGGGCTTCATCCTGCTCAGCTGAGTGAGCTAAATTCTCTCCTGGTTACCCTGTAAAATTTAAATTTTGCATAGAGTCTCTCTGTGACAACAAAAGTCGAATGAAATGTCGGAGTTTTTCTTGATCACCTGAGTGAGCTCAATTCTCTCCTTTTCACCCTAGGTTGTTGAAAATTGGTAAAGAGACTCCACTACCGAAACAAGAGGCTTCAATGTTTAGCCGTTCGACTCTAGGTGAAAACAGGGGTCCAAGGAGCGCCTTGTTCTTCATTCTGCTTCAAAATGAAAACTTGAAAAAATACGAATAAAAATAAATGAATAAAATTATATAGGAAAAGTTGAATTGATTTGGTTAGGTAGGACTTATATATTGAATAAATAAATAGGGATAACTGTCGAAAGAAGAAGGGATAACCTCTGGAAATTGATCGAAGCAAGGGGGGGTTTCGTAACTTTATTTCGTTGTGAAAACTTTTCCACAGTTTTCTAGAACTTCTCCAGGTGTTCTGTAAGCTTCCAACTCGAAAAAGATCGCCATGTTTTGCCGTGGAATATTTCTCCAGGTGTTCTGTGTTATCTGGGTGTTATCTTTGTCAACTTTTCACCACCTCCATTGGTGGTCATACGTTTTCAAGAGGTATTTATACTGAGATTTGGGCCCTAAATCACTCTGTAATTCATTGATTTATTTATTTATTTTTGATCATTCATGTATTGAATTTGAATTTAATCAATGAGTTTAGTGGTCCTTGATGTTGAAGTGAAATTTGTATTCATTTTGCCGTCTTGAGAGTTGACTCCTGACGGTTCTGGCGGTAACGCCTGAAACTGAGTACTCTTGGTTAGTTTAGTACTGTTGCTTTGTCTGTTGGTGGAAATTTAGTCCAGTGGAAAGTTAATTCACTGTTATTTATATCTTGAAAAGTTACAAAACAACCCCCTCACCCCGGGCACCCACTCAGCCTTGGAAGAGATCGTAAGAGAACCAATGGTGATACGGGATCCATAAGGAACTAAAGCAACTCTTGGTGGAGAAGTGGCGTGCAAAAATAAAAATGCGATGCACCAGGAAGTGTTGGTTTGGTTTCTCCACAATGTACCTACCCTAGCGTGAAAACAAATTGTACTGATTTTTTCCATTTCATGGAAAACCATTAAAATGTGGATATGAATGAACATTGCCCAAAAAGAAATGTATGATTCAATGTTTTTCCATGAAGTGGAGAATTTTAATAAAACTTAGCAATAGGCCCCGTTAAAGGCTTCTGTAAACAATTTGAGTAATTCTGCTTTCACTAGGTCGACTTGAAAGAAATTATTGTGGTATTATGAGAAAAAGAAGGCGAGCAATGTTGTAAACTAACAGTGATTAAGGAATCCGTTTTGTTTTTGCCGGTAAGTTTGTATATTTGGAAACTATTTTCTATAATTTATTTGTAATTGAAATACAGATACGGGGTTCCCATTGAATACGCCAACGAGCAGGAGTCGAATCCGCTCACGCCATATATACACAGGTGTTTTCGCGGAGCTCAGTGCAACAGATGGGGTCAAGTTCGGCGTTTAACAGTTCGCGAGTCACGAAGGAACTAATTTTGCCAAATAACTTTAGAGTTGGAGGGGGGGTCTTGAGTTTCCCTCAATAAGTGCTGTGATGAATGAGCTCGTGTTTGCGAAAAGAACAACTTGACTTGAAGTCATGCAAGGATATTGACCTGAATGGAGACCACCTTGCGGAGTCAGCGGTACCGTCCGCCAACTCTTTGACCGGTCTGATCGCCTACGCTCGAGGGACATTTGTCTATACGGTCTCAATAGGCAGATCGTTGGAAAACAAAGGAATTGTATCATGAAATACAGAGATAATGAGATAATAATGAGAACGGACAAAGATAATGAGTTTTAGATACGAATGTCATTCCTGCCTGCATTCGAATTATACTTGACGACTCATTCTTTCACTGGTTAGGGTTTCAGGAGTGGGATTTTCTTCTCCCTTCATTCCCAAAAACTGAACTTGATGAACTTCTTGGTACTTTCTAATGTTGCTGATGAATTGGAAAAATCCAAGTTGAAGTTTCAGGGAATTGAATTAAAATTTGCATTGTAGAAACTTCTATGATTTTGACATTAACTTTTCATGAAGGTTACTAAATAACTGTGTGAAAATACCGCGGAATCAATATTAGGTATGTCATTCCTAATTTTATTCCTTTACCATTTTCTAGTCCTTAGACTGTATCCTTAGGTATTTGTATAAGTGGCGTAACTTGTGCACATGAGCAAGTATGAGTTACCTGACATAAATTACTAATCACAGAGACATCTATGCATTGGAGGGTAGTTGGATGGCGATTGCCTATCGATTTCAACGTAATTGAGTTGTATGTATTGATGTAAATGGATTATTATGTATATAAACCATAATGCGGTTATCATTCATATCTTGCTTTGTCTTGGCTAGCCTTTTCTCGCATTTGCATATGAAAAAGAGGTTATGAGTTTACTAGGAAAGACATTTTCACTTTTATTGATAGCTATCACTTAGCTATGGCTTCCTTTTCAGTAGATGCCGGGGTAACCAGAGTGCGTCATTCGATCTGTGTTTTCTGATACCTAATAAGGAAAACATCTCGATCAAGTTTTGTGTTAGTCGACCGTCACCGTGTTCCCAACTGGTCTTCTATTGAGCGATAGACGCGTCAATTAATTGCGCTTACTGCGATTTTGTATATCTAAGGTTGTATTATAAATTTAGAGATGAAGATATTTTGAAATAGATAAGTGTGTGTTACATTATGTAATGTGTAGCTTCATAATATTTACAAGGTGAATGTTGAATATGACAAAGATAGATTCGTGGATGGAAGAAGAATGGGTATCCCACAACAGTTGTTTTAGGCAGGCACTGTTGTCGAGTAACTTCATCAAATAATGATACTCGATAAGAAATCTCAAAACTCAGTTCCGCGCCTTCTATCTCGAATAACGTTTTACAGCCTGTATGATTTCTTCAGCTGTACTTACTAGTCATCACTGTAAATTTGCTTTAAACGGCTTCGAGTAAAGCAGTTCCTTGCATCCCTGAGTAATCAGACTCTTATATATTTTATCTTTCACATTTTACACGTGCTCTACCAATGAAACGTAACGGGCAAAAGCAATAAATATTATTATTATTGGAATTCGGTCCTAACTGTGAGAAGAAAGTGCAGCTCGATTGCGAACCTCACCAGTGACATACATTTCCGCTGCGGCGCCAGAATCTATTGATTTTTCATTGGTTTTTATGGGTGTTCCCACTTTTAAATGCCAAACTTGAGCGATTAATTCCACAATTAATTTGCTTCAAAACTTGTCTCTTAGAGTTATAGTTTAAAACGCTCCATTATAACTTTAGATTTTTTTTAATATGCGTTGTTTTACTTTTTTTCATAAAGATCGATAAAAGTCACTTAAATTGCAATACCGACGCGATAATACGGCCATTATTGAAAGAACATTAAATGTATTTGCAAATGAGGTAATTTTTAGGTAGCTTTAGTTACTTACTAAAATTAAATAAATTTTAAAGATTAATTGTTATTACAAGTTCTAAATTTCAGATTTATATTTTCGTTCAAGGCTTTAGTTAATTTGATTTGTGCAAATACGAAATTTGATATTTTTTTGGTTATCTATCAAGTATCAATTAATAGGCAACTTTTATTGCCTAGGATTGATTTCTTTCTGAATAAAACAAGTTAAGCAGACTGACTCTTGGTTTTTTAGTTTTTCGTCGGTAACTGTAAGGTATTTCCAAATAAGACTGGCTCTAGGCTTTTATACTTGGAAAACATAGCTTTGTCTAATGCTTCTGTTGTCACAAACAAAATAACACAATCCTACTTGTAAACAAAGTTATAATTGTAAGTTGTGTTTTGGACAATTCATGTTTCGCAACTGCTAACTTCACACAACGGTTGCACGGTACAACCATCTTCGTTGTTAGATGGTAGTGTAATAAAACTCCCATCAGCGGGCGGTATCGGTATCGGCTTTAGGCGATCGATTCTCGATACCGATACCAATGCCTAAGAATCGGTGGTATCGAGAATCGGTATCGGGAATCGACTCATCCCTACTTTAAATCGCTAAAAGTCTAAAATCTGAAGAAATAGGTTTGTTATTTCTGATAAAATAAAAATATTAATTATATAAATGTAAGAATATATACAACTCTTCCAATTAATTTTACTTCTCCCTGTTCGTATAGTCTCCTTCTGCTAAATGAGAATGGCTGAGAACGTCTACCCATTGTTTTGGCGATTTCAGACTTGAGTCAGTGATGCGTGGGGAAGACGGGATAAAAGCATTTCGCCGACATCGCAAACCCTGATTTACTGCTACCGCTCAGCATGAGTCACACGAAACTCATCGCGTTCCGCCGTCGTATAAGTGCTTTAGAAACGGTCGATAAACCAACAAAAGACGCGCTAGAAGTATCTGGAAGGCTAACGAAACCAGTTACGCCGAAATGAGAAATCGATGAGGGTTTCATCGTGTAGAAGGGTGTCGGGGTTACCAAATGTCGCGTAGGGTGTGTTCGGGAGGGTCGGGGCAAAAGTAAACATGTCAGTATTGATGGGTTGGGTTTGTGCTATGGCATGTGGACCCCCAGACATTGTGGACATTCGTTTTCGTAAGGGGACAGATAGAGCCGTACATTTCCTGAAAGAGGGAGAGTATATTCTTGTTTGAAGACAAATGGCTTCAACGCATAGTGGAGTATTTCGGAAAAGTATTTCTTTTAGAACTTGCGAGCAAATAACATATTTTGCTGGTACAGTTTAAAACTCCCTCCACAGATTCGAATTCTCTCGATTCAAATTTTTGGTGATTTCGCATTTTGGAGCTTTCACATTTTTGAGCCTTCTGATTCGTTTCTGCGATGATATCCGGCAGTTTGCCACTGTGTGCGTACATATAATTTTAGCGAATTTTCATAGAAAATAAAGCTATTGCAATGGCTCCAAAAATTTTAAAATAAAAATGTTCAAAAATTTTCTTCATCGAAATCTGTTTTGAGGCATTCTGAAATGATTCTTGGATTTTAACGCTTTTTTATATGTATATATATATGTATGTGTCATTCCAGACGATAGCTCTCGATAGAATTGAGATAAAAACTTCGTTCTTTCGCCAAAAAATCAAGCATTTCAAAAGAAAGGATGAATTCGTTGGACAACACTTTTTGAGCACATTAAATTGGTCAAATTTCGAAAAATGTACCCACAACGATTAACTAGGACATCAAAAATTTTTGCTCAAAATTATGATGAAAAACGTACTTAAATGTCATCAAAATTTGCTAAAATATCTATAAAAACTGCAAAAAAAATTAAAAATCAAAAATCCTTTTTGAATCAGCGGAATTTTATTTAGGATAAGTTTTTTGCCATAAAATTGGTTTTTAACAATTTCTGTCAACTAAAATTGCTCCAATTTCAATGCCATTTAACATACTATAGTACGATATATAGTTTATGAAAATTCGCTCATACGATCATGCTGCATGACTGGAACTTTTAGACTCTTGTTTCTGGACCAGTGCTTCTAATTTCCATACCATTTTCAGGGAATATGCAAGTCCATGGAATAAATGGTATATGGGTTTTGCGTTGGAAAGTCGCAAACGTCTAATCCTTCAAAGGACGGATGCTTCAATAAACCGATTTTTGTTACAACTTTGTGATTCGGTAGCTTCAATGTCAGATAGTCGGTTGCTCCTCAACTTTAAACAATAATCGCTCTAACGTCTGATTAAGTTCGGACGTAATGCCGAGTTAACGCTAATTCGTGATTAACTCAACGGTCAAACTGGCCCTCAGCCTTGAATATTCTTTTAAACCCTCTTGTAAATACTTAGCCGTGTTCTGCTAATGGGGATTTTCTATCAATTGTTTTGTCGAATATTGAGCATTTCTGATTCCTCGCCCTGCTTCTTGTTGGGACAGAACCAGAAACCCACGCCGAGGGTGCGACAGCATCTCCTATTTGAAAGGCTCGCTGGGTGCCAACAGGCGAAGGGAGCGCTAATGAGAACAGCCGGTTTTTCAAGAGCACCGTTCCGTTCGGAATGTAATTAGATGGTAGAGAACATGCGTGCCCTGTGAAATGAAAGATAGTTGTCTATTCAGTCGCCGGTCATTATTTTGTTGTTATTTTTCTCCTGTACGTACATTGTGCAGTTTTGGGGTGAGGTAATGAAGCCTCGATGAATATAATTAGGCATTGTAGTTTTTTTTTAGGTTCTATTTTCAATCATTCATGTTCAACAAATTTAAAACGGACTCTACCTGGTAATAAACGTGGTTTTTACCGAAATTTCGGAGAAAATTAACCTATTGCGATAGCTTTAAAAATTTGGAAATTCCATTCCTATTTATAGACTCAATTCGTCCTTGAGATTGCTTGGTGGGAGGGGAGGATTTATTTAGGTTTGAAGAGTTTAACGAGTAGTTTTGTTTCAATGATGTAGATGTTGCGATTTCAATTATATACAAACCGTCTTCATAGTAAGCTCTCGTCAAAGCATTGTTTAGGCGCTAAACATGAAATAGTAAACCAAAACGAAAGAAGAACCCATTAATTATACCAAAAATAAGCAAGAGCATTGGTCATACGTAAAATTTAAAAACCCGAACGAAAAAGTATCCTAAATTAGGCAAACGTGGTTATAGGGTTAAAACCTAAAACACGAAAGAAAATCTATTGATATCGAAAATTAGGTAGAAGATTGAAAGGTCTATAACGTATTTTTCGCCTGTCCCTTGTTATTTAACTTCGAATTTTATTTTGTGGCCTAAAATGCTTAAGCACCTAACTGGGATCATCCATCGTTTAGGTCGTCCCAGATAAGCTGTTATCTAATCTTAGATTTTCGGTAATTCGAGATTAAATAATTAAATTTATTAATATATTAATTTTAATATGTTGATAAGCATTGATTTCTGATCATGAAAGCTATAAGATCTATAGAACTCTTATGGTGTTAACGATTGCAGGTCTATTGTATCTTCGCAAATATATAAAAAAGTTATTATTTGCCTAATTTAAACTTGTATCTTTGAGTTAAGACTAAATTGAATTTGACTCATACTGGTCGCTCAGGACCCGTGGTTATGAGAGAAAACCTAATTTCTCCACATTTATGATGGACAGGGACGATTCTCTTATGATCATCGTTATCATCGATTCACCCTATGAGTGAAACAGGGTGCAATCGCTTGGTGATTAGAGTCCCTTGAACCATTCTTCTGATCAATATTATTATATCTGCATTTATCTATAAAAATACACACGTTATTACGTATTTCTGCCACCGACTAGTCTGCTGTACTCGATGTTTTTGTCATTGCTTGAGGGTTGGATGATTCATTCATTGGATATATTATCACTTCCTCGAGCCACTTCCTTTCGTAGATAACAACGTGATATGAGTTTGAAATCTCGCCTAGAACGATTCTGTTGACGCATTGCTCAAGTATTTCGACTTGTCAACAGGAAACATCGTTTGATTCGTTTCTCATTAGAAAGAAAATGAAGAAATTTTTCATGGTTATACCTATAGAATTTCATGCATCAATTTGCCTTGTTCCTAACGAGTCTACCTTTGGGTAGCGGAAACATTGTTTTCCCTTGCGAGAGTCGGAAAAAAGTCGCCAAAATAAAAACTTCCACTTGCATTTTTTTACATTTTAGGCAATGCTGAATAACTTTGGTTATCTGTCTTTCTGTGCGTGTCCGCTAGTAGTTCTTGTAACTAGCTTCATTTCTACAGTTTCCTTTAGATTTCGATAAAATTTCTAGGAAATGTGCGGGTTGGGTTTAGATGATTACCTATCAGTTTAATTGCTCACAAATTAATACGTCACTCTTCAATTTGATTACTACATATGCTTCATGGATTTGAGTTTCATTTCCTTTTGTAGTTCTCCTCATTCCTTCATCAGTAAAAGAAATATTGGATGATCCCAATCATGTCTATCAATAATCTCAGACTTATCGAAATCAGGAACGATTTTGGAGTGGGACACTAGGTTTTGAGTTATTGCAATTGTGTCAAACATTTCAAGTCGTTCATAATATATTTTCTAATTGATGTACGTATTTATTTATTCTTGTTTTAGCACCACATTGTTGGTTGGCAACATACTGCTTATCTGTATTTATTCAATTATTTTCGTTTTTACTGATTACTGGATTTTGTGATAAGGTATAAATAGCCTTTTGCTCAAATGAAGGAGGAGAAAATCAGATGTAGTTGTGTAGTTGTATTTGTATAATATTTATTGAAATATTTAATAAAAAGTCCAGGACCTTGGATGTTGGGACACCTTGTACTTATGCATACCTTTTTCTTTATTTTTGTTTCCATCATCCTGGTTATTGTTAATTCGTGCATGAGGTGGTAGGCTGTGTATAAATAAAAACTGAAGAACTTTTACTACCAATGATGTTCACGGTCCGATAGTGATCGTTCAAGGCCTCGTGTATTGGAGCGGCTGCAGATCTCCCTATCACACAACCACCGCTCCGCTGCCAAACTCATCTCTTAAAAAACCTAGGGCTTTGTCAAATGCATCCTTGGAATATTTATCATATCATGAAAACAATTTTGCACGAGTTTGTATCGAAACATGGCGCTAATAAATTTCAAAATGGGATTCAGAATTTTCTAAATTGTATTGATAATTTTCCAAATCGAATTGAGATTTTTAAAAACGGGATTGGGAACTTCACTAACCAAATCGAAAATTGTCCATACTTTTTTTTCCTACATAGTAATTTTTTCCCTTATATTTTGGTTTGTTATTTTTAATAATGAACCTTTGCAAGAAAAGAACACTTTCACCCCTTTTAAAAATTTTTATCTGTCTTTAGGGGCTTCCAAATGATGGATAGCAATTATTATATTGTCGGTTATTCCTCAATTTTCTGATTGTATGTGGTACGTGTATCGTGTGCTACTATTATCTTAATAGGGATGAGTAAATGATGCTGGTTGAAATTATTGGTGCCCAAAAATCTATTTACGCATCACTTAAAATTTGGATAGAAAATTATTTAAATTTATAAAAACATGAATTATTGAAATAATAGAAAACGCTTAGCAGATAGGATAGGTAATTCATATCAATTATCAAGGCGAATAGCCTAGCACTAGCAGCTTTTCATGCTCTATTCTTGTTTGACGATACCACCAATGTCAGAATGAGAAACTTCCAAGAAGCGACGTATGTCACTGCCCCAGTACTGTGATTTTGAGGCATAGCTATACCTTTGTAAGCCCTAATCGTAGCGCCTCCCCTTGCTGCTGCTTCCCTCCTGCCTTGTCGCCACCTTCGCTCTAAGGATTTAATCAATGAGATTAACAAGTTGATGTTCCTCCTCATAACGATTCAACGAAGAAAACCTATTGGTGCTGTTTAGGGCTCGATGGGTCGTCCTTTCCTCCATTTTTGTTAAATGTATCCCTGCAGAGCGATCAGGCCAAGTTACTTGTCTCTGTAGCAATTTATTCACTATCATTCCTTTATCACTCTTCTGAGATATAAGGGTACACACTCAAATTAGGTAAGGAGATGGTTAAAAGGCTTATGTACCAGACCCAAAGCTCCTTAGGACATGTACAGAGAATGAGCGGAACCCATCTGCCAGAAACTCATCCTTAGTTCTTCCGAGAATGAAAAAAGATCCTTGTTCCTTATTTTAAAAGTACATGAAATTTAAAAAATGGAGCCATTGTAACTGGTCAAGTTTTTTCATAAATTTGGGGATGATTAAAGCCTTTCTTCGGATACGTCTTACATAATCAATAACCAAATGAACAGGGGCTGAAGTAAGAAAAATAGTGAAACTTTTTTTCACTTGATTCCGAATCATGATTCTAATTTTATTCTGTGGTCTGAGGTGTTCCTTCCTGCTGTATTGTACTGCAGTTTCGTCCGAGCTTAATATTTGGGCAGTTGGCCAAGGGCTTGCGTCACGCTATGCAGCCCCTCGCCACCCGGCGGAGAGTGAAATTGGGAAAGCTTGAAAAAGCCACCGTAACCAAATGGAATGCGTTTTCCGTGAAGCAAGACTCCCCTTGGGCTTCCAAGGAGCTGTTTTGGGGATACTTTCAAGAATAGTTATTTGTGACTTCGACGAAACGGCAGGAATTGATTGTGCCCATTAAAACAAACATAATGCGCTTTTCTCTTAGCGAATTTTCGTAGAAAATGAAGCTATTGCAACGGCTTGGAAATTTTAAGATTCAAAATTTTCGGAAAATGTCTTCGTTGAAATCCGTTTTTAGGAATTCTGAAACGATTCCTGAAGTTTGTGCTTTTTCATAAGTATATATATATGTCATCCCAGACGATAACTCTCCTTAGGATTGAGCTAAAAATTCCATTCTTGCGCCGAAAAATCAAGCTTTCCAAACGAAAGGATGCCAACACTTTTTGAGTACATTAAATTAGTCAAATTTCAAAAAGTGTGCTGAAAAAAATCACTAAAAATGGCTAAGAATCGTTAAATTTATAAGTTTTAGTAGAATATTGCTCAAGTAAAGTTCATCAAATTTAAAATAGACCATTAAAAAATTTATGTACAACATTAGGGTGAAAAATTTACTAAAAGCTCATTAAAATTCGCTATAAAATCGATAAAAACTGCCAAAAAAAGCTAAAAATCCAAAATCTTTTTTCGAATGGCAGATTACTATTTAGAATACTTTCTGTGATATGAAAGTAATTGTTAAGAATTCTTTGCGCTCAAAAAGCTCTAATTTCAAAACAATTTAACAAAATAATGAGTACGATAATTTGGGGTGTTTCGAAACTGGATGGTATAATCATGCCGCTTAAGTAATATATGTATTGGCCATAGAGATATATATCGATACTGAAAACCGTTTTCTACTTGTTTTGCCTTTCTTAAGATATCCGAAATCAGCTTTGCATACAATAGTTGGAATTGATGAAGGTGGGATAGCGAGGGCTGTGCTCCACTGAAAATTTGTTAGAACCCAGGGCTCGAAATATCGTTCCGTTCCTTCCCTCCAGACTGTTCCGGAACAAAACGGGAAAATAGCATTTTTGAGATAAAGTTCCGGAAACGAACGAAATTTTAAAGTGTCGGAAAATAACGTTCCAAGACGGAAAGAAATCTTCTGGAACGACATTTTTTGTTCCGGGTAATCGTTACTCTCTGGCTCGAAAAAATCTCGTCCTCGTGGATTTAGTTCCGCCTACTATTTTGCTATATTCGTTAGCTACACAGGATTCTACATCTAGTTTTTAATGACACGGGTTTTTTATGGGTCAAAAAAATTGTTTTTTCGAGTTTTCTCTGCATATTAGGGTCATATGGGGCATTCCTATTCATGTAGATTTCTATTCATGTAAACTTGTGAATAGGAAAGTATTTAATCTTGAGTAGTTGCTTTGGCAGACTGAAATCAGACCAACAAAAACGCCACTAGGTGACTTTGAAAGGCAAAAGTCTTGATGGGGGGAGAAGAGGACTGGGCCAAAATTTGCCTCATTTTCAATTGTTTGTAATTCGCTTATTTTGAGAGATAATTCAGAGTTTTAGGATCGAATTGTTTCTGTAATAATTTAATAATGATTAGCAGGACTTTTCCATTTGTTTTCGTCACGTCATGAGCGTGACGTCACGGTGGGGTTTTCTATTGATTTTCACGTACAACCATGTGTTACTAGGGAAGTGTAACTTCCTTAGTTTTCATTGCAGGAAAATCGTTCGCCACTTTTTGGAATAGGGACCTACTCTCATTTTATAACAACATCTCATGATCCCTAAGCCTCTGTAGTGTCAAGGAAAGCTGATTTATGACGCTCAGTTATAAACTAATATCGCTAAGTGACCATAATATGTAAAATTAATCATTATTAAATGCGGAGACTGTAAAACCGTAGGTCTACCGCCCGTTTCTTTTTTTAAATAATTATTATGTTCTACAACTTTGCTGCACATAAACATTTCTGTAGGATGTACGGTTTAGTAGAATTTCTTATTCAGAACGAACTAAATTTTCAGAATCTAAAGATAAAAAGTTTGTTGGAGATACCAAGCATTTTTTTAAGAGCATTTCCTGTTGGTTTGAGCACAAAAATAAGGTCGGAACGAATAAATTGTGGAACGAAAAATAAAATTCTGGACTGGAACGTCATTGTCGTGGAGTGGAATTTGACGGAGGTGAAACGAAAAAGTCCAGTCATGCAGCATGACCCCAAGAGCGAATTTTTGAAGAAATCTTCGACATTTCAGTCGCTATTGATCGTGTAGAGAAATTTTAGTTTATGATTTTGATAGACAAACGGAGGACGGAAACTCATGTGAGTAAACTCATCAGTTGTGATTACTTTTTTTTTTTTTTTTTTTTTTTTTTTTTTTTTTTTTTTTTTTTTTTTTTAACAAGCACCTATTACCTACGTTTTAAACAGCATGGTTATACAGGGATACTTCCATAAGAGTAGTTCAATCTGAATTTGGACAATGTTTCATGCAAATATTACCGATTTTGGTTTATTATTTCCAATAATAAGCCTATGTGATCGTGTAGCAAAAAATTTTTATAACCCCCCCTCAAACTTTGTCACTTTACGTTTCAAGGTGCGTAGAATCCAAATTTGAAATGTCCGTCCGCCGTCCGCCGTTCGCCGTCTGCCGTCCGGGCCATAAAAGGCCTAAGAATTGACTTAAAAACCCCGTTCTTTCGCACATAGACTCCATTTGGGGTCTAGTTGGTCCTAACGTTTAACCATCCCGATCGCTTTACTCGCATAGATGCTATGGGCCAAAAACGTTTTTTCGACGCGCCCACGCCTGGCACGCTTGGCAGGGGGTCACGGTGGGTGGTGAGGGGGTGAGCGGGGGGGGGGGGGTGGAGTGAGAGGAGGCGCCGGCGCCGCGGCACCTTGTGGTGGGTACGGCGCCGGCGTTCCTTCGAGGCATGAATATTTTTTTTCAAGGTCATATTTGTGTGTTAATACCAAAGCTTTTCCTACGCATATTTAATAACATATCCTCTCGACTTTTCGTACGTACTTAGATCATGATATTATTAAGGCAATAACTATTTGAATAGATAGGAGCTCAAATCGAGAAATATAAACATGCGTATATAATTATAGAAGAAGTTTGTGGCAACTCGAAATAGGATACGCCGAGGAGTCTGGACGGGCCTTATGACGTACGCTAGCCAACTAAAACTATGATCATACTCAATTGAAAAAATAATAAACCTTTGTGAAATAATTTGCAGCGTTTTTACAACTAGCGAACGGCATTATTTCGATTTTTGACTGATTTTTCAACTTTGAAATTTTTGAAAACTTGATACATATTCTTATAGGAAATTTTACGCTGATTCCGAATATACCACATGTTAGTATGCTGAAAAAATTATTTCGCACAACAAATCGCAAAAAACGGGCTATTTTGAAATTTTTGACTACATTTTTGAAAATTTCAACCCGAAGATGTAATCCGATCATGCTGGCCAACGAACTTGAACTTTCGTTTTGTGTCCTTAACATTTTAAAATTTGTTTGAAGTTTCTAGCACAATTCTACGGACAGTTATCGTCTGGAATGACACATACATACATACATATATACATACATACATATATACATACATACATATATACATACATAAAAAAATGCGTTAAACTTCAGAATATGATTCAGAATAGCCTGAAACGGATTTCTGCATAAAATTTTTTCAAAAATTCACATTCTACAAATTTTGAGGCGAGAGCAATAGCTTAATTTTCTTCAAAAATTCGCTAAAACTCTGTATGGCTCTACCTCGGAACAAAATACCGTTACGATTTCGCATCATTATTTTCGGAGCTTTCATTTTTGCAGGAACTTAATTTTGAGCCCTGGTTAGAGCCAAAGGTCTTTAGGTGGTTAGCTGAGATGGTAATGACCCGGCATTATAGGTCAATAAATTAGTTTGTAGGTAAAAGGTCCTCTACTTTTGCTTCTTGAAATACTTCCCGTAGTAAAACACAAAAATAAAAAAATACCTCAGAGAACAGCGGGATGGACAGAATAGCACAGCTTGTAGTTGCAATGCGCTATCAGTGGGCAGACGTTTTTCAAGTGGTTAGGTTGCGTTTATTTCATAGCGTTTGTTGGATATAAAACTAACTGACGTTGCTACCTTATTATCAGACTTTAAACTCTAGAAGTTATCATTTATGTGGATATTCAGTTCGTCTTAGTTCTTACAGGTCACTAACAGTATAATAATGGCCCTTTTGATGAATATTTCAAAGACCTACGTTCATTAATAGGTGTTACCTACCCCAAGTTCAAGGTACGAGAATACTGGCTCTGTCATTTGCCGGGCTACAAAATAATTTCATCCAAGTGCCGTTCGTTTCACAAAGGTGATGGAGGGTGTTATTGAAAGCAAATAATGGCCCTAGACACGAAAGCCCGTCATTTTCCGGTGTATAATGGTGAAATCGATGCAAAACACAAAACCAAACTTTGACGGTCGAGATTGAGTGAACGATTCTTTGAAAACGACGGCGCCAAATTTCTTGATACGAGAATATCAAGGCCGGTACTACCATCCGCCAAAAAGTTGAATGAACTACAAGAGTCAATGAACATACAACGTGTAATGTTGTTTATGATATGTTCCATTTGGGGTCTGCAAACTGTTTAAAAGCAATTAATTATAAGTCTATTTTGGTAATTTGTCTATAAAAGGGTATAATATACAGAATAAATCTCGTTCAGGCAATAATATCATACGTGACATAAATATACCTACTTAATGTTGATAAACCACTGTTTATAAATTGCTCCGAAGTCAGCATCAAAGCGTCAAATCATTTGTTCCAATACAGGCAGCATTTTCCATTTTACGTTTCTGCCCTTATTGAATAAATCCGGAAGGTACCGATTGTATGCGGGCATATCTGGAAACCTCGTGCAGATTCCTGTTTATTTTGTCTTAATTCAATTCTTCAGTTTTAAATGTGCGTCTCTACTATTCACTCGAGTAACCATTAACCACCCCATCGATTGGTTTTCATAAAAGCATCTCAATAGATTTTGGAAGCATCTCCACTACTTGAGTTACGGAAGCTTCGTCATTCGTGCATAGGTTGAAAACATCCAGCCGGGGGGCAAGATGGTCTTTTACCCCCCATTCAGGTGTATTACATTTGAAAAATGTAGAGGCTGTTGCTCGCTTCGTACAACCACCCCTTACTGAGCAGGGGTTGCGCGATTTTGATGTGGCCTATATTTTCCGCCGGAAGTGGCTGGTCATATTAAAAAAATAATCGCCCACATACAGACACTTTACTTTATTAATATAAAAAAGATTATGTTGGCATCTCAAAACAAATTTGATTTTTTGCGTTTCGCAGTTTTTGATCTGTTTTGGTTCCTTGCATATCAGTCTGTGTGTTGAATATCTGTCCCAATCTGAGCTCCACAGTAAATTTCGTTGAGATTTTGAGGGATTATGCGGATTAGCTTTAGGAGTTCTCTGCAGGTTTCATTGTCATAGGGCAGACGGAAACACGAGCGCATGCGCAAAGGTGAATTCCACATTTTTCACGATTTACCAGTCAGAATTTGCTCAAAATCAACGGCTGATGGAGTTCCAAGATGATTGATGACGTAAGATTCTTGGATAGAGGTAAAATTCAGAAACTTTTTGGTGAGGCTATAAATGTCATCAGTCCATTAGTATGTGCCACTTCACGGCAGGCAACACATTATTATGACGAGTATAATGTGTTATATTGTGGAGAAGTGAATCTGTCGTTTTTTAATTGACCAGTAGGTATTCAATCTTCATTATTTATATATTAGTAATAGTTTTTCCATGCCACAGAATACATTTGTAGTCATATGTATCATTATGAATCAAATTTCAGAAGTAGATATCTGATCTAACCTCAAGTGAATCTCGAACATGTACTCCAGAACGTGATTATTAGCAATTTACAAAAATACCTCAAGCGCAGTAGGATGAATCACTCATTTAATTCATCTCCAACATATCAGTCTTATAATGTTTAGTCGTTTTGCTATTGAGACGTTTACACCTACCCATGTGTTTGCAAATATGAAAAGGCTACTTGACAATTGCTTTCCTCAACTTTCTTAACACAAAGCCTATTGTTTTAGCAACTTGGAAGTAACTCTTTTAGGTAGAGAATTAGCTTTAATTGAAGAGAATTTGATAAGATAATCATTAATTACCTTGAAATTAGAGCGTCGAGTTGAATGAACATATCATGTTTGTGCACCCGCAAAGGTAGTTTAATGAACCATGAACGATGAATTTTTGGTTCACTTCAGGGTCTATTCCACGAAATTTCAGAAATTTTCATACATAGATCAGAGAAAATTCAAGAAGTGAAAAGTGTTGCAAGGATTTGCATTGCGTTTGCGCAGTAGTTTATATTGGTCAGACTGTGATGAAAGTAACCGAGAATCATTTGACGTATAATCCTCAAGAAATGAGGCGATTAAGTCACGAAAAATTTGATGATCTTTTGATCACAGTATAAACCGAATTATTCCTGTTGTTTCTGGAATCTTACGTTTGCGCATGATCAGTGACTGGTTGAATGCCTTCGGAATAATATTTATTGTGGACCTTCTTGTTCCAGTGATTTTGGCATCAGCCTCTTATGGACGTTCGGAGATTTATTTTAATGAGTTGAGGAATCACCTTGTATTTATAGCATGATCGAAAAGATTATTGGAAAGTTTAAAAATGATACTGTAGTCGACGGTACAGTAAAATACCTATTCTCATGTTGATGATACAGTTAAAGATTTGGTTGGGTTGTGCTCAGTTGGATCCGCATAAGCACGTAGACCTACGATGCTAAGTAGGCCTATGAGGCTCATCCCAAATGATTCTGAACCTCTTGAAATATTATCAGAATTGTTTGTAATCCTATTACAATTTTATGTTTGTTCTTCATAGTACATATCATTGATATATAATGCGACGAAATCTGGAGCCTAAACAGCAAATCTCTCCTGAAATCAACCTGTGTTACTTAAGGCTTTATGAGACCACGTTTGAGCGTGCATAATGCTAGCGAATATTCGAACAAGGTGAAAATCATGGGCCAGCCGATTCAAACCCTGTAAATTTCATTAATATCTAATGAAAACTGAGGAAGGTATCAAAGAAGGCATCGTTGCATGTATAAGGAAATAGTTTTGCTCTGTAAGATGAAATCAGTATCAAATTTAGTCAACCCTCGAACGCGAGTGAAAAATTCAATTTTGAAGGTAGGTCCAGAAAAAAATAATTGTTTTTCTTGTATGTGGTTACTAGTAAAAACGTTGCAAAATATAACACAAAGGTTTATTATTTATATATTAGATAGCCTTTCTACGCAGATCTCTGGTCTGTAATTATTAAATCCTGTAGTATAATATGTATTACATATATATCGTAGTACATTATCGAAACTCGGCGCTTCCCGTCTCGCGTAACCGTTCACCACTTTATAGCACCAGGACCCAAGATGTTTAGTACATTTTAAGAAACAAATCCGTTTAATTTATGATAAAAGTCATCTTCTCACCTTATACCTGTAGATCGCACAGATCAATATTGATTTGAAACCATGTTTGTTAAACATAAAATTCTTAACTACAATTAAATGTATTTTTTATATTTTGATCAGAAAAGAAATCAGTCTCGGAGGACAATCAGCTGGTCCTCCGTGTCTTGTAAAATGAGAGATTTCCGCATGTTTGTTTTATATTTTTAAATTAAAGCAGGTGACATTGTAAGAACAAACACCAACCGCTTTATTCTACGATTAGTATTTTTCTTTCTACGATTTTTCGAAGTTTTTGGGAAAAACTACGTCATTGCACACCCCCAGCTGGGCACCTCTCCCTCAGCCTAGCGGACGTCATAGTTTGTCGAAAATTTGAAGACTCATACTCATTAGAATCTAACCACTTAGCTTAGGAAAGTAAGGATAGTCTCAAAATTCTCAGAGTGAAAAATATATTTTCATTTGAAATAGTTAACGCAACATTATCAGACTAATGGGTACTCCGCATTGTTTTCAAGGTGTTCCAAAGGCGCTCTGGTCCAAATTTCAGCACCTTATATCGATTAGGAAAGAAATTACCCTCAGAGGTCCCTTGACTGATCAGTGCACCTCCGTACCTCGAGATTGTTTTTATGAAGTGTCTCAAAGGACACAATCAAATTTCAGCACCATAAGTCGATTCGGAAAGAAATTACCCTCAGAGGTCCCACAGCTGATCAGAGCCGCCCCTTCATGCTTTGTAATTGTATTTTAGGTGTTCCTTTTGGCTTGATCGAAATTGATGCCGAGCTTATAGAATCAACCCGTTTGTGATGTTTTACCCAAGTTTCATAAACTTTGGTCGAGCACTTTTGGAGAAAAGCTCTGGACGGTTGATTTATCGTAAACCAACGAAGTGTGTGTGTGTGTGTGTGTGTGTGTGTGTGGTGGCCATGATTCCTAAGCCGCTGTAGTGTTAAAGGAAGCTGATTTATTGCGCCAAGCTAATAACTTATAATGTTTCGTAAACAATGCCAATTTATGTCTTGTTTTCTCGATAAAATAATCATTCTAGGTATGATTATGATCATACTAGGATAGTAGCCTAGTGATGTAATATTATTATGATGTAATAATATAAAGTGATGTAGTAATAGTATGGCTAAAGCTGAATTCTCCGGGGGTCTTGCGAGGCCCGATGGTCCGAGTTTTAGCGAATTTTCAGAAAGAATGAAGCAATTGCATTGGGTCCAAAATTCTTAGAATAAAAATATTTCACAATTTGCTTCATGGAAATTTGTTGTAGGTAATGCATTCTGAAACAATTCATGGATTTTTTTCATGTGTGGATTTATGTATGTATATGAGTCATTCAAGACGAAATAAACAAAAAACGCTGTTCTTTCGCTAAAAAGTAAGAATAAAAAAAGAAAGAGTTTGTTGGACAGAATTCTTTGAGCCTAGTATAAAGTTCATATTTCCAAAAATGTGCTGACAAAATAACTAAATCTGCTAAATCCCGTTTTATTCATATTTTTTTGGCAAAATATGCGTATGGAAACAAGTGTCAACTGACAATTTTTAAAATGTATGCTCAAAATTACGCTGAAAAATGTATGTAATAAAATGTCATTAAAATAGCCCCAAAAATCGATAGGAGTGTTGAAGTAAAAAATTCATTTGCAAACGAATTGCCCACATTTTAAAACAGTTCAACATGAATATAATACGAAAATACGTTGATACGATGAAATGACTGAACATTCAATTTATGTTTTAAAAATAACTTTGCGCTACCCCTCTTGAAGGGAAGGACCAGGTTCTTCCGCCTTTGATTATTTAAAAACAAATTTATTGGCCATTTTATGACTAAAATAAGGAGAGAAATATTCGGCCGTTCCGTTGAGCCTCGGGAGCCCGGAGTAAACTATTTTATGCCTTTAAAGGTGTTTACTAAACAGCTACCCAATCCCCGCTGCCTATCGGAATCGAACTTGCAGTGGTGTTTCTACTTGAATTTATATGAAGGGCATGCAATATACGGGGGTTTATAGAAATACGTCCGTGGAAGATCATAATAAAATATCCTGCTTGCAGAAAAACCTACGTTAGCCATTATTCGATATTTTATTCTAGCCTCCCAGGGATGTTTTGCGATAAACCCCTATGCAGTCATGTCCCTCAATTAAATTCATGTTGATAAACTCTTGAAAGTTTGATTGCGGTAGGGAGTGGGATGTGGAAGCACTAGCTGTTTCATAAACGCCATTTTCGGTAGGCTTATTTTCGACATAAAATAATTTTCCCGGGCTACGGAGGCCCATTCAAAGGAACGGCCGAATACGTATGTATTAGGGTGGAGGGACCAGTGATTGACATCTCACCAAGAAGTTTTAATAATAAGGCATTTAAATTTTTTTTACGGGCTTCATCCATTTGAATTTTGAGGTAATATACCTTCTCAGTAAAGTATTAAAGCGGGAAAAGGTTTCAGGCATGTTTTGTGAAATCTGGAGAAGGTTTTACCCAACTTGTGTTGTAATTTCTTTGGTGCTGTTGGTTTATTATTTCCAATAATAAGCCTATGTGATCGTATAGCAAAAAATTTTTATAACCCCCCCTCAAACTTTGTCACTTTACGTTTCGAGGTGCGTAGAATAAAAATTTGAAATGTCCGTTCGCCGTCCGCCATCCGGGCCATAAAAGGCCTTAGAATTGACTTAAAAAATCTGTTCTTTCGCACATAGACTCCACTTGGGGTCTAGTTGGTCCTAACTTCTCGCCAGCTTGATCGCTCCACACTCATGGGTGCTATGAGCCAAAAATAGGTGAAAAAGTGTCTTTTTTTGTTTTGTATATTTCAAGTTGTATAGAAATTGGAGATTTATGAGTGAAAAGAAAATGTTAGCTATTAATTTTATAGAAAAAAAAATTCTATTCAAAAAGAGATTTTGGATTTTAGGCTATATTTTGCAATTTTATAGATTTTTTAAAACAAAATTTGATGAAGTTCAAGTTTTTAGCATAATTTCGTACATAAATTTTTGAATGTTCTATTTCATAGTTGATAAACTTTACTTGACCAATCTTATGCTAAAAAATATCAATTTAACAATTCTTAGCCATTTTCAGTGATTTCGTCAGCACATTTTTTGAAATTTGACCAATTAGATGATATCAATATACAGTATAGGTAACACTTTTATGTGTTGGAAAGATGACTTGGTAATAAATTGTTATGTTTATCAACTATATTAACAAGCGTAAAATTGTGAGATTCCGCTGCTGTAATGGATTGAACCCATTTGTGAGGTCCGAAGCTCCGAGTTCCGATACTAAATCTATATCTATCTATATCTATTCTTCTATACTATTAATAAGAATGAAACTCCGTCCGTTTGTCGTGTCTATGCACGGCCAAACGGCTGAGTGGGCCGGATCTACGAGTGGGGGGATCTTCTTGGGATTTTCCGATAGGGTGTATAAGCGAATTTAAAATTTTCTAATCCCACCCGAACCATGGGCCGTAGGGCGGGAGGGGGGTCGAAGTAAGAATTAATGTGCGCTTTTTGGACTTCCCCGCTTCCCCTACCCCTCTAAACGGCCGTTGACAATTCCGGAAAAATACGGGTTTCGTAGGTTTTTGAACGAGGAAGACGACGGCGCGATCGGATCGCGAAAAAAGTATCGGGAAATGCGTTAAAAAAATGCGAGAGTACGGACCCGTTTTCTCGAAAAGTCCGCCGAAAAACTTGGTTTTTTCCGATTAAAATATACCCCATAAAGGTACGTTTTTCGGAACGGTTTTCGCGGGCGAAAAACAGCTTTGGGTCCGCCGAATCTGAATCCGAAATCGGATATCGAAAAAAGTGACGAGAACTCGGTCGAATTGCCAGCGGAAGCGAGGGGAACGTTTAATATGACATTTTTAATCTACCCGGGCCGCCCGTTTCACAACGTTGCTTACCAGAAGGGACCCTCACAGGGGGGTTCCCATTTGCACTTCTACGCAATACGCGAGAGCCATTTCAACAGAATAAATACGGACTTTGTCCTACACATATACAGGTATACCTTGCGAGCGAAGCGAGCAACATCCCCTAATAAACTTTTCGTGGTTCCACATAGTTTTATAAGATTTAATTTGTTTGTAAGAATTTCCAACAGAAAAAACGTCTGCCAAGTTGGGTGGGCAGTATAACTTCCTCAAGGATATACAGGTATACCTTGCGAGCGAAGCGAGCAACATCCCCTAATAAACTTTTCGTGGTTCCACGTAGTTTTATAAGATTTAATTTGTGTGTAAGAATTTCCTACAAAAAAAAACGTCTGCCAAGTTGGGTGGGCAGTATACCTTGCGAGCGAAGCGAGAGCCATTTCAACAGAATAAATTCGGATTTTTTCCTACAAATATACAGCAATACCTTGCGAGCGAAGCGAGCAACATCCCCGAATAAACTTTTTGTGGTTCCACGTAGTTTTATAAGATTTAATTTGTTTGTAAGAATTTCCAACAGAAAAAAACGTCTGCCATGTTGGGTGGGCAGTATAACTTCCTCAAGCGAGCGAAGCAAGCAGCATCCCTTACAGAAGTTAAACCTACCCTTAGGGATCTATCGTTTGAGAGCAAAGCGAGCAACATCCCCTACATGCCAGACTTTGCGAGCGAAGCGAGCAATATTCCCTACACGCCAGACTTTGCGAGCGAAGCGAGCAATATTCCCTACATGCCAGACTTTGCGAGCGAAGCGAGCAATATTCCCTACATGCCAGACTTTGCGAGCGAAGCGAGCAACATGCGAGCAATATTCCCTACACGCCACACGTTGCGAGCGAAGCGAGCAACTTAATGGGGGGTCCGGGGGCTTGCCCCCCGGCTGGACGTGGAGGCGAGCGTAGCGAGCCGGAGCGGCTAGTACTATTAATAAGAATGAAACTCCGTCCGTTTGTCGTGTCTATGCACGGCCAAACGGCTGAGTGGGGGGAGTCTACGAGTGGGGGGATGTTCTTGGGATTTTCCGATAGGGTGTATAAGCGAATTTAAAATTGTCTAATCCCACCCGAACCATGGGCCGTAGGGCGGGAGGGGGGTCGAAGTAAGAATTAATGTGCGCTTTTTGGACTTCCCCGCTTCCTCTACCCCTCTAACCAGCCGTTGAAAATTCTGGAAAAATACCGGTTTCGTAGGTTTTTGAACGAGGAAGACAACAGCGCGATTGGATCGCGAAAAAAGTATCGGGAAATGCGTAAAAAAAATGCGAGAGTACGGACCCGTTTTCTCGAAAAGTCCGACGAAAAACTACGTTTTTTCCCATTAAAATATACCCCGTAGAGGTACGTTTTTCGGAACGGTTTTCGCGGGCGAAATAAAGGTTTGATCCCGCCGAATCTGAATCCGAAATCGGATATCGAAAAAAGTGACGTGAAGTCGGTCAAATTGCGAGCGGAAGCGAGCAAAGCGGTTAAAATTGTGCCGTGGACGAGAGAAGGCTCAAGAATTGACGTGAAGGGTTCGATGTCACAATGGAGCGAGGCGAGCAGGTATACATAGGTACCTACCTTGCGAGCGAAGCGAGAGCCATTTCAAATAATAAATACGGACTTTGTCCTACACATATACAGGTATACCTTGCGAGCGAAGCGAGCAACATCCCCGAATAAACTTTTCGTGGGTCCAGGTAGTTTTATAAGATTTAATTTGTTTGTAAGAATTCCCAACTGAAAAAAACGTCTGCCAAGTTGGGTGGGCAGTACAACATTCCCTAATAATTTTTTCCTACAAATATACAGCAATACCTTGCGAGCGAAGCGAGCAACATCCTCGAATAAACTTTTTGTGGTTCCACGTAGTTTCATAAGATTTAATTTGTTTGTAAGAATTTCCAACAGAAAAAAACGTCTGCCAAGTTGGGTGGGCAGTATAACTTCCTCAAGCGAGCGAAGCGAGCAGCATCCCTTACAGAAGTTAAACCTACCCTTAGGGATCTATCGTTTGCGAGCGAAGCGAGCAACATTCCCTACATGCCACACTTTGCGAGCGAAGCGAGCAATATTCCCTACATGCCACACTTTGCGAGCGAAGCGAGCAATTGAATGGGGGGTCCGGGGGGCTTGCCCCCGGCTGGACGGGGAGGCGAGCGTAGCGAGCCGGAGCGGCTAGTTATTTATAAGAATGAAACTCCGTCTGTCTGTTTGTCGTGTCTATGCACGGCCAAACGGCTGAGTGGGGGGGGTCTACGAGTGGGGGGATCTTTTTGGGATTTTCCGATAGGGTGTATAAGCGAATTTAAAATTTTCTAATCCCACCCGAACCATGGGCCGTAGGGCGGGAGGGGGGTCGAAGTAATAATTAATGTGCGCTTTTTGGACTTCCCCGCTTCCCCAACCCCTCTAAACGGCCGTCGAAAATTCCGGAAAAATACCGGTTTCGTAGGTTTTGAAACGAGAAAGACGATGGCGCGATCGGATCGCGAAAAAAGTATCGGGAAATGCGTCAAAAAAATGCGAAAGTACGGACCGTGTTTTCTCGAAAAGTCCGACAAAAACTACGTTTTTTCCGATTAAAATATACCCCATAAAGGTACGTTTTTCGGAACGGTTTTCGCGGGCGAAATACAGCTTTGGGTCCGCCGAATCTGAATCCGAAATCGGATATCGAAAAAAGTGACGAGAACTCGGTCAAATTGCGAGCGGAAGCGAGCAAAGCGATCAAAATTGTGCCGTGGACGAGAGAAGGCTCAAGAATTGACGTGAAGGGTTCGATGTCACAATGGAGCGAGGCGAGCAGGTATACATAGGTACCTACCTTGCGAGCGAAGCGAGAGCCATTTCAAATAATAAATACGGACTTTGTCCTACACATATACAGGTATACCTTGCGAGCGAAGCGAGCAACATCCCCGAATAAACTTTTCGTGGGTCCAGGTAGTTTTATAAGATTTAATTTGTTTGTAAGAATTCCCAACTGAAAAAAACGTCTGCCAAGTTGGGTGGGCAGTACAACATTCCCTAATAATTTTTTCCTACAAATATACAGCAATACCTTGCGAGCGAAGCGAGCAACATCCCCGAATAAACTTTTTGTGGTTCCACGTAGTTTCATAAGATTTAATTTGTTTGTAAGAATTTCCAACAGAAAAAAAACGTCTGCCAAGTTGGGTGGGCAGTATAACTTCCTCAAGCGAGCGAAGCGAGCAGCATCCCTTACAGAAGTTAAACCTACCCTTAGGGATCTATCGTTTGCGAGCGAAGCGAGCAACATTCCCTACATGCCACACTTTGCGAGCGAAGCGAGCAATATTCCCTACATGCCACACTTTGCGAGCGAAGCGAGCAATTGAATGGGGGGTCCGGGGGGCTTGCCCCCCGGCTGGACGTGGAGGCGAGCGTAGCGAGCCGGAGCGGCTAGTTATTAATAAGAATGAAACTCCGTCTGTCTGTCTGTCGTGTCTATGCACGGCCAAACGGCTGAGTGGGGGGAGTCTACGAGTGGGGGGATCTTTTTGGGATTTTCCGATAGGGTGTATAAGCGAATTTAAAATTTTCTAATCCCACCCGAACCATGGGCCGTAGGGCGGGAGGGGGGTCGAAGTAATAATTAATGTGCGCTTTTTGGACTTCCCCGCTTCCCCAACCCCTCTAAACGGCCGTCGAAAATTCCGGAAAAATACCGGTTTCGTAGGTTTTGAAACGAGAAAGACGATGGCGCGATCGGATCGCGAAAAAAGTATCGGGAAATGCGTCAAAAAAATGCGAAAGTACGGACCGTGTTTTCTCGAAAAGTCCGACAAAAACTACGTTTTTTCCGATTAAAATATACCCCATAAAGGTACGTTTTTCGGAACGGTTTTCGCGGGCGAAATACAGCTTTGGGTCCGCCGAATCTGAATCCGAAATCGGATATCGAAAAAAGTGACGAGAACTCGGTCGAATTGCCAGCGGAAGCGAGGGGAACCGTTTAATATGACATTTTTAATCGACCCGGGCCGCCCGTTTCACAACGTTGCTTACCAGAAGGGACCCTCACAGGGGGGTTCCCATTTGCACTTCTACGCAATACCTTGCGAGGCGAGCAGGTATACATAGGTACCTACCTTGCGAGCGAAGCGAGAGCCATTTCAACAGAATAAATACGGACTTTGTCCTACACATATACAGGTATACCTTGCGAGCGAAGCGAGCAACATCCCCTAATAAAATGTTCGTGGTTCCACATAGTTTTATAAGATTTAATTTGTTTGTAAGAATTTCCAACAGAAAAAAACGTCTTCCAAGTTGGGTGGGCAGTATAACTTCCTCAAGGATATACAGGTATACCTTGCGAGCGAAGCGAGCAACATCCCCTAATAAACTTTTCGTGGTTCCACGTAGTTTTATAAGATTTAATTTGTTTGTAAGAATTTACTACAGAAAAAAACGTCTGCCAAGTTGGGTGGGCAGTATAACTTCCTCAAGCGAGCGGAGCGAGCAACATCCCCTACAGAAGTTAAAACTACCCTTAGAGATCTACTGTTTGCGAGCGAAGCGAGCAACATCCCCTACACGTTGCAATTGTAATACATCGCATGTATACAGCCACACTTTGCGAGCGAAGCGAGCAACATTCCCTACATGCCACACTTTGCGAGCGAAGCGAGCAACATTCCCTACATGCCACACTTTGTGAGCGAAGCGAGCAATATTCCCTACATGCCACACTTTGCGAGCGAAGCGAGCAATTTAATGGGGGGTCCGGGGGGCTTGCCCCCCGGCTGGACGTGGAGGCGAGCGTAGCGAGCCGGAGCGGCTAGTATACTATAAGCGGCGTTTAATAATTATGGACCAGAGATCTACGTAGAAGGGCTGTCTAATACATAAATAATAAACCTTTGTGTAATAATTTGCAGCGTTTTTTGTATATTTCAAGTTGTATAGAAATTGGAGATTTATGAGTGAAAAGAAAATGTTAGCTATCAATTTTATGGAAAAAAAAGTATTCTAAATGATACTCTTCTATTCAAAAAGAGATTTTGGATTTTAGGCTATTTTTTGCAATTTTATAGATTTTTTAAAACAAAATTTAATGAAGTTCATGTTTTTAGCATAATTTCGTACATAAATTTTTGAATGTTCTATTTCATAGTTGATAAACTTTATTTGACCAATCTTATGCTAAAAAATATCAATTTAACGATTCTTAGCCATTTTCAGTGATTTTGTCAGCACATTTTTTGAAATTTGACCAATTAGATGATATCAATATACAGTATAGGTAACACTTTTATGTGTTGGAAAGATGACTTGGTAATAAATTGTTTTGTTTATCAACTATATTATAAAGCGTAAAATTGTGAGATTCCGCTGCTGTAATGGATTGAACCCATTTGTGAGGTCCGAAGCTCCGAGTTCGATACTAAATATACTATAAGCGGCGTTTAATAATTATGGACCAGAGATCTACGTAGAAGGGCTGTCTAGTACATAAATAATAAACCTTTGTGTAATCATTTGCAGCGTTTTTCTTGTGATTTTGCTAAGGAGGTGAGCGTTTTATTCTGCTTCACCATGCCCTCCACAATTTCAAATTCGATTGTTTCCATAGTTTTTCTCAATCAGTTTTTGTGTAGCACATTTATGCTATCATTATTTGTAAATAATCAAAGATAACATGTGAAAATGCAAATGTCAATTAGTAGTTCCCAAAGTGATGCTCCCCTCTGTGATTGATAGTGCTATCTATATGGATCTCTATTCTTTCTTGTCATTCGTTCTTTATTAACACAGAATGTGTTTTTGCGATGACCTACCGAAAAAAAATCGTCACAAAAAACCGACAGAAAAAACCGTTATGCGCCTTTTATAATGATTTTCACGTACAACCAAGCCGTTGGTAAGGAAATAGAACTCCCGCAGTGTTCATTGCACAGAAATTGTTCACCATTCGTTGGAAAGCTCTCAATTTATATAGTATTTTTCTTGTAGTTACATGTTTATTTATATAATATTTATAGGGTTTTAGACCAAATTAAATGTCTAACAATTATTTATTTTATTATTGCCAAATATTGTTATTATTCACGTGCAACCAAGCAACCAAGCAAAAACACATTCTGTGTTCCTATGATTTCATACAGAGTATGGAAAAAGAAATAAACCGGGGGGTGCCGCCGAGGCGCAAAGCGCCGAGTTTTTTACATTTATATAAATACATAGCAACTCACAAGCTGCTAGTTTACCATTAGAATCGTATTGTGCCTATCAAGGAAACCTAATTTTGTTATGAAACATCCGGTGATATTTTCAACTTCTTTATGAACACTCATATTAATCTTATATGTAGATTAATAAAACTAAGTTCAAATACTCAATTTATTTGTAAAATGTTGAAATAAAATGTTTTGTTGATACAACGAATCATTCATTGCAGAACTGCTGTGTCAATCACAGGTACCTACAACAAAAAATGTGGCTTTCAAATACTTGGTCAAAAAATTTATTTCGAAAAAACGAATTTATGATTGCTTGAATTAGTGATTTTTTCAATACCGATTAGTTTGAGGACATCCTGATGCAGCAATAGATGTAAGCTTCAAGTTTGAACAAACGAAAAAACATAACTTAATTGCTTGCCAAAGTCAAAATGTCTCTTAAGGTGTCAAACACTGGCCCCACTACCCTATATAATAATAATAATAATAATGTATTATACATATTTACGACTTATTTCGGTCCTCGAATAACCAGGAAAATTTTGAACGAAACCGGAGAGGGAAGAACCTGAGCGTCCCCTTGTTAGTAAAAACTGAGATTGCACTATTTTCTGATGTTGCCTTGCAAAAATTATGATACTGATGATATTTTTCTATTTTGTTTCAGGTAAGTACAGGCTTGAATCCTGGATGATTGGTGGATTTTAAAGTGAGTGTTAATTGTCATACATAGTGTGTGCTTGATTCATTGTCGAACCGTTCTCGAAACCCAGAGACATTTCGATGTTAATATATGTACAAAACGTTGGTATTTCCAAGACTATATTAGTTCTATATTATAGTCGATCTATTAAAAAATACTACTAGGTATATATTAGTTTTTATTTTTAATAATACCTGGTCTCGTTCAGGAAATCTGACCAAGATTTATTGGAGTGGGGATATGAGTGGGATTTAAGATTTGTCAGGGGATTGAATGGGTAAAAGGTATGTGCGAAAAAAACGTCTATTGAATTCTATGTACAAGTTGCAATCTATTGGGTTCATTGTTTTCCGGAGGAATAACTACGGGTTTCTTCCAACAGGTCCTCGATAATCGGGGTTTGTTTCTAATTTATATAAGTATCCTTCGCAGGAATTCAGGAATAAGTGCTAGAAACTTTCATCAACTTTGAATAACGGACTTGCTATTGTTCCTTTGGTACGAACTCTGTTCGATGCCTTCCTCCCCGATACTTTTACCCCCTCTCACGACATCTAGCGGTTGTTCAGAGAACCACCAGGTTTTAACGTCTTTCGCCAGAGCGCACTGAGGTGTCGGTTCCAGGCTGTGACCGTCACACACTCGAGGGCACCTCATCCGGCTCTTCCTGTGGATACACCTACCAACTCTGATAAATATATTGATCATTCATTTATTGATACTTCATTACCCTTGCTATATAAATCTAATAGGTATACCTATAGAGCTTATTGTATTTATGTACTTGAGTGTGGGTAATAGTTATTCGTATTTTAACTAATCAGAACATCTAACAGACGACGGATTGCTTCATTTTATTTTAGTGGGATTGTTCTACAACGCTGTTGACCTTGCCAGTTGCCTGGCTATATTAGGGAAGCTCGGTCGTGGGCTGTAAGGACTCGTACCTGTGGGTAGTAAGTCAGGGAGGCTGATTTAGGTACCTACATAGTTTGCACAACTACAGCATTCGCAATATCCGACATAAGTTGATCTTGACCCTAACTGTGGTAGTGTGGGAATCTGGTGCAGGGTATTACAGCTTAAAATATTTTGTAGTGTGTCAAATGATAGTTATTACATCCTAGGAATATTCTTAAATTAGGTACACTTTTCGCTGAAAAATCTTAGTCACTTCTTAAAGGGGGGAAAAAAACTTGGAAATTTACAGTTTGTTGGTTTTTTTTAAATTTATTAATTGAATATGCATTACAATTAAAATCATCCTACGAAACATTTTTGTGATTACTTGGACTAAAAGTAATATATGTAAATGTCACTTCCATCGAATTGAATAATGTGGTCAGCAGCGCTGGGTTCAGAGCTACTAGAATACTTCCTATTTTGGATTTATAACTGCACCCCCTATTTTGAATTTATAATTAGTTAGTTTCCTGATCGACAAGTATATGAGATGTGTAATTCGTAATATAGGTTAGACCTATATACTAGGTTATTCAATCAGGTAGGTTAGACAATTCAGTGCACGGAAAATCCAATTTACAGTCAATATTTTCAAGAGAAAATTTAATACATGGGCTTTACAAGATACTTAAATGATGGATGAGTACAATATACCCATGTAAATGTTTTATTACCCAGCTAATTTCTGTTGGGTCCGTATTTGGAAAGTTTAGTTCCATATTTTAAGTGGATTTATTAGATTTTACATTTCTTTTGGATATTAATTTTCAATTTTGCAAAATTGGACATAAATGCGAGCTGTCAGTATGTGCACAACATTGGCTGATGGACTCACAGTTGTTTTGTGAAAAAAATACTGCAATCTAAATACAACAATGAAGTTTCATTTTTTATTAGTATTTCATTTATTCATTTTTTTGTTTTGTACTTACCCTATAATTTGATTAAACAATATACAATATTATATACTCGTAGATAATGTGTATACAAAATATTGATATGAACTATTATTGGTTATTTATAGGTCATTTAAAAAATGTATCCGTGATCATAACTGCGACACCATTATTGATACCTCAATGTTCTACGATTCTGTAATAGACCAAGAACACACATTTTAATTCCCCCTCTCCTCGAAATTTGTTGGTTTTTCTTTTGAAACATTTCAAGATGCTTACGCTGTAAGAAATTAATTAAAAACAAAACGCTGCAAAGTATTACTCTAAGGTTTATTATTTCCGTATTGGATAGCCCTTCTATGCAGAACACCTCTCTATAATTGTATCTAGTTTTCGTTCAAAAACCCATATTTATCTTCTTCAAATCAATTAATTTCAACGTTTGACCACATGTTCAAAATGTAATTCAGCAATGATGCAAAATGTCTCAGCAAAGACTGCCTGCTGAAATCGGAATTAAAAAAGATGAAAAAATAAAATAAAACTGCAAAAAATCCTGGAAATTGTAACAATTTTTTGAAAAATATCATGGGGGTTCTCACATCTCACTAGAACATCTGAAGCTTTCAAAAGGTATTGATAGTCAACTTTGTGATTTCGTTCCGTTTTGGTAGAGAAATTTAAGCTGGAATGTGTAAACATGACGAGAAATTAGATGCAAACTGCAGATGTATGAAGCTTCGAATTACGTACCATCACAAAACCGCGGTAAATGCACCGCCCGTCTGCAGGGAGGTTCACTGTGACGGCGCGGTCTGCAGCGTGCCCAAGTAATATCAAGCATAAACTTGGTGGTTTACTAGCAAATCGAAGATTCCACTTCTCCTTCTAGTCCTATTAGAGAGTGCACAGATTTACGTACGGATATCCGAGTGATTTCATTCGATTCTTTGGGATAATGCCTATAAATTACAACCAATAAACATAACGAATACCTATTTCAATACTTAATTATAACCCTGTAGTGTTGATAAAAATTGATGCTGGTGTTACTGGCACATCACTGGGCGATGTACAATTTTTGAATCTTCGTCCAATAGTTTTGGAGAAACGCCTCGGACGGTTTATGGACGGATTTTTCAATTTTTTAAAATTCAATTTTTAGAATCTACGTATCTTGAAACAAATTGCGGAGGGGGGGGGGTAAACATTTTTTCTTGGTCGATTACTAAGGTTCATTATTGAGAATAATTAACCAAAACAGTGCTTTTCTCCCAAATTGGTGTACCTAAGTTCAAACTTTGGTGTGGAATGGTGGAACCATGTGTTGGGCTTGAACCATCGGCGTCTCCTTTACTCCACCATAAAACTTAAAATTGAAGAAAGAAATCAGGACCACTATGAAGAAGCGAATGAAACCACCCGGATCGCTGAACTTTCTTCTGGTCACTTTCTCTTTATATATTTTAAAAAAACTGTTATTGCCTTTGACAGAAAAAGAGTATTTAACTTCGTGAGAAGTGTGAATGATAAGTGATAACATTTGTTATTAGACATAAATATGGTAAAATCGCCGTATAAACACTCATACAATTATAATGGATTGATCTTTTCAACAAATTGAGTTTATTATAACTTTTGTTACCTATCGATGGACCGGATGGACTAATGAAGTGTAGAGTAGGGGTTTTACTTCATTTTATTAAATTTCTTCCGATTGGTGCTTAGAGTGCATATGCAAATATTTAATTCTTATCACATACCTATGCCACATCCACATACTCAAGCAAACTCCTTAATTATCAAACAATTCATTTGACGGAAATTTCTGAGGTCCGTTTACTTCTTCGTAATACGAAGTTCTGTTCCGAAACTCCGGTGTTTCTCAATTTACTTGGCTTTTTGACCACTCACTTAGTGCCTCAAGAAAAACATGTTATGTTGTTGTGCTGTCTCTCATAGAAATCCGTGTGTGGATGTAGACTTGAGTGCTGATTGGTAAATGATTATTTCGTTTGCATAGTTTGATGGAGTTCATGACCTGTTTAGCCGTTTTTGGAACATAGAGTAGGATTGGTAGTTCATGTGGGACATTGATAGGTGGATGTTGACTAACACTGGGTAAGTGAGGAGAGCCTGTTAGCCCGGATCTTGTAATGAGCTGGTAGAGTTCTGTTCCTGAACGGTTGCGTTCCCGCTGGCTTCTCGGAGGTTATCGGTTTTAAATGGGAACGAAAAAAAAACTCACCACGTCCTATAACATTCCCAGGGATCTAGGCGAAGTCACCGGTAAGAAGGCCAAGACGAACGCGTCTTACGACCAGGTACGTGCCCAAGTTCCACGTACGTGCCGCATCTCCCTCGTCGAAGCGTTCTTCTTGTATCCCACGAAAAACCCCTGACGAACAGAAACACGTCTCAACTGGGGTTTTGCAGGGCTTTCAAGGTGCTCCTACAAGCCGTTCGTTGTTGAGACCCTCTCAAATCTGAGCTTCGGGACCCGTTTTTCCGCCATTCCCAGCCTTTCACGGCTCCTCTCCCTCTTTTCTTAGCTTGCCAAGTCTTGTTTGAAGAGATCGAAAGCTACGAGTTCGCTATAGAGATAAGCCCTACAGTCTTGTTAGCTGTGTGATCTAAGATGCGACAGGGCTCTAGCAGTGCACAGTTCATGGCTCTAACTTCACTTGGTGTATGTACCTAAAGCGAACCTCTGTTTATCTCAACCGTTCATCGTAGTGACATTTCATTGTTGCTTTATAGGTTCATTTACTGTAGACCTGAGTGAGTAAACATGTCATTCAAAAGGTATTGTTGTTTTTCTCGTAGCTGCTCCTAGTTGACAATCAACTAAGTGTGATTTATGTAAAATGTTGATACATCGATTGATCAGTGTGATTTTACATGCTTTAACTGATACTTATATGGAGTCCCATTGTAGACCAAATTTATAGCCCATTGAAATCACTATAAAAACTACTCTGGTAAGATGTGGGTCCTTGAGCGAAATGTAAAAATGTTATTTTTAGTTCAACTATATTCTTGGTGCACCTCTTCACTTCTTTATCGTGCTAACCATGTATGATTGAACAAGTTTTTTTACCCTTTACGTTTTGGGCTCCCTGATTATTTGAATTAAATTAGTCAGAATTATGAATAATGAAATGATAAATTATGAAATCCTTGGAATTTTTCTTATATTGGTGTGGGCCTTTATTATGACCATTCACCAAGTACAATAATACATAAATATATATACAATATCACTTACACAGCATCACTGGTATTTGAATGCACATTTTGTTTCTGGGAAACTATTATGGCTCCCATTGACATTGTTTGTGGTAGTTCGCCGACTAGTTTCTGTAAGAGAAGTCTTCATTTGTTAACCAAGGCTGGGCACGTCATCAGAATGTTCTCAATTTTTTCCTCGTCCGCTAGGCAGAATCTACAGGTTGCTGATGTTTCTCTACCAATTCCGTTTAGGTATGAATTCTTTACGCATGTTCCGCATCTTATCCTCGATACACACTCGTAAAACCTCTTGGAGGTGTTTGGGAAGTTCTGGGACCAAGCGTGCAATGGTGGAGTGGGGAACATATTCACATATTTATGTTTTCCCCGCTGGTTAGTTTGAATATTTGTTTTGCCATTTCTTTAACGCTGCTCTCTTGAAGTGCTGGTAGATCGCAGGGTGGAAATAAGGGGTCTATACATTCGTCGGGTCTTAGTGGCAATTTTTGCGAGCCCACCAGCCTCCTCATTGCCCCTTATGTTTATATGCCCCCTGATCCAAACAAACACGATTTCTTTTCATTGGGCTTCAAACAATTTGACTTCTCGTAGAACTTCACTTTCTAAGGCTACTAACTCTGTTCCCGGTCGTACATTTTTGATCTTCAGTAGCGCGCTGAGGTAATCACTACATTTGTAGTGAACTGATGTGGGGTGGTCCGAATATATTGCAGTGTGAGTCATAGAGCGTTACATTTCCGCTCAGTAGATTGATGCCTCGTTCCAGATTCGTCTGCTTCCTGAGGTTTGGCAGGTATTGTCGTAAGAGGCACTTGTCCATTCAATGTTGAGCCATCGGTACATTCATATCTACCATCTGGCCACTTTTCATGGAGTGTATGCATGGT
Source organism: Adelphocoris suturalis (assembly GCA_030762985.1). Taxonomy (NCBI): domain Eukaryota; kingdom Metazoa; phylum Arthropoda; class Insecta; order Hemiptera; family Miridae; genus Adelphocoris; species Adelphocoris suturalis. Next base: position 27,551,099 of record CM061048.1, read on the forward strand.
CTCAGCCCTCATTTTGTGGATTGGTTGATTTTTGTTGGGCAAATTCAGGAACACGGATGGAGCGTTCTAAGTATCGTAGTATTCGATGGCGTATAATTATGAGGTGTTTTAGAGACATTTATGCCACCGAGTAAGGTCTGTAAAACTCTCACACAAGAGTGGCGTCTTTTTCTTCATCCAATATCTATCAGTTAATACTTATATAAGATAAGCAGGCTACTTTATTGAACTGTTGAGGGTTTCTGCTGTAGGTGTATGTCAAAAAGCGATCTGCTTGCTTTTTTCTTCTTATTGTCAATGATATTTCGCCAGTTTCTGCCAGAAGTGCATTGAGAGGGGTTGATTGTGTCGATCCATGAATCATGCGGAGGCAAGATGTTAGATGACGTCCAGTTTCTCAGCCGTGGTGTCGCATACAGGAAAACATTCTTGCGTAATCTAGCACACTGCGCACCGTTGCTCGGTATATTAGGAGAGTTGTTTTAGGGTCTGCACCCCAATTTGAGCCCATTACTGATCTAATTACACTCTAGTGTGGTTCAACCTTTTCAATTAAACCTTCTATTTGGTGGTTCCAAGGTATGTTCTTGAAAGGTGGATGCCTAGAAACTTGTTTTTTTTTTTTTTACATGTGAATCTGAATTCGCCGAGCTGAATTTCGCTTCCCCGTGGTAGTGATCGTCTTCTGGTAAATGCAACAACAACTGATTTGGTAGCTGATATTCTTAGGCCCAATCCGCCTAGAAATCCCGTTCACTGTATCACGGCTGAGTCTAGGTTTCCCTTAATATCCTCAAAATTATGTCCTGTGGTATAGATCGGCAAATTGTACTACTGAGATACCTTCTGGGAGTACTTGTTCCATTTCTGATTTGTAAATTATGTACAGAATAGTTGAAATTATATTTCCTTTCGGTAAACCTTTATATGTCGTTCTGGGCCCTATTTATCCGTAAGTAGATGTTTCGTTTCTCAATCATTCGTATAATATTGCTCACAAATTTGGTTGGTAATCCAATAGTTATGTTTTTAATACTGGTATCACTACATTGTCGTAGGCAGATTTCACGTCGAGGAACAGAGCCAAGGTGGTCTTATTTTTTTTGTGAGTCCTACGCTTATATCCTTGACAACTTAGTTTATAGCTTCGTACGTGGATCTTTTATTACGAAATCAAAATTGGCTTTCTGGAAGTATGTTAAGGGCTTCCTAGGAATGGTAAGGGCCTCCTAGGGATTATTGATGTATAAAAAGTATTAAACGTATACGAAGTTGAAAATTTTGTTCCACGTGTAGTTGAATTCATCTACCCTGATAGAAAAACGCGTTGAATTTGTGTGTTTTGGTTTTACTTCGTTCAGTGCTTCATCATCAAAATTGACAGGTTTCAATACCGGCAGTGTTGAATTGATAGGGAATTGATCAGGTAGAAGTCGTAAAAAATGGATGTTTTGGGAACTGAGAAAGCGAATTGTGATGGGTTCCCTTATTTGGATTTTGAGCGCTTCTCGAGCCAGCCTCGTGTTGACTGAATTTCGAGATGGAAGGGTCCATCATACAGCCCACCCATCTGGGCATCCTCTCCCCAGGATATATTATCGAATTGGATCCCATGACCCTTCAGAAGTTTTAGGGGAACACGCCTGTCGGACTATCGGGTAGCTGACGGCCCTTCGAGGGAGTTCGGCCTTTTGATTTAGTGCCTCTAAATCTCTTTTTTGTGTTCGTCTGGTGGCCCTGGGAACGGTCTTACTCGTAGATCCATCATAAACGCTGCTGGAACGCTTTCAAGTCCGTCTTCCGAGATGCACGAGTTTTACGTGAAGCAATAGGGGAGATCGAATATCCAGTCTGTGTTCATCGGGGGAAACGACTGTATTATCTTCTCATTTAGTTCGCCCGGGCGCCAACAGATGGGGTTGCAGGTCTATTGAATGAAGCTGCCAGTCCTTGGAGTAGTCGGGACCGTTGAAAGGCGTCCGTCGTCTCGCACAGTGTGGTCTGACTGTAAAACAACTAGGCATTTTTAAAAAGTAACCCCTTTTATATCTTAGATTATTATGATATCAAAAAAATTGTTTTCATTTGCTAACCGTTGGAACAGACCAAAAGGACTTGTAAAAAAGGAAAGTTGTTGTGTTGATAGTTCCGTTTTTTATTTTTTTATTTGACCAATGCCAACTCTTCCATTTTATTGAAAACCAGTTGAACATACAAATATTATTTTAGCACTTTATAAGAGTTGACGAACAATATTTATATATTCATATAGTTCCCCAAATTACCCTAGATTAATTCATACGCACTTTCAAATATTCATATAGGAACGCTAGAAAAATTGCTGTGGTGGTGGCGGTGGGCTGCATGGAGGTGTTGCAATAAGTTGAAGAGGAGAATTGCAACAGGTGCATACTAATGGTTGGGAGATGGGACACTAGCAGCAAGCGCTATAAGCCTGAAATGAAAGATCTTCATGTTTGGTATTTTTATATTTGATATGAAAGGGATTTACTGCTACTAGGCAGCAGTTCGACTAACTATTCGATAGTGAGAATTGTTGGTTATTTTATTGTACTCATTGAATTGCAAAAATGGAGCTGCAGTTCCCCACAATGACATGTACCTGCATACTGCATTGATGAGTTCCAGGTACCTAATTGGAAGTTCGATAAAATCAACGTTTACATTTTGTGAAGACATCACTTAAGCAATGTTGTTTGCTTACCTAATTGTGAGTTTGTTTCGTTTCGTAAAATAGGCACTGTCGGCTCTAATTCAAACTTGTAATAAAGCTACCTAATTTTCCAACTGTCCCAGAATCGTTACTGATTTGGACCGTGAAAAATGGGGGCGTTGTCGCGGACGCTTTTTAGGTTGTACGAAGTCAACAATGGTGTTGAAGAATCGTTGACGGTTTTCGTCGAGCGAGAAGTAAAATCTTTTTGAGAACCATTTTCCGCGGGTCTATAACCTTTTACGTCTGATGATGGCCGACCGATCAGTGATTCGTTCGATGGTTACTGCAACTCCGTCCTCTTGCCAAATTAGGCATGAAGAAAACTGGGTTCAAGTGCGCAGAGCATGACCGTCAGAGTTGATTGGTTTTGTGAAGATAAACATGGCCCTATCCCGGTTACTTGCTGGCTCGAGCCCAGCGTCACCATTCTGTTTATTCTAGTTGTCCTCCTCCCGACTTGGGAAATGCCGTTCAGTATGTTGGATAGTTCTTGAAATGAATGAAAAAGTACAATTTTCAGATGCTGTTTTACCTCTACACATAATTAAATAAGGCTAATTCATGTTTATTTCATCAAAGTTGGCTGTGTAGATGTCAACTCCTGGTCAAGTATTCATCTGAGTGTTTTTGTTGAGGAGTTTTGTTAATTACTTGTTCTTCACATTTAGTTTGATTTAGTATCAACTATGCAATCCATCAAGAAATACGAATAGGGTGCTTAGATTTCATTAAAATATCTCAACAATCAAAAACATAAAAAAAAAGCTAACAGTTTCTTTTTCTCTCTTTTTGAATAACAGGTTGTTATTTAGAATACGTTTTTTGCCATAAAATTAATAGTTAACAATTTCTTTGCACTCGTAAAGCTCTAATTTGAAAACAATATAACATTATACAATTCGATAATTTACGAAAATTCGCTCATACGATCATGCTGCATGACTGGACCTTTTTCTAAAATTCGCTAAAACTAGGCAAGGGTTGAACCAAACGAGTAAATTTACACCTCCACTAAACTCTCCTTCCTCTCAACCCGAAAATTTTGATCTACTAATTCCATGTTATTGTTCTTGATCGTTGAACGAGCGACTCACGAACTTTCTTGGTTTGGGATTCTAACTAACCTCCGACACCCGACTTTTCGTGTACTGAAAAACAGGTGCTCCGAACAGTCTTACCTTCCCTTCGGAAGAGAAAATGTTATATTCGATCTAGAAATGGTAGGTTCAAACTATCTACGTTCTCCAATCGGTGAAGGCCTTTTGAACGATATGCATAACAATCCTTTCTGAGATGGCGAGGTGTGATCATCTAGAAAGGCGTTTCTTCTTTATTATCACTTTCTATCCTTCGGCCGTATCGGCTGTTGCCCTTTCACTCCTGATTGAAGGATCACGTGGATGCTCGTAATGATCCCAATATCGCGATGCAATGGACTTGATCAATGTAGGTGTAATCTACTTGGTATATTGGTTTTTGCGATGTCTTCCTCCCGATAATGATGATTGTCTAATAGCTATTATCGTTCCAAAGCTTTAAGTAAGCCATGAGTGATCAGTGCATGATAATTATGTGATTGTTATGTACTTCCCGCTACGGCGTTCATGATAACGGGTTGACAAATTAATGTTTCTTGATGGCGGCTTAAGTTTTACAATACCCACTACGTAATTACAATATTGTAACGTGTATGTAACGTTAAATGTATGAAATTAATATTTTTCATGAATTTAATTTCCCTATAGTCACATATTTTACTGTTTATTGCGATTTTCCGTGTTGTAACGATTGTTGAGGGTTTTCTTAATTTGAGTTTGTGTACAAATATGTCTTACGATCTCACTGATAGTAGTTATAATTAGGAAGAATTATACACCTTTTCGATTATTTTGAATGCACAATTCCTAGACTTTTCAGCTATTTCGAGCAAATGTTTGTACACCAGAACTGCTATTATGAAAGATGCTTGCACTCAACCATGGGAAGAGTCACGAAGAAATCTGTTTTAGGATACCCTGAAACCAAATCCGCTAAAAAGCGATTCGTACGACAAAATCTTATCCATTTGGCGCAAGATTCAATTTTAACCTTTTTTTTTTAAGCGAATTTTCGTAGAAAATTAAACCATTGCAACGGCCCCAAAAATTTTTAAATCAAATTTTCTTAAAACATTTCTTAACTGAAATCCGTTTTAAGGCATTCTGATACGAATCCTAGAGTTTTTTCATATACAGGGTGATTCCCTCGCAGATGCAAAAAAAATTTGGGTGAAACTACATCAAAAATGGAGTGAAATGCCGCCAACTGCATATTTTTATCTCAACCCGTTCTCGAGATATGATTTTTTAAAGGTTTTTTTCAGGAAAACCGTGTTTTTTTCCTTTTAAACTCAAATTTCTCCACTTTACTTCATTTAATTTTAACTTTTGACCACATTTTCGGAATCAGCATTAAATTTACTATAAGAATAGTGTACTTGGGTTCTTAAAAAGTACCATCCAAAGGCCCTCACATCAGCTCAAACATTGGCGATTTTGAAAAAAGAATATTTCTGAAAATCTTTAAAACTTTACTACTCTTCCAAAACGAATCCTGGAAACTGGAAAATCTCATGAAAACTGCTTCGTCTAATACTCTTTCCAACGGTGTAATCAAGTTTACTTTTATTTTGTTATTTAGTGGAGAAAATAATGTTTTAATGTTAAAAAATGTGGGTTTTTGAATGAAATTGTTGGTTTTCCGAAAGATGACCCTCCATGAACCTACGAGTAAGGGGTCGGTTTCTATGTATTTTTTCACGCTGTATCGAATGGTAACATTTGTAGATCTCTCCAACTCCGTTATAACCGAGTTTTACACTTAAAATCGCAAATGTTTAGTTTGTTTGTTACGATTAAATGTATGTGTGTTATGGGGTAAAACTAGTTAATGAAAGTGTAAAACTCGATTATAACATAGTTGAGAGATCTGCAAGAGTTTCCATTTGATCCAGCGAGAAAAAATACATAGAAACCGACCCCATACTCGTTGGTTCATGGAGGGTCATCTTTCGAGAAAACCAACAATTTCATTGAAAAACCCACATTTTTTAACATTAAAACATTATTTTCTCCCCTAAATAACCAAATAAAAGTAAAATTGATAATACCGTTGGAAAGCATATTAGATGAAGCAGTTTTCATGAGATTTGCCAGTTTCCAGGATTCTTTTTAAAAGAGTAGTAAAGTTTTAAAGATTTTCAGAAATATTATTTTTTCAAAATCGTCAATGTTTGAGCTGATGTTAGGGTCTTTGGATGGTACTTTTTAAGAACCCAAGTACACTATTCTTATAGGAAATTTAATGCTGATACCGAAAATGAGGTTGAAACTTAAAATTAAATGAGACAAAGTGGAGAAATCCGAGTTTAAAATGAAAAAACACGGTATTTCTGAAAAAACCTTTAAAAAATCATATCTCGAGAACGGATTGAGATAAAAATATGCGGTTGGCGGCATTTTACTCCATTTTTGATGTAGTTTCACCCAAATTTTTTTTTTGCATCTGCGAGGGAATCACCCTGTATATTAAAGAAAAACTATCCTTGGATAACTCTCCGTAGAGATCCCTTTGATCTCCCTCCTTAGAGATAACTGGTCCTTAGAGATATCTTTTCGTAGGATTGAGATAAAAACTCCTTTCATTTGCCAAAAACATCCAGCTTTCCAAATGAACGGTTGAGTTCGTTGGCCAGCGTTTTTTGAGTACATTAAATTAAAGAGGTCAAATTTCAAAAAATGTGCTCGAAAAAATCACTAAAATCGGCTAAAAATCATTAAATTATATATATTATATATATATATATATATATATATATATATATATATATATATATATATATATATAATTTACTGTAAATTTTGTATCCAAACGCACTAGTGATAGAGTCGCGCACGAATAATCCCTAGTCTACATCGTATCATTGTTCAAAATTTCTTGAATTTTTTAATCTATATAGACGAGAAGTGTGTATAACGGAATAGATTTTCCAAACATAGAGGGATGCTTTGGTACCATAATTTTCAACGTGGAACTTACTATACTTGAAATAGTAGAGGCACAAAATGTGCAAGCAGAAAAGTTTTCTGGTCCATTTGTGTATCCATTGACTCTAGCATTTGAAACTTGCAGATACTTTTCTCATAATGCGTGAACTACCCAGTAGATGAAATTGTATTTGTGGAAAAATAAGTCGGAAATTAGAATAGCATATGCTCCTTGAAGAGTTTGAGCTGGGGGATGTTAAAAAGTTGGTATAATGCTCTTGCCTTCCGCGTACGCCCACCTCCTTCCTTCAATTCGGCCGCTGCGAGTTCATCCAAGTTCATCATAACAATTAAACCTTTGACACCCACACTCAATTTACTGGAGCCTACAGTTTCCATTAGACCATCACCAGGAATCGCTTTTATATCTAATTCCTTTCTGCCACAGCTAAGCTCCGTAATTGGGGTGGAGTCGGCTTCCGTTTTTAATTTTAAAATTATGATGTCGCATGATAGGGCAAAACGCTGGCACAAATTACGTTCCGAAATCTTAGACTTTCGAGCTGTTGATGATTCACGACACTTTTCTATAAAAGCCGAGTGAGTTCTGTAGCTAATTTCGTTCATATTCAACTTGAAATGCTGAACTTTGGGCATTAGTAATGGAGACGCCTACTCACTCTAGAGTACCTAGTAGTTCGGGGAACCAAACAGTTTATTGGTTTGAGTAGATGTAACAGTTTTCTGCGTTTACTTATATATTTTTGGATTCAATCGGATGAACCCATTCTTCAACATCTGGGATTCACTCGATGTAATGTTCGTTGCGTATTCCAAATTATGACGCATGATGTATCCAATTTCAATGGTGTAATTGTATAATTGGGTTATGTACTTGACACTAGATATAAAAAGGTATGTGATACACTCACTTGACAGGCCTTTGGCTTCACTTATGTAAAACCTACTTTCTTTTGGATACTCCTCGTTCCTCCAGGATCAAGGAGATTTCCCATGAAAAGTCTCATTTTTTTCACCCTTATTCCTTGTAACGAGGTTCTGCGCCGAGGGATGCGCTTCTCTCCCTGTACGGATGCAGCTGAATGCATCACGACTTCCACCGCCCGCCACACGCTTTCTACGGCATCACGACTCCGACTAATTGTTTGAACTGAACTTTGATCAATTAATGTTGAATACGTAGTGGGCTACCTGGTCTGGTGTTCCGGCTGCATGCGCATGCGCAATCAGTCGATTTGTCCCAATGAGAACTGAAAACAAACGAGCGGTCGTGACCGAATGGGTTTCACGTGACGTGAGTGAATCAGAACGATTTCCGATAGTTGTCCCGAACGTAACGGACGGTAAAATGCCAAACGTAGAGAATTTACATACATCCAATTAGTACTTTACTAGGGACATTATCTGCTACAAATCACTTTTTTTCTGTTCGTGAACGCTTTTAGTTTCCACAGTTACACGAATAGAACTTGGTAGGCTTATTTGGGTCTGTAAGGATATTATACTTTGAAATCAGGAAGTGTTTTGATTTGAGCAGTTCTGCAAAACTGTTATCATTAGATTTGTTGTCGAAAATGAAATTGAGGTGTCGTCCTTGCTGCGATTTTTAATTCGATTCCATTTTTCAGTCTCGTGACTTATGAATCAACGATGGCATTAATAGAAATGGCCAAATTTTGGGTCTTGAGAATGACAATCATAAGCTGTACCGTTAACCAGAACATTTTTTGCTCCGTTCTTCGTGGTTTGGTAGTGCTTAGGTACCTTATAATATGAATAAGGCGATAAACGTGAGTAAAACTTGAATTTGATGGAGAATCTGACTTGGTATAGACTTACTAATTAATAATAGGAGTCAATTGTATTTGGTACCATCGAAACTGTTTTAGAAACATAATGTTTATCTTCTTTCTTAGATACCTCCTCTGTCGTAACTGCGTGGTTTTTCTAAATTAGATTTTCAATTTCTAAATTCAATTATAGTTTCAATATTGAAACTATTTCTCAAGTTACGGAAAATGTTCCCACCCCCCTATTATTTATGGCGTGGGTGTTCTTCATGTTGCCAATCACTCATTTTACAAAATTAATTCAATACAGTTCAATTAAAACGATTACATAAATTATTTGATGGTGTAATAATGTTAATGTCAACTATTTTTTTTTCTGTGTCTTCTAAGAATTTCACAAACACATTGTAATTTTTTACATAGCACGTTCTCCTCCGAGTTTCTGAGGACTGTTGAAAATGAGGCTTCAAGGTGGGTAGATAGGATGAGTTTGATCTGAACAGATGACGTTTCTCGTTTCATGATCCCGTGCTACATTACTCTTGAACGATCACATAACTTGATTAGTCGTTCAACGAATGTAATTGTTTGTAATAAATTTATTGATATAAAAAAACTCGGCACTCCGCGCCTCGCCAGGGGGCAAGCCCCCTGGACCCCCGGTTACCTCTATTTACATACTTCGGACGAAATTATTGAAACACAGAATGTGTTTGCGTTGTCGCGCAACCAAGTGACAACCAAACAAGCGTCATTGTTTACTATTCATTTACTATTCATGCTCATAACTCAGGTTGATGGCCACGCACTTCACAGTAGTTAACATAATATGGTTGGATAAATCAGGAGCTTTCCAACGAATGGTGAACGATTTCTGTGCGATTAAAATTGCGGAAGTTCCATTTCCCTACCAACGGCTCGGTTGTACGTGAAAATCGTAAGAAAATTTACAAGCGGTTGCAATCATGTTGACAATATCAATTATTGAGAATGATCATCTGTGTGTAAACAATTGATTCAAATAACCATGCTCATAACTCAGGTTGATGGCCACGCACTTCGCAGTAGTTAACATAATATGGTTGGATAAATCAGGAGCTTTCCAACGAATGGTGAACGATTTCTGTGCGATTAAAATTGCGGAAGTTCCATTTCCCTACCAACGGCTCGGTTGTACGTGAAAATCATGTACGTCACACATTTCGTTACCATCCCGCGTTCCATTTTCGGCTAGTTAGTCCATGGCTAAAACACATTCTGTGTTTAAAAAACATCGTGCGCAGCATTTTTATTACTTTTTATTCCCCCATTATATGGTCTTCAACCGCTAACCTTAGGTGACCGTTGGATAATAATGTTGCAATTATTTTGAATTTAATTTGAAAACGCTCACGAGCAATCCAGCTGAAGTAGGTCTTTTCTGATATTTAGAAGGCAACGACTATTGCTTGACCGAATGCGAGGAGTTAGGAAATGATCAAAGGAATAAAGGCAAGTAATTGCGAATGTATAGAGTTGTGACGGTGTGACGGAAAAGAAGTGAGAAAATGAGAAAACAATGATTCGCCAGTTAGTATTGAAGGACAGAGATGTAGTTGAAAATAAGAAGAGTTATAGGTATAATGAATGAGGCTGTTGGACAAAAAGAAGACGCGAGGTTTTGGGAGAGCTTGAAGCAATCACATTTTCTTGGAATTCTCATTGATTGTGCTATCCTGATGAATGGAATCCTACCATCCTACCATCAAATCATTCCACAAACCAAGATTAATCGGAAAATCATGCGCTACAAACTTGGTATGTGGAGATCACATAAAATCAAAGAGCGACCAGCACTTTCAGCTGTGGTGGTTATAACTACTCTTCATTTATTTTAGGCTCCTTCAGGTTCGTAGTTGTCCATGGCTATCTCTTTCCCGAATCGGAATAGTCTGCAAAATATTTCGTTGTTGTTTGTATAAGATTCGAATGGGATCTGTTGGTCACATCACACATAAACTACTGTTTAGGTAGGTACCTACCCGCTGTTTTTTAATAAACTCTCTACTTTAATACCAGTACCTTTACATACGTGAAAATAATAATAAAAGTTATCAGTTGACGCACTTGAATGACCTTCTGCCGTCACTCAGGATATTGTCTCTCAGGACACTCACCTCAACTTCATTTTTTGTTTATGAACCCCGTTGAGTGTGCATTTGGGTTGCATACTCCATTCACCCTCAGGTTCGCCCTCAAATCACGTCTATGAATCGCATCGTGTGCATGAATTCCCTTATCGATACACTTAGGGGCCCACTCAGACTCAATTCCCGTCTGTGGATTCCGCCCTTAACTTTTAAGAAGCACTCATGAACTTTATGAACGGGGTGGAAATATTTTATTAAGGTGGCATTGGATGGTATATATACGGTTTTTCAACATTTCTCGGCCAATAGTGGACCGATTTTGATGATTCTTGCGGCAATCTCCTAGTTTTAAAATTCGTCATAGGATCGTTTCTCTGAAATTTTCAAATTCCAAAATTCTGATACCATTTCACAATTTTACTTTCAAATTTCGTGGTTCATGGGACCCAGAGGTTTCGAAAATAGAACGAACGCTGCAATAATGTTTGAAATCGCTCAATTATTGGCTAAGAAAAGTTGAATAAACTGTTTTGTCGTATTTTGAATTTGTTGGGAGCTTTGAGCCGTTTTCTGGATCGGACAGAGTTCGCGCGACTACCGCTAGGTATCGCTACATTCGAGTCACCTTTCTTGCTCTTTTGGTTGGAAAAGCGCCCGTCTGTCTGCTTTCAGAGACCTTACGGCGCCCCTGTGGCGCTTCCGCCCTGTGGAACTGGCTCGCTGTGGAAGTGTGCGGGGACCATAACCTCTTGGAGTAAACGCAGATTTAACTTTAAGAGGCACTCGTGAACTTTCATTCTCTTGAAAATTGTTTCGAGAAAGTTCTTAATAAAATATTTCCACCCCCTTAATAAAGTTCACAAGTGCTTCTCAAAGTTGCGTTAACTCTAATAGAGTATTGGTATGGAATACGTATTATGATTTAAGCCGGACAAATAATCTTGCTTGGTTAATAATTTAAACCATACTATTGATGTGAATCCCATAAACCTGAGAGCCATATAAACCAACGATTACAAATCCAAATAACGGCCGGCGTTCAATAACGGATTGCATAATTTGATTGCGACATGTGATGTCACGATTTCTCTACAACAATGACAAGACCCCCATTATTTGTGTTCAGATTACCGACACACTTCAATGGGGAAGATCGTAGGGCAGATCGGAGGTCTAAAGAAAGGGAACAGAAGCCCCAGCGGAGCGCCTTCCTCCGTAAAGTTCACACGTAGATGAGAGATTAGAAACTCAATTGGGACCCTCCTTGGATCCTGCAGTCACGACAAAGAGGCTTGGAAACGGATATCTTAATCGGAAGCAGGGAAGCCAGGTCGAAAGAAAGTACGAATTACGGACGTATCGTCGATCGGCGGAACTGAAAAAAAAACTGCTGCTTTCTCGAGCAATTTTCAATGAATGGTCGTAGGTGATTTATTATGAGGGGTTTTGGATGTTCAGGAACAAATCATGGTCACCAATCATAACATATTGACTTGTCCGCTTTCAGGAATCTTCACTGAACGTAAGTTCCGACTTGTACGTTTTAAGTATATTCTATTAGCATTGTCTTTATTTTAAACGCGTCACCAATGGTGATTTACAACCTTATAAGATTTTGTGCTTTTGAATACCCTCTACTGCGAACTTTCTGCTCGGTTCACTTTTTAATTGCTAGAGAGTGTATTGATAATAGCAGACAATTATGAGAGCTGAATATTTGGCAGGGAGGTGATGAGTCTTGAGAACCTTAAGGCTTTTTATTGTTTTATATATTTTTTATTTTTTGAGGGGTACACTTTAGTCAGTTCCATCAATGAAGCCCTACCGGCTAAGAATGTAAAAAATGGAACATTCCCTAGTTTTGTATATTAGAGGTATACGCACCAGTAGTTCCCAGAACGGTGTTGAAGGAGGAGGAAGTTGGTGAAGTGTAATCAATTCAGTGTTTTCTAAGACATGTGAACAATTTTAGTAGGGTTGGAAATTAGCTAGTTATAGGTAAATCTTTCATCGATTGGTTGTTCGTGAGAAGCGTCTGAAAATAATCCGTACCTAACGCATTTGTTTAACGCTATTTCGTCCCGACATTTTGTACATAATTGTTGTGGGTGGAATAGCAAAGGAAAAACATGTTCCATGCTAAATCTGTACCTCAAAAATCAACAAAACTGTCGTGAGTGACAATTTGGAAAATTTACAAGATAGTCAAAAGAACTTTCCGACACACTTTGTTTTGATCCAACGTATCTACAGTTTACCACTGACTATCTTGGTTTCTTTAGCTCACACTTTTTCTGAAAATACATCAGAGTAAATGCACGTACGACAAAAATATCTATAATATATATGAAATATTTGGATCTACGATAGTTGACCTCTGAAGTACAGAAATTTACTAGGTTGCCTTGGCGCGAATTCCGAAATTGTATGGTATGGTTGTTTGTGTATGGTTTTCACTTCTGAAAATCAAAAACATCCAAATCGAATACATACTTACGTACTTACCTTTTGAAATATTGTGCGAATTCCGGAGAATACGCAACTATGCTAAGGCTTTCAACTAATTTCGACTGGTTTTCAAAAGACAGCTTTGTCAACTGTGTGTTTTTCTCTTCTGAAAATCAAAAACATCCTAATTGAAAACATACTTCCGAACTTAAGCTTTGAAATATTGTTGGAATTCCGAAAATTCTACACAAACACTGTCGACTAATTTCGAATGTTTTTCAAAAGTTTGTTTAAATCGTATATATAAAAAAACCCTGCATAGGTATCTTAATTTTCGCTCGTAGTTACTTACAATGCTCACTAAAAAACAGTTTTTTATTTCATTACAAATTGTGTCAGAAAAACCTTTGTAGCTATCAGATGTTTGAACTTGATCTTCTGTCTTAAATTTTCCAACTAGCTCATTTTAGAAACATTCCAATGGGTTGGCGCAAACTGGATACGAACGGCCGTGAAATAAGTTCAACGAACGGGAACAAGGTCGAACTTGACAGTTTTGAGCATAACTACTGTGTGCACGGATGGGAAAGCAGCTACTGGGAAATGTCGGTGACCAGCTAATAGCGGATGGACGATAAAGTGAGGGCGATGGCCAAAAAATCATCGTCCTGACTTATGTAATGTCCTATACAATAATGTATGTATAGAATAGGTGGTAATATTTATTACTCACATAAATATTCACATAAATGCTTTTGAAGAAAATACCAATAGATTTTATAATGGAATTCATCGTTTTAATTTAATTTTTTTTTTTTTTAATTTTACTTTATTTTTTCATTTATTTTTCTAAATATCTTGGAAAAAGCTCTTGGTTAGAGCTTTCCAATAAGGTGTGACTGAGATGATGAGGGCAATAATTGCAAAACAAGACCTTTCTGACCTTGAATTTTTTTTTTTTTTAATTAAACTCCAACGTTTTAACGGGCTTTTTCAGGGGGTGAAAATTCAAAATTGTAAAATATCAAATATCTACTTACTTATAGTTTTCTTTTTGTGATAAAACTCGAATTTAAAGTTATGAGTTTATGAAAATCAAATTTAAAATTGTTCACGTTTATGTAGGTTAACTCATAACCTAAAATTCGATTTTTATCACTAACAGAAAACTATAAGTTAGTAGATATTCTACAATTTTGAATTTTCATCTCCCTGAAGAAGCATCCGTTCCTGGGGAGAAACGTTGAAGTTAAAAAAAAAAAAACAAAAATTAAGGACGGAAAGGCCTTTTTTGTAAATTCTTGTTATAATTTGAATTGTCCTAATAGAAACGTTTCAAATTCTGTGAGAATTACTTTTTGATAACACTAAATTAGTTCATGGTGGTTATCTATGTTCATGGTTAACTATAGCTTGAGTTAAGTTTATAAAAACTAGGCAGTTATAATATTCATGATATACAGGCAGGCGATGCCATCCTATATAGAACGATTTGTTCCTAAAAATTGATCCATTCTTCTTGGAGAACTCTGCGAATAAAACACTGCGTCACGTCTCATTTAAATAAAAAGTTTTCCCAACTTCTTCGCGATTGATTTATTTTGTATCACATCTCATGCTGCATATCTCTACTGACTTCCCTTTTCATTCCTCTCAAAAAGTACCTTCTTTATATATAATTTATTTTCTATTACATAAATCTTTCATGGTGAATTTAAAACGCAGCCTTTTGGGATAGCTGGATAACAATGACACGTCTGAGGTTCACTGATCAGATTAGTGTGAGCTCTAGACCCACATGTTCCATATTTTATAATTTAGCTCTCATCTTCTTGGTGGTCCAAGAGAGAGGCGGATTCCTCCATTCGGCGGTTTTTTTAACCTCTTTAATATGATGAACAGATTTATAATTGTTGACGTGAATAGGAAAAGACATAATTCCTTACAAATTTTATTTTTCTTCCATTGCCTCTCAAGTTTTTGTTTTACTTTCAATGAAATATGAAAATACAATCGAATGTTGAACTTTTTTTTTCTTTTTTTTCTTCTTTTAAATAAAAAATTTTGCCATAGCTGTTTTGTTACTTGTTTGGGAAAAAAAAAAAAAAAAAAAACCGCCTGAGAAGGGCGGTTATGACTTATTTTTAGCACGCCCCAGTAACCGCAGCATGACATACGAAAAATCCAACTAGTTCATCTTTATTGTAGTTTGAAAACTCGTACTTCAGATAAAATCTCATGTATTCAATCGTTCTTGGACTCAAGGAAGCTAAAGATGTCCAGACGTATTGCTGCTGTGATTCTTGTTCCTATTCATGTAATATATCATATTTGTGGGCATCACGGACCATGCGTTGCAATGAAGACTTTTTTGTATCTAACCCCAAAACCAAAACGTAACAGCCCCGGTACGACGGGTAATGAGGGAGGAAGACTTTAGATTGGGTTGGTCTGGGTTGGTGACCAGTGTGAGCCACTTCCCGCCTTCACCGCAACGGATGCCCTCCTATCTCGTCGATGTTTTCTAGCTTCGGGTTACCTATCAAATCAAATCAATCCTTATTGTTTCTGGTTCTTGACCCATAAAATGTAAATTTACAAGTTTTCACATCATTAACATTATTTTACACTAAATCAACATCTGTCAGTAATTGGTGAATAAACTTTCTAATTCTAATATTATGCTCTAATATACTGGAAAACCCTGAGGAGTTCTTCTTTACTTCCTCCTTTTAAAACTACATTAAGCAAATGTTCTTTTGATAACCTTCTATTTCCTAGATATTTTACTCTATACACCGCTAACTGTGGACACTCACATACCACATGGCGTACAGTCTCCTGCGCTTCCATCTTGCATAAAATACAGGGGACATTTTGTTCGACTTTTATCGAGAGTTCTTTGCTTAAATATAGAGATAACAATGTTTTATGTATTACCCATTCTTAGTTGGGCCAGCATTCTTTTTTGTATAATAAGAACATCAAGTTCCTATCGTATTGTATCCTAAGTATTGTACCTATCTAGTAGGGTTAACTATCATTGTTGCTAAAAGGATTGGGGGTTTCACTGCTTATAACAGTATTCAGTAGAAAAATGGCTAAGGACTGATGGGTTTTATTATTGCTGGAGAATAGTGCTTAGAAACAAACGTTAATAATGTCTGAGAACAAAAACGCGTTGAAACTCTAACCGTATCAAAAATATCTCAATCGAGAAAGCATGTTACGAAATATCAAGCTGAGCAGCATTTTATCTATAAAAGTTCTTATACGTTTACCGAAATGTTAACGTTATAAGTTGTAATGTACAAAACTGTGTTGAAGGTTCTTTAAAAATGTCCTGAAAATCATTGAAAACATTTCAGGTACTCGGACTCTTTTCATGTATTGCAGACTCACATGTATAATATATTACGTATATATACGTTCTTGGATTTGTAATATACTGCATAATATTTTGGGAACAGACTCTAGTCCGGGGTAGATTCCGGACTGGCTCGTCTGTAGTATTGTATTATAACTCTACATTACCCCTCACTATTATATTATAATCAGTCAATATCCTATGAAAAAGTATGTACATGAGATGCACTGCTACGCGAACAGTTAATGGCATACGGTGCCACGAGTTATTCCTGAGCTGAAATCTTTAGGTGATTCTTTGTTGTCACTATTATAGCGCTGTAGCAAACGTTATGAAATCGTAATAAATGTCAGGACGATTATCGATTGACCCGGCAGATTTTCATTTGCCGTTTCGACATTTTCATCGCCCGTGTTGTTACTTTCTTATTCAAGACATTTTCTTATAAATTGTTAACACCCCACCCTTGACTCACTGCCCCACTGCTTCACGCGGTTTGTGTTCCTGCTGAATGTTTGATAACAGCGACAACTACCTACCTAAAATTATCTTCACGCTACACCGTTTCGCGATTGTTTGAAACGCACTCCAAATGTAATCATTACCCTGCTTTTGGGAGTGTTCGACTTTGCATCTGGGAAATTTATCTATTTCAATGTTCCTCTTTTGACAAGTTGGTTCATGTCTATTGTGGCTGATATTGTCTTATCGAAGAAATGAAGTTTTCCATCCATCTGTTTAATGTGGGAATCTGAACCTTTTCTGTGCAGAAAGGACTGTATGAGGTTGTGTAATATCAATATAAAATATAAATTCTAGGTTCTATAATATCAATAGAAATATCAATCATTAATAGTATTCAGTAATATTATCCCTAGAACGACAGACAGAGGTGAAGAAGACCTCAAGGCCACTTTTCGCACAAATAACTATGAAATGGTGATTTCCTGGAGAGGTTACATGTAATCATGATAGTAGCCAGTAATCTTTTAATCTTAATACATAATTATTTTTGAAAACCGCCTATATTTTTATTTTTATCAAGAGAGAGAAGCTGATTTCGTTATTATTCGTTTTTGCAAAATTTATAATTATGATGAATAAAAATTGTTTGGCCAACTTTTTTTCTTCACGAGCTAAATAATTTAAATAGGTATGTGCTGTATGTTATTGTAGTAGTTGTTTGTATACAATAGTTTTATTTTGTATAACTAATTTTTCAGTTTATATTATGAACTGAATCGCTGGAACAAAAAATACTGCATGTCGAATTGCATTTTTATGTTGATGCAAGTCACAGAATAATTTATTCTGAAACTGTTAAATACACAAAGTGATATATATGTTATCGGCAAAGTTTAAAAACAGGCATTGTGTGCAATGCCGAGTCGTTGTATACAATACCTGAATGGAGCAGACAATGTGTAAAATTCTTGTTTTATACTTTACCTAGGCATTGTATAGAATGCCTGATTAAATGCACGGCAAAGTGTCCTTCTGATCAATCCTTACCTGTCTGGGCACCTTAGTTCAGGTAACACACTTTTTCAGAATTATGTGTATAGTTTGGTGGTCTGGATGCTCGCAAGCTTGCATCTCAAAAATACGTAACATCAAGTTATCAATCCCTTTGTAAAAATTCAGATTAGTTGGGCTTATAGGTCAGAATGATGAGTACTGATACTTTGCCTAACTCAATGGTAGGCATTATGTATACTGCCTAGGCATTGTGTACATTGCCTAGCCATTATGTCTAAAGAGAGTTAGAAGTGAAGGAATTTCATACTTTGCCTAAAAAGTGCAGGCATTGTATACAACGACTAGTCATTGTATACAATACCTGCATTTCATACTTTGCCGGTAACATATACACGAGGCAGAATACCAGCCAGCTTTTGGTAACGCTAGAGAATAAATGATAACAGGACAGATAAATGATAACAGGAAAGGTTTTACGTTTAAGCGAGGCTATAGTTCGTTTTCCTGCTCATTTCTGAGCCATCTCAAGAACTCGGGGCGCTGGGACAATTCAGGGGCAACACAGTAGGTACATGAAAACGGATATGCAGGAACGTTACATTAGCTGCGCCGAGTGACTGCACCGGAGTAGTACATGAGCTCGAGAGCCACACGCAACTTGGCTGATATTTTTGCTTCAAGTTTCTACTTCTGGTTCGACTGAACAACCGCATTGTTTGATATTTGATGGTTATGTTAATCACGTTCAATCAGTTGGTAATGGTGATACCGACAGGTATGGCTAGTAATTTCCATTGCTATTGATGGCGGGAGTCCGGTACACTCCTGGGTGTTGAAATCCCATTGTCTCTGCTGAAATGATGTCTCGTCCCATCTTTTGTTCAGCCATCATAAAGAAGGGATCCGAAAGTATACCGAGGGCTCCTACAGATTACGAATGTCTTATCTCTGGAACCCGCCACACGCCCTCGATAAATCCTCTCCAAAAAAAAAAGAAAGACCCTTCGAAATAGAAGTAACAAACGGCGTGATTGTTGACTCAACAAAGCGGCTTCCCGTGAGACAAATGAACGACTTCTAAAATAGAGAGGAGAATGTACCTGATCACGTGACGACGTGGGAGTCTGTGCCGCCTTGTTGGGGGAACTGTTCCATCCTGTTCCTCACGTGATTTATCTCCAATAAACGGGAACGGCATCATTTCGGTACCCCACTCATCGTGAAGAACTTCGGCATCTCCCCAGTCATGAGTTTTGTTGTATCACGAATGATCCTGTTTCCTCTTGCGGATATGTGACTCCACTTTCTGAATTTCATAAAAATATTATCAACGTCGATATTATGTTTTTCAGTTGGGGTTTGGAAAATTCAAAAAAGTATTGTCTTTCGCTCGTTGATATCGCACGAATATCAGAAGTGAATGTCAATGTCACATTTCAGATTGTCGTCTAATCTGTCGTCTTATCTTATTCATGATTGATGTATGTCTAATCTACTTGCGTGTGTCACATACGCATCTATTACATGCATCTACCTGTATCTGTAGGATAACGGTCCACTGTTCAACCAAGATTTATTTGGCACGTGTTTTCGTACATACGATGGAACAGTATCAGACATCTTCTCAACAAAATCCTTTTCCGAAAAATTCTCATTTCCCAACAACATGATTGAGGAGCAACGTTCAAATTCAGCTTGGATGACTAAAAAGTTCGGATCAATCTGTAAAAATTAAGACTGGAAAAGAATTTCAAGTTTCCGTTTCAATGACACTCAATCCATTGTCCGCCATTTAGTTTTTGTAAATCGAAATGGATTGTAGAAGTATTAAATATCGTCTAGGTGCTATGCGGTTTTATGTACGTATGTGTGACATTCAAACTGTTTCTAAATAATCATGTTCCATTAGAATATGAGATATTTTATCCGTTGCAATCTTTGGATCGTTTAGCGGTTTTTGAGCGTACTGATTTAATGCAAATAATATAACGAATAAAAATTTTCATCTTTTCAGTATTATTAACTTTATTTCGTTTGATTTTTTCAATTGAGCCATTTATGTTCGATCTTATTCTCAGAACTTGATCTTCAACCGTGGCTTTTCCTCGTTTTTTTGTTTGTTGCAGAAACTTTGTCAAGTCCTCAACACTTTCGACGAGAAAGGTTCCATATTAACTGACCGCAGGGCAGAAGAAAAATTATTTTTTTCATCATCTTATTTGTATCTATGTCTATAATGTAGCATATTTGGTTTGAGACCATCATCATCGCGTATTTTCTACAAGGCAAAGAAATAATTTCGTCAAAATGAGAAAACTGTGATGAAGGAACATTAGCAATTATGTTTTATCGAGAATTTTATTGTTAGTTATAATTACCTTCGTTTTCTTTGCTGCAATCAACTGGAATTGAAACTTTACTGTGGGTGATTACAGTTTATTTCATTCCCCCCCCCCCCTATCTGAAAACTAACGGAACCACAATTTATTGCACATTATAATAACTAGGTACCCTTGGAAATATCCATTTTGATATCAAACCCTAACTTCAAATCTTTTCTGCTGTTTGGTAACACCTACTAAATTGTAGTGATCATGGTAATGATCGAACATGTTCTATTGACCTCTACTGTTACCTCGCCAGTCACTTGCGAGAAATCTAGACAATAAAAAAGCGGAATAAAAATAAATTACAGTCAGTTTTGCGGTCCCTAACTATCCGGGTGATATGCGATAAAGCTCACAATGAGCACATCTCTCCGCGACCATTCACTGCATCTAGGTTGACCGTTAGGCCCCAGGTCATACGGTTCACTGCGCAAATAATGCGAATTCGTTTTTATCTTTATTTCACTAAGCCATAAACCCTGGGGTTACTGCGTCGGATGGCCATGTCAGCAGTTACTGCGCGCATATTAGCATTTGTTTACCAGGCGGATCCTCCACGCCGTATTTTTTTGAGTCGTTTAGTCTGCTAGTCTCGAAATTCAATATAATTCCGTATGTACTTCTCCTTTGCCCGCTTCAGGAGGGTCATGGGTTTACGAATTTCAGGTGGTAAAGGATTCGTTGTTGTGATTCGGTGTCACTTAATTTTGCAAGCTATTCTGTACTAGTCACCTCCACATCTGGCACCATAGTCTCTTTATCACATACTTATTCCAGTACTACCATCATGCCATTCCAGTTATGATTGTTTTTATTACCAAAAATCTGCATAAAGCAAAGCACATCAGAGAATTATTAACAGGTAACATTGAAGATCTGTAGTTCAAAAGGACGTTATTCCTTCCGTTGTTTCCTTCAACTCCACTTGATACCTACCTGTTGAAGCGAAATGATTCATATGAAGTTCTACTCTTCTCCTTTCTAATGGAATTTCTGGAAGCCACCAAATTTAATTCCTGCGAAATAGAAAACGTCCGTTCCCGTCAACCGTAAGTGTTCGTTGTGTGTTTCGGGGGGGGGGGGGGGGGGGGGGGGGGGGGGAGGGGGGGAATCACTTCGGAAAATTTAGTAATTCGTCCTATTGGAAAATGGTGATTTTCATTCGGAAAGCTACATTTTTCAGACGTTATCTAATCTTAGGAATGATCTGAATAAAAAATGGTGGCAAATGCTCAATGTTATCCCAAGAAAGGATAATTTTTCCAAAAATTCATTATAAGGTTCTTTTTTCGATTTTTCGAATTTTTTTGTAATGTTGAATTCTATTTGGGAATATTGAATTCGATTTGGAAAATGTTGGGTTCTATTTGGAAAATGTTGAATTCATTTCGGTAAGTGTTGGATTCGATTTGGAAAATGTTGGATTCAATTTGGAAAATGTTGAACGTAATCTGGAAAACCTATTTAATTGACGTTTGTTTTGATTTAAGGCACATCATAACTTTTCTGTGAGGCCCGTGCTGTCATCCTGCTTTCTCATTTTATCCTTTTCCTACCGCGTTTTATTTTTCTCAGCTCGTAATTATCTTGTTATTTATGAAAACCGGTTATTTTTAACCCGCTCAGAAGCGAGGGGAACCCCGAAAGATGTGTTCCTTGCTCCCTATGAAATTGGAACGGTCCTGAACCTGCTTCACAAACCTAGAAAATCCGTTTTGATGGGACGACCCTGGTCGGAGTCCTGAAGTTCATTCCACTTTCTCCAATGTTGTCGATGGCTTCCAGAATCGTTTACGGGTTGTCGGAGGGCGTCCCTCCAGGAACCGGAGTGAAGTTGTCAAGAATCCGAAGCATTCACCGGGGAAAAATGCATTTAATTGGTTCGATCTTCTAATTTTTTTGCTCCGCTCGTTCATCCATTGAGACATTCCCTCTGAATAAAGTTGGAGAAATGATGAGAAATTGAGACAAATTACCCTTGTGAAAATGTATTATTTATGAGAAAATGCCATAAATTAAAGACGAAGATAGATCAAACACATACTGCCTACCTATGTCCTGTACTGTAACAACATCCATTTGGTGAGTGTCTTGGCGCTTCATCAGTTTTTTTTACAAAGAAGGCCTTTCTGTCCTTGAATTGGTTTTTCATTATTCTCCAACGAGAAAAGAGAGAGAAAATTCGAAATACATATTTTTAATTTTCTTCTCCCTGAAGAAGCCCCAGTTCCTGGGGAGAAACGTTGGAAAATGATAAAAAAATCAATTCAAGGACAGAAAGGCCTTTTTTTGTGAAGTTCTGTTACAATTTCTGTCCAAATAAAGAAACTTCATCAGTTTCGCTATATTTTTCTCCTGGTTGGAGGTTTCATGGGTTCTCGGATTGAAATTCTTTAGTGGTCTGTTTCCGTTCATTATTCATGATATACCTACGTCATGGGCGCGAGTATTAGAGATTCACATAGATGTGCCCACTTATCGATGCAAATTATTTTGACAACTGTCCCCACAACTACTATCTAAACGTTTTTGGAATGAAATTAAAATTCTGGAAATAACTTTTTACATTACAATTATTTCACATATACATAGGTCTGTGCGTACATTAGTAGACGCTTTATGGATCCGAAATCAATGTAATTATTGGAAGAAGCATTGCAATAACGCTTTAATAAGTAGCCCTCAACTACAGATGAATTCTACAAGTATTCAAGAGGTTTATGTTGCTGCAAGCATCTAGCTTTTGACATTACATTAATTAATCACTCTTTTTTACGAATATTTCGTCCATAATTTCGACGCGAGAAACATTTAATAGTAAAAGAACGGATCATTGTTTGTTGAATCCGTTTCCTCTGATGTTTGGCTCCGATCTCTGTGCTGTAGAGTGGCCTGAGTGAGAGCTTTCCAAAAAGGTGCTAATAGTAAGGTATCCGGAGGTATCATCACCTCTCATCGCGCCTCTCACGTCAGAGAAATGTTTGACTGTTGAGATTGAAATAAACCTATTCTATATATTTCAAGTTTGAGGTCAACAACAAAATGTTGGTATCTCAATCCAAACAAAGTACCCCCCATAAATAGTAGTTGATATGGTGCCTGCACAAACCGCGAATTTATCACCAGTTCCTAATAAATGAGAAGAAAGGCGATTGCCCTGTAACGCTCAACTTAATAAAGTTTGAAAACCTACGGGTTTCGGCTGTTTCAAATAAACCACTCACGTTTGGTCAATTTCAAGATTATCTGATCTAATTCCGGTTTTCATACGTGGATTCGTACGAATGTATCCCTTACTTCAGTGAAAACTCGCCGATGTGTGAAGGAGGAAGCGTGAAGCCGAGCATCGGGGGCCCTCAGGTCGTGCTTTACATTACAGCATTTATCAGAGCGATACTCCTTACTTCCGTTCCCTCCAAACCCAATTATACTCGCTTTAACCTTTTTTACGCCTTACCGTCTGGACGCTCATCGTCTCAAAAAAACCCAACTCTGTCCATTATTGCTGGCTAACGAAACCTTTCAAAAGGTAACAATTATACACGCACGTTGTTTATTTTATTATGCTCCCTCTGTTATTATCCTGTTTCATTAAGTAGAAAAAGTCAGTGAAATGGTTTGGGATCCGCGAAGCCTTCTACAATCTTGTAACTGATGAAATTAGAACTGTTACAGATAAAACAGTGAAAGCTAAAATAATTACAACTTTCTGTTTCAATTAGGTTATCAGTACTTTGCGAACCAGGTTAAAGAAATATTCTTTTGAATCGAACTCGTCTCACAACTTTTCATTTCTTCTTACAATTTTGGATCTTTCTTGATGCTCTAATTAGGTACTTATTGATTAAGTATGAATCCGTATAGTTTTCAGAAGCTTTTGATCACGTTAGGTAGGTGAGAATTTTGGTTATTCAATTTGTTTTTCTCCGTTCCATAGTCTTGTGTCCATGAATCCTGACAGTGTCAGTTATGCTAGGTGGACATAGAAAAGCAGAGCTAAGTACACCGCAGATGATCTTGGCAAGATCGATGAAGACATCGTTCTTCTTTCAAAATCCCCATCTCTGCTTGTTAGATAGTTCTGGCTGGGGTTTTCCATTGTCAAAGAATTTTTACAATGACTTTTGCAACTCCATGGCTTCTTGCTGCCGCTACACCGTTGTGCAAAAGGTTATTTGTAGCCTATTCCATGATCACGATCACTTAAGATTTGTCCATGATATATGTACTTGTATTTTATTTCTTCCATTCTTCATTATCGCATTCGGGTTCTGGCATCCTCAGCGATCACTAGTCAGAGCATGTTACGTTCTGTACGCGTTCGATCGGCCAACGGTATAGATAGACATATTTTTTTATTCCAACTTTTCCATTGTGTAACAACATCCATGAAGATGAAGGAACTCGCGAGTTATGGTAGCAAACCGCTACATCTTCTTGCAGAGTTATTGTAAGATGCATTCCATTTGGCCTCTCGTATAACTGTAATATAATAAGTTGAACTTCACTTTTGTATTCTCCTGCTGACGGTGCGCCAGTAAGGTATAATCCCCAGTATCCGCATTCAGCGAACGATTCGCTCTAAGGCACCGCCATTAAAACCGGGCTCTACCACTTTTTACTACTTCTACTTTGGTTCTTCTTGTCACAATATTTTCAGTAAAGTATCGGTATAAGAATTCTCGTTTTCTATTATTGTTAGGATACTTAGAGTTTTCATTTTTATGATTTGTAATGTTAAGCACTATCTTATGTATTTGTTTTTGTTTCAGGTAAGTGTTCATAATTATCTCTGTGTATCTCCACGCCCATCAACATTTGTGAGTACATTCATATCTGTGGAATTCCATAGAATCGCCATACTTTGTAGTTGTTAAGATGTTACAACTAATGTAATTTGGCTAGGCATTTTATTAAAACACTCCTAAACGCATTATTAAATATCACTTAATTCGAATGCTGGTCATCTAAATGATATACAGTATTTTACAGAGCAACAGATTATTTTATGTAAAAACCATAAACCCCCTGCCTAGGCTCAGTACTATCAAACATTATCACAGCTATTAATACTGTGGTAGTTTACATGCTGCATCACGCACTATCCTGTGATGAATCTGTGAAAATCAATTTCTCCTGATACTTAATTCGATAGTATTTCAAAAACCATAGTATCCGTTTAATAATGTCGCTCTTTTTTAACGGAACGTTTAGTAGCAACCGTTAATAATTAAAAGTCTTCAAAGGTGTGTTTTTACATTGCTCTATAGTTACTCAGCCATTGCTGTGTTCTTTAGTGCTCACGAAATACATTTTCATGTTTGTTTGGGTTCCATTAAGTAGGTAATCAACCCCCTAGAATCTACACGAATAGAAGTTTTACTGTGGTTGTTATTTCTGAGTTTGGCATAGCGACCTCGTCTATGGTTTCTTGCTATAATTTTATGAGTACTTACTCATTTTCCCTTGGGATTGTTATTGCCGTTTGATTGAAGTTTTCTCCATACAAATTTTACGAATTTGTTTCTATGGGAGTATTTTTACGATAAAATCATGGGAATAAATCTATATGATATTTGTAATGTGAATTTTCCTTCACTCGCATGTGGGTCTTAACCACTGAATAGTTGCACTGGGTTTACGTGTAGTCGCCTATTGACATTTGAAAGTTGATTCATAATGGTGTAGTTGTTAGTCACCTGATACTTCAGAGTAAATATGCTCATTATTCTCAAGTGTCACACTACTACTATTATTATTGGTAGGAGTTGAACGTTTTCGGTACGCCTGGTTTGTGGACAAGGACGTAACCAAGGTAACCAAGGTAGAAACGATTAAGCCTAAAAAGGACCCTCCTCCACCACCCATAAATGTTGTAGGGCTAAAGAGCTACGCAGCCCTCAAAGATATGTTACTGAATATCCCTAGAGAGCAATACAAGGTCACTGCTCTCAATAATAACGTTTGGAAAATAAACGTAGATACAAGAACCAATTGGAAACTGATTACAGACAAACTACGTTCAGATAAAAAACAGTGGTACACATATCAAGACAAAGCAGACAGACCTATTAAGGTCATGGTTAGAGGATTACATGATACATGTGAGAAAACTGACATTATTGGAGACCTTAAGGAGCAAAGTCTTGCCATCCTGGATGTTACCAACATTCTCAAGAAAGAGAAAAGGAAAAATGACAGTGGTGAAATTGTAACCATTCATAAACCTCTTCCTCTCTTTATGTTAACCTTCGACAAAAATGAGGATGTAAATAAAATCTATAGTATTAAGGCCATTCTCAACATAATTGTGAAGATTGAGCCGGTGAAAAAAACTTCTAAACTCATTCCCCAATGTAAGAATTGCCAGTCATACATGCATACCCAATCCTACTGCGGGAAGGAATCTGCTTGTGTGAAATGTGCTGGAAAGCATAAAGCTTCTGAATGTACCCTGAACAAAGCGGACTCCCCCAAATGTGTCAACTGCAAAGGGAATCATCCAGCAAATTATCGAGGATGCGAGGTAGCTAAGGAGCTACAAAGAATGAGAAACAAAATTACTAAACCCCAACTGAAAGAACAGACCAAGCGTGATGCTTCAGTTGAGAGGAATTTTAATAGGCGGAAATCGCTTACTTCAACCATTACAGGAGCAACTACTTCAAAGGTTTCATATGCTACCGTTGCTAAAAAAGAGGTTAATGTGTCGAACACAGAAAAAATGCTGGCACAGATACTGGAAAGACTGGATGAACAAAAACATACCAATAAACAGTTATTTGAAAGAATAACTAAGCTAGAAAAAGGACTTACTAGCCATGGACTGATTTAATGGGACCGACTTTAAGAATAGCAACATGGAATGCGAACGGATTGCTAAATCACATTAAGGAAGTCGAATTATTTCTCCACTCCAACAAGATAGACATCTTACTTATTTCTGAAACCCATTTCACTCGGACGTCATACATCAAAATAAGAGGATACACGTGTTATCATACGTTACACCCAAGTAATAAAGCTAGAGGAGGTTCGGCAATTCTCATTAAAGCTAACATCACTCACCATGAAGAACCAAAAATCGAAGAGGAAAAAATGCAGGTAACTTCGGTCAAGGTACAACTCAATAATAAAAGCTTTAGTATAGCCGCAATATACTGTCCCAAGAAAGATGATTATACGGTCCTTCTTAAATCGCTTGGTAACAACTTTATAATAGGAGGTGACTACAATGCCAAAAATACCTTCTGGGGTTCGCGATTAACCACGGCTAAAGGTAAAGAGTTGTATGAAGCAGCAGCTTCTTTCAAGTGCGACTTCCTCTCAACTGGAAGGCCTACATACTGGCCCACGGATGCTAACAGAACCCCAGACCTAATAGACTTCTTTATAAGCAAAGGTATCTCAAGTGGTTACATAAATCTAGAGGACAGCGATGACCTACCCTCTGACCACTCGCCTGTCATAATAACAATCAGTGAAAAAGTAATCATTAGTGAAAATTCTCCGAGTTTATTCAATAGAAATACTTGCTGGTCCTGTTTCCGGCAGTAATTGGAAACATCGATCGACCTTAAAGTTCCTCTGAAAACCCCTAAACAACTGGAAGACGAACTCGACTTATTCATCAATAACATACAACAAGCAGCCTGGTTATGTACCCCAATAAACCAAAACTGTAACTATGACACTAATTCGAAATCATATCCGTTAGAAGTAAGGGATCTCCTGTGCGCCAAACGTAAAGCCAGAAGGAAATGGAAGAATAACAGAACCCCTGAAAACAAAACTATTCTTAATAGACTCGGTAACAAACTTAAATATCTTATTAGATCAATAGATAACCAATCAGTTGAACATTTTTTGAGTAACCTAACTGCAGAGAAAGACACCGAATACTCCCTCTACAAGGTAACCAAAAATATAAATAGACCTAAAGTTCATTCTCCTCCAATCAAAAAGGATGACGGGACATGGGCCAGAAGTAACCGAGAGAAAGCTCAACTTTTTGCAGATCATCTCTATGAAACTTTTCAACCTCTTCCAGTGCAGACACCTGAAGAAAACGCAACACTGATAGAAAAAACGGATGAGCTTGATATTCGGCCCGTTACGTTAAAAGAACTCAAAGATGAAATTAAGGGCAACATTAATCCTAAAAAGACCCCAGGCTATGACCTGATAACCGGTCGAATTGTGAAAGAGCTCCCTGAAAAGGCTATAACAAAACTACTTCATATCATCAACGCCACGTTCAGGTTACGACATGTACCTTCCCAGTGGAAAGTAGCGGAAGTCATAATGATCTCCAAACCAGGAAAATCACCAAATGAGAAGACGGGGTACCGACCCATATCCCTCCTCCCTGTCTTATCAAAACTGTTCGAAAAATTGTTGCTCAAACGGCTTAAACCAATTATTGAAGACAGAAAATTGATACCAGACCACCAATTCGGTTTCAGGCAACGCCACTCTACGCTAGATCAAGTTCATAGAATCACTAACATAATAGAAAAGGCTCTAGAAGGTAAAAAAATATGTGCCAGTATCTTCCTGGACGTGGCCCAGGCATTTGACAAGGTCTGGCACAAGGGACTTGAGTATAAACTGCACAGGGATCTCCCAAAACAGTTTTACTTACTCCTAAAATCCTACCTAGCGAACAGACACTTCAGGGTAAAGCAGGGTGACCAGTACTCTGTCTTGAAGCCTATAAAAGCAGGGGTACCGCAAGGCAGTGTCCTGGGCCCAGTACTTTACCTGCTGTACACACGAGATCTTCCACAACAGGAAAACACAACTGTAGCTACTTTTGCAGATGATACTGCCATCCTCTCTGTTGGAGATGACGCTGAAACTGCAACTCGCAATCTACAGACGTCCACTAACAAGGTTGTCAATTGGACCAAGATGTGGAGAATGAAACTAAATGAAACAAAGTCAGTGCATATCAACTTTACTAATAGAAAAATCATAGCCCCAGAAGTTGAGATCAACTCAAATAAAATTCCATACTCTGACACTGTAAAATACTTAGGGATGCACCTTGATTCCAAACTTAACTGGAAATATCACATTGAAAAAAAGAATCAGGAACTAAAAATCAAGTTCAGAAAGATGTACTGGTTGATGGGAAGGAACTCCCATCTCTCACTACACAATAAATTACTCATATACAAACAGATACTGCGCCCTATCTGGACCTATGGGATTCAGCTTTGGGGTTGTGCGAAAAAATCAAATATTAAAACAATCCAAACCCGACAAAATATAATACTGAGAAGTATAGTTCAGGCCCCCTGGTTCATGCGGAATGATGATATTCATCGAGACTTGAGGGTAGAAACGGTCACCGAAATTATCGCCAAATATGCAAGGAAGCACGAACATCGCCTCCACAAACACGAGAACCTGGAGATGCTCAACGTTTTAAACAACGAAGGAGAAATTCGGCGACTCAAGAGAAATAAACCTCTGGACCTAACTGTGCTGTGCAAATAGTGCAAGTGTAATCCAGTGTTCTTTTAACTGTACTTGATACAAGTATGGGCCAGGTTTTGCTGTAAACCTCCCCCCTTAGTGAGCCTAACATGAAATGTAATATTGCTAGATGAGATGTATATGTTTCAGTTGCAATAAATAAATCACGAAAAAAAAAAAAAAAAAAAAAAAAAAAATATAATGGTGTAGTTGTTAGTCACCTGATACTTCAGAGTAAATATGCTCATTATTCTCAAGTGTCACACTACTACAATTATTATTGGTAGGAGTTGAACGGTTTCGGTACGCCTGGTTTGTGTGTAACGAAAATGGATCAGTGAAGCATACCGAGTTCCTTGGATTCCAACTGTTGAGGCCAATGTGGACGGGTGACTGACTAGTATGATTCTCAGATGAGAGATGGCGCTAGGGTCGCACCAAAAGTTTCTCCATTTTTGAATACGTATTCTTGAAAAAAATTGCAAATCTAATTACTGAACTGTTTTCAGGACGAACAAAATTTATCAGCTTCTTCTGCTTGTCTCGCTGACGGTCTACGTATGCCCTTCGTGTTCAAAGGGAAGTTTATTGAGTTTATCGAAATAGGAAGGGTTTCTCAGGGCTCGAAGAGCAGTCGTGATCACCAAAAGGGCAGCGGAGCGTAGAGTATTTTCTCGAAGTTTCGATTAAAGGTTCCATTTTACCCACGCATTTCCAACTCGACTTAAAGAGGGGTCTGGTAGGTATCTGTGGGTGCGTAGTGGGGGGACGACGATATTAGGGCCTGGGGGCGGTATTTACGGGACGTATAATTTAAATAAATCAGAGCCCTCGGGTGGAGTCAAACCGCCGCCCTTTTAAGCCTATAAAAGCAGGGGTACCGCAAGGCAGTGTCCTGGGCCCAGTACTTTACCTGCTGTACACACGAGATCTTCCACAACAGGAAAACACAACTGTAGCTACTTTTGCAGATGATACTGCCATCCTCTCTGTTGGAGATGACGCTGAAACTGCAACTCGCAATCTACAGACGTCCACTAACAAGGTTGTCAATTGGACCAAGATGTGGAGAATGAAACTAAATGAAACAAAGTCAGTGCATATCAACTTTACTAATAGAAAAATCATAGCCCCAGAAGTTGAGATCAACTCAAATAAAATTCCATACTCTGACACTGTAAAATACTTAGGGATGCACCTTGATTCCAAACTTAACTGGAAATATCACATTGAAAAAAATAATCAGGAACTAAAAATCAAGTTCAGAAAGATGTACTGGTTGATGGGAAGGAACTCCCATCTCTCACTACACAATAAATTACTCATATATAAACAGATACTGCGCCCTATCTGGACCTATGGGATTCAGCTTTGGGGTTGTGCGAAAAAATCAAATATTAAAACAATCCAAACCCGACAAAATATAATACTGAGAAGTATAGTTCAGGCAGGTTCATGCGGAATGATGATATTCATCGAGACTTGAGGGTAGAAACGGTCACCGAAATTATCGCCAAATATGCAAGGAAGCACGAACATCGCCTCCACAAACACGAGAACCTGGAGATGCTCAACGTTTTAAACAACGAAGGAGAAATTCGGCGACTCAAGAGAAATAAACCTCTGGACCTAACTGTGCTGTGCAAATAGTGCAAGTGTAATCCAGTGTTCTTTTAACTGTACTTGATACAAGTATGGGCCAGGTTTTGCTGTAAACCTCCCCCCTTAGTGAGCCTAACATGAAATGTAATATTGCTAGATGAGATGTATATGTTTCAGTTGCAATAAATAAATCACGAAAAAAAAAAAAAAAAAAAAAAATAATAATAATGGTGTAGTTGTTGGTCACCTGATACTTCAGAGTAAATATGCTCATTATTCTCAAGTGTCACACTACTACTATTATTATTGGTAGGAGTTGAACGTTTTCGGTAGGTACGCCAGGTTTGTGTTGGAACGAAAATGGATCAGTGAAGCATACCGAGTTCCTTGGATTCCAACTGTTGAGGCCAATGTGGACGGGTGACTGACTAGTATGATTCTCAGATGAGAGATGGCGCTAGGGTCGCACCAAAAGTTTCTCCATTTTTATATACGTATTCTTGAAAAAAATTGCAAATCTAATTACTGAAATGTTTTCAGGGCGAACAAAATTTATCGGCTTCTTCTGCTTGTCTCGCTGACGGCCCACGTATGCCCTTCGTGTTCAAAGGGAAGTTTATTGAGTTTATCGAAATAGGAAGGGTTTCTCAGGGCTCGAAGAGCAGTCGTGATCACCAAAAGGGCAGCGGAGCGTAGAGTATTTTCTCGAAGTTTCGATTAAAGGTTCCATTTTACCCACGCATTCCCAACTCGACTTAAAGAGGGGTCTGGTAGGTATCTGTGGGTGCATAGTGGGGGGACGACGATATTAGGGCCTGGGGGCGGTATTTACGGGACGTATAATTTAAATAAATCAGAGCCCTCGGGTGGAGTCAAACCGCCGCTGAGGGTGAAAGGTGAAAGCGATTACGGACCGTGAAGCCCCGCGAGGTACCTCTGCTGTGTTTTGAGAGGGCACGCGCCCGAGGTCCCAGTTCGACAATGAACCGTTAATTGGGTGAAGAACGATTTATAAGCTTTCGAGATTTAATTTCAACACCACTTCACTGTTACAATTGAGTTGATGATCAGGCTGGTTAAGTTAGACGGCATTTTTAGCCAAGAAATGAATCACTATGTTCAAAACATCACATTTTATCGACTATATGTTCATCCTCGAAAAATCTATCACCTTGAAAATACTTGATCAGAAAATTCAATCATTATGTAGTCCATTCCGAAAGTGTAGGTTATATAGTTTGAAAAGGTTGGGACGATGATTGTTATGATTATGTGTGTATGATGCTATATTTTTACAATCGAATATCTCGCATTAGACCAAACCGAATGGACCCGAATATAGCCAACAACTTCCGATTTCACATTTTTAATAGTGAGAAATTGAGTCAGGCCATAATAGCTTTTCTAATCTGTTCTTCTATTTTATGCGGAAAGACAACGCAAACCCTAAATTTCCACTTACAAGTTGTATCAATAACCGTTTGTATCTCCCATTCTTTATAACTTCTTCATCTTCGTGCCAAATATATTGTTAGGTACGTAATCACTGCTAACTCGTTAAGATCACCAATCACGATTCTCCAACGTCCTAACAAACCTGGAACGATCACGTCCATTTTCGTAACCTTTACATCTAATTTCCGGTTTCGATCTTGAAACACGAGTTGCCCAGCTAACTTCCTAAGTTATAAAGGTCTGAGGTACACCCGTGTACTGAAATCCGAGTTAGTTACATACCTACTGTGAGGGTATTTAAAAACTTATTTTCCGCTTGGTGGCTCTCTGATGTTACACTGATTCCAGCCGTAGTTTCTCAACCGGTTATATCATCCAGGGTTTCTGAACATTTCCAATTTTCATCATGATTTTTTTGTACCTCGTTATTATTTTCGTCTGAATAAAAGTAAACGAGGCAATCGAGATCAGTTCAGGTTGTAGAAGTTTTTATGAGTTAGGAAGGCTGGGTAATAGGAAATTATTTTTTGAAGTGAAAGGTGTGCTCTGGAGGGAGGCGGAGACTCATTTGATATCTAGTCAGGCATTGGGATAGTTACTCTTGCAAGTGAATCTGAGTACTAAGGAGTAAGACTCAGTATCGCATTCTGCAAAAGTGTTCACCTTCTGAAAGGAATATTTTAATGGAGCTGAATTTCGATATTGACGAATTCAATAAACTACACTAACCGTAGATGTTGTAATTCTATGAGAAGGATATTTATGATTTATTTACTGAAGGTTATAAGGACATCCCTATCTTTCTCATGACTAATCGAATTCATAAATTTGCTCGTTATTTGTTGTTGGATAATTCGCCCAAGGCTCATCGTGTAAGAGTTATAGCATTTACAAGTCAAATTAACCTTTTTACAAGTCAATTTAACCTTTTTACAAATCAATTTAACCTTTTTACAAATCAAAATAACCCTTTTACAAATCAAAATAACCCTCCTTGAGCAATGCGCGAAAATCGTTGAGGGGCAAAGAAATAGGAGTACGGGTTTAACTGGCATTCCTTTTTCTACACCAGTATTCCTTCTCAGTGTGATCTTCATGAATACCTACCCCAGTATTTCTTCTCACTGTGATCTTCAAGAAATTTTCATATCCTCACTCATAGGACTTATATTGCTCAACCTACTTTCGGAACTCTACATATTGATTGACCTCATTGCCATCCTGCCTCATTTTTTTGTTGGAAAATTTTGATGAATTTTTGGTTCGAAATTTGATATTTTTGTTGTTTTTGATGGAACATTTTGATTTATTTTTTGTTGGAAAATTGATATTTTTTAATTATATATTATTACACGATTACACCTACTTTGTCGTATTCAATGTATTCAGTTTCTTTTCTTTGCCCTTCAACGATTTTTGCTCATTGCTCAAGGAGGGTTATTTTGATTTGTAAAAAGGTTATTTTGATTTGTAAAAGGGTTATTTTGATTTGTAAAAGGGTTATTGTGATTTGTAAAAAGGTTAATTTGACTTGTAAAAAGGTTAAATTGACTTGTAAAAAGGTTAAATTGACTTGTAAAAAGGTTAAATTGACTTGTAAAAAGGTTAATTTGACTTGTAAATGCTATAGGTCCACTGTTGATCCATTTTAAATATCATTTTGATTTAATGCACTCGGTAGATTATTGAAAAATAGAAGATATTTAGGTACCTATAGGAGCTATCTCATTTTCTTCGGCATTGAGGTAGGTCATGATGAATTTGTTTTTTCTATCATCATCATCATTTTCTTTTAGGTTGGTAATGATTTTTAACTATATCCCCGATTGACCTTGGTATCATTCGCTTTATACAGGGTGTCCCATCTAAACGGGCCCATCGGGAAATTACAGCCTTACGGTGCGAGCTATCGAAAAATTGAACTGGACCTTTTTTATAGTATTTCAACTCAGCTTCACGATGCGGAAGTCCGATTTTTATTTTCCATGTTTTAGGGTCTCAAATCATTGATTGAAACTGAGGGTTCCCTCTTGACCCCCCTTTTTTATTTCTTTTTTCGATTTAAGGTTGAATTTGGAACAGAAAATGCCTCCTTGAAATTTTCATTTTGGGACTTCGTTTCTGAGTTATTCCACTTTTTGCGGAAGTCCGATTTTTATTTTTTTTTTTTTTCCATGTCTCAAATCATTGATTAAAACTTACGGTTTCCTCTTGACCCCCCCTTTTTTTTATTGCTTTTTCCGATTCTAGGTTGAATTTGGAACAGAAAAGGCCTCCATAACATTTTCTTTTTGGAGCTTCGTTTCTGAGTTATTCCACTTTTTGCGGAAGTCCGATTTTTATTTTTCCATGTCTCAAATCATTGATTGAAACTTACGGTTTCCTCTTGACCCCCCTTTTTTTATTGCTTTTTCCGATTCTAGGTTGAATTTGGAACAGAAAAGGCCTCCATGAAATTTTCTTTTTGGGGCTTCGTTTCTGAGTTATTCCACTTTTTGCGGAAGTCCGATTTTTATTTTTCCATGTCTCAAATCATTGATTGAAACTTACGGTTTCCTCTTGACCCCCCTTTTTTATTGATTTTTCCGATTCTAGGTTGAATTTGGAACAGAAAAGGCCTCCATGAAATTTTCTTTTTGGGGCTTCGTTTCTGAGTTATTCCACTTTTTGCGAAATACAGAAAATCGCCGATTTCTTTTAGACATTACCAACACTTTCTTACTATTTTTATCTTCAATTTTTGAGATGTTCACCACACTTTTGAAATCAGCATTAAACTATCCATCATCAGACCCCAGCGTCCATAATCAACAATCACCATCAGGGGGATGACATTACACTTGAACCGCTTACGATTTAAAAAAAGTTTTCCAAATCGTCGTTTGAAAAAAAAAAAAAACCCCTCAAACTGTTCAGTACACACAGAATCACTGTTCAGAATACAGTTTAAAAAATGTACCACAAGGAGACTTCCAGTCAGTTGTGTTGTGATAAATCGAAAATGCCACCTGCTCCTTCTGCAGCCTCTGCACCTTCTCCTGCAAACCCTGTATTCCAGGGACAAGAAAACAACAGCTTCTTGATACTACACTATGATCTTTATTATTTAAAGAACCTTACATTCGTCCAGAAGACGCCGTCTCATACGTTCTTCTAATAAATGAGTAATAGTACTGAACAGTTTGAGGTTTTTTTTTTGTTTTTTTTTTTTTTCAAACGACGATTTGGAAAACTTTTTTAAAATCGTAAGCGGTTCAAGTGTAATGTCATCCCCCTGATGGTGATTGTTGATTATGGACGCTGGGGTCTGATGATGGATAGTTTAATGCTGATTTCAAAAGTGTGGTGAACATCTCAAAAATTGAAGATAAAAATAGTAAGAAAGTGTTGGTAATGTCTGAAAGAAATCGGCGATTTTCTGTATTTCGCAAAAAGTGGAATAACTCAGAAACGAAGCTCCAAAAAGAAAATTTCAAGGAGGCCTTTTCTGTTCCAATTCAACCTGGAATCGGAAAAATCAATAAAAAAAGGGGGTCAAGAGGAAACCATAAGTTTCAATCAATGATTTGAGACATGGAAAAATAAAAATCGGACTTCCGCAAAAAGTGGAATAACTCAGAAACGAAGCCCCAAAAAGAAAATTTCATGGAGGCCTTTTCTGTTCCAAATTCAACCTAAAATCGAAAAAATCAATAAAAAAAAAGGGGGGTCAAGAGGAAACCGTCAGTTTCACTCAATGATTTGAGACCTTAAAACATGGAAAAATAAAAATCGGACTTCCGCATCGTGAAGCTGAGTTGAAATACTATAAAAAAGGTCCAGTTCAATTTTTCGACAGCTCGCACGGTAAGGCTGTAATTTCCCGATGAGCCCGTTTAGACGGGACACCCTGTATAATCTATTCCTTGACATAGAGATATAAATCATTTTTCAAGTTCAGTGGCAATGAGTCCCACGCTTGGAACCATGTGGCCCCGCAATGAAGAGATGCATGATTGAAGACCCTGGCGCCCCACGGCCCACTTGAAAACACGTCTGTGGGCCTGCCAAGGAGCCCAGTGCGCCCGTACAATAGGCTTCCATCGTTGAATACTTTTCTCACCACAAAATTAATTGTCAGTCGACTTTTTAAACAGCGTCCCCCTTTAATAGAGAATAAAGTGTTTACTATGTGAACCCGTATTATAAGGAGAAGAGCATGGGAAATATACCCTCGAGTAATATGTTATTCTTCAACAAGAAAACCCGGATGGTTCTACCTATTTTCAGGTTACCTGCACCAGTTCCCAGTTCTGCGCTAAATACTGGCTTGGTAGTCAATGACAACGAAGATTATTGTCGAACGAAGTGAGTATCTACTTGGACTCGTCCTGCATTTGTCCCGGGCGAAATGCTGGAATTTCGGAACTAGACTTGAAAGAAATTGATGTGTAGACACCCTAGACTCCCGGAATAAATTGTGCTTAGTTTTTGGTTCCGATCCTACTCGATGTGGCAGCGATATCGTCGACAACGCCGAATGAAACTCTTCAAAATTATGTTTCGGTAGATTTCGATCATTTTTGACTTGTTGAATAGATAACTTCCGTTCTCTACTTTCCATTCTCCAAATCATGATTCCAAATTCAAAATTTTGAAGTTTTGCTAACCAAAAATTAAATTAATTCATTTTTATTTGTTAATTTTTACTTTATTTGTTTTATTTTACATATTTCCTGATTATTTTATTGTTTTATGTTACTGTTTGTTTGTTTTCCTTTTTTTTAAATTTTTTTATTTGTTTACAGTTTATTTTACTCACTTTTGATTATTCAAGTTTTGTTATTACTATGATTCTATCTAGTTTTTGTTTTCAGTCATGTTTGCTCATTGATTTTTTTTAAAATATTTTTATCTATTTTGTTTCTTATTCCTTCTCTCGGCTTATTGTAAAATTCGGAAAGTGGAAAGAGTGTAGTTCGCCAAGAGGAGCACTCTGAAAAAAAAATAAATTTGACATACAATAAAAAAATATTTAAAAAAATGGATAACTTTCTGAGCAATCTGATTTTATGAAGGAGGATATTATACTCAACAATCTTCGACGGCAATATCGGATTGCAAATTTCATAAATGTTTTCTGGAACGCTGAATTGAATGGGCTAACCCTGTTCAAAGCCCAATCTTTCCCCAAAAATATTGACCGTGTATCAATTTTCGGGTTTAAAAATTTCGACATCACGAGAGCACAATTTTGATGATAGTTTTTATTTTTATTTTTTACAATAACTCATGATGCTTTTATCCCCTACACATTTCTCGGCCTGTGCTAATTTTGGTATGTACATTTAAAATATTTTTTGGTTCCTTCAAGCAAGATCACATCTGAAAAGCTTTTTTTCTTTTTTTTTTCAAACTACGGATCTTCTAATTTTTCAGAAAAATACGTTAAAACTTGATCTGAATTTCGAAAAATCAATAGATTTAGCACTTTATGACCAATCATCGCTCGCGCCCTATGAGAACTAAATATCGAAATTATTTAATAAAGTTGGAATAAGAAAATTGTCAACACGACTTTAAGTAGTGAACCAATTTGTTCCGACCGGGGGGGTTGGAATTACTGATTTTCTGGAGTAAGACACTCGTAGAGCAGGGAACAAATTATTCGTGATAAAATGATCGACACTAAACTACTTTAAGTATTACACCGTGAGGTTAAAAGTTGGGCTGCATTATAGTCTCTCACTAGAGGAACTTCGCCCTTATGTCCCCATCCGGGAAGTCCTTGAACTAAGGAGGACTCGATCTCAATGCCCCGCCCGAATCACTTACTTAGATCTCATTTCCTTCTAGCGTTTTTCGTAGGCTATCTTCATTACCATCATGTGACTCAACCTAATATACGAGTAGTTTTGATGTATCCAAGTAATGGATTTTCTTCTAAAGCTTCCTCTTCTGCCTTCGTATTCAAGCTCTTTGACTCGGTTTTCGTAGGGCTTCCTTTCAATTTCAATAAGTATTCCTCTCTTCTGAAAAATACCTCAATTTGAAGTCATCAAAATGAGACACAATGTTTTTTTAATTTGAAATCTTATTTCAAAACAGTGATAACTAACAATGACCATCTCTATTAGAGCGATCACGTCTTTGACAGCGAGTTTTCGATTTTAGTGTTATTTGAAATTTAGTCTATAATGACATGTGTTGTTGAATATTTGCTTCCACAATTGAAACCCATAATCATCTCACTTGATTCATTTTAGCAAAGTTTATCAAAAAAGTAAACTTTTATTTCAAAATTTTTTATATTATATTTTGTATGAGTGTTCTACCATACATTTACCCCTTGGGTTTAATTGACAGTGATGTTGGGATTTCAGTCGCATCCTCGACCATTATGTGATTTTTGAGCCAAATTTCGTCTGGTTGTTTGAAATGAAAGCTTCGGACAGAAGATTTAAAAAAATTAGATTCTTGATTTCGGAAAGGTGGTTAGGGGGTGGTTGTTGTGTGGTCGATTACGAATAATGATAAAATTATTGAAGAAATAATCCAAATTTGAAAAATTTTATCAAATGGATTTAGTTTGGCAAAATCCGGCATTGAGAGAACGTCATGAAAATATGGGTTGGGCTGGAGGACGGAGACCAACACCTCTTCTCATGTTCACGGAAAATGAAATCTTGACTAATCCACACAAAAATTATCTACTTCAAAAATTGTTGACTCCGATTCTAATGCTTATACCTGTAAAATGTTGTTGCCTAAATAGAAATTTTGTTGTTATCTGTAATAGAAATCTATACTACGAGTATTTATCGTATTTATAAGAAAGGAACTCCGTCTGTCTGTCTGTCTGTCGTCTCTATGCGCGGGCAAACGGCTGAGTGAGGGGAGTTTACGAGTGGGGGGGGGGGGGGGGGGGGTCTTCTTGCATTTCTCCGAAAGGGGGCGTAAGCGATTTCAAATTTTCTACTCCCGCCCGAACCATGGGTTAATGCGCTTTTTTTTGCCGAGCGCTCGATCACACCCGCTGCCACATTCAAATTTGATCTAGAGCACTTCTTATGTCAGCGAGGAAGTTCACGATGGTGCCGTCAAAATTGCCGGATGATGCTGTCTTCCCGGAGAAATCAGCAAAAATATGCGATAGGTAAATGACGAAAAAAAATGCGTTCCCCGCTACGTTTTTTCCGATATAGGCCCATTAAATGTCCACGGTTTTTGCTCTGGTTGGTCTTAGAATGTTTGTTGAAGTTCCCATTTAATAAATAAAATGATAATGATTCATGATATTATTATTATTATTATTAAGTATTATTATTTTATATTTATTTAATGAATTTTTTTTTGCCATTCCCTTGGGATTATCTATAGAAAGGGATTTTAAGTAATTTTCAAATTTTCCACCCCCACCCGAACCATAAGCTGTAATTCTCGATGTTATAGGGACTATATCCAGTCGCATTCCACACCGAGTTTAGTTTTAGTTTAGTTTAGTTCAGCGAGCAACATCAGTAATTTATTCCCCTTTCCTATATGAATACATAAGGTTTGTTGGTTTAGGAAGGTTTAGATTTTACGTTCCTTTAGACTACTTCACACAAGGAAAGTTGTTTTGACGTGTATATTTTTTTAATCTCTGCTGATCCGTAAACAAGTTTAGACAGGCGAATTTTGTCAAATTCGATTGTTGAATCATCTTTTGAAACGGGAACCACCATATTCGAAGGAAGGGGCGTGGATTTATATCCGATTATAAAAGTTATTATTGAAAACATTGACCCAACAATCTGATTTTTGGATGAAAGTGGGGGGTGGTGGAAAAAATCACGCGGATGGCAGATACGTGTCTTGAAAGGTATGAGAGAAAATAATCGATTGAGAAGGAGTCTAGGATAAGAAAGAAATGACAGAATGAGATTATAGCTAAGTCTGTGGGGACAAGAGAGCGGCGCGGCGTGGGGACCCCCTGAGAGGTTGTCGGGCCCAATAAGCTGCAACGGTGCAGCCGCCACGACGAAAAACATGCGCTTCGCGAGAAAGTGAACCGCTTCGACGTGCTGGGAAAAACGAGCTCCGGGGATGGCCAATAAATCTTGGATAACCCGGTTGATAAGCTAATAGGGATGTCCACTTGTCCGGTCGAGGAGGTGAAGGTGGAGGAGGAAATGCCGGGTCCATTACCGGCAACGGGATCATCTTGTTCTCAACCTCTTGTGCGAGAATGTGGAGGGCGAAACTGATAAATATTTCACTCTAGAGGAAAGAAGAGTTGGGGTGGTTACCAGTGCTATGCAGGACGGTGGAATTGACTTGTAGGAGTTATAGGTGTAATTTGAAATCTCACACGAATTCCTGGTTGTTTTTTGAAAATTTTGATTTACAAATTTGAAAATCAAATTTGATTTTCAAAAAACTCATAACTTTAAATTCGATTATTAACCAAAACAAAGAGAAAACTATAAATCATTAGATATTTCTTTACATTTCTGAATATTAATCTTAAGACCTTTTTTATAAAGCTTGTTATAATCTGAACCAGCCATACTAACCTGCGGCCCGCAAGCGGCCAACCAAGCTTTTCTGTGTGGCCCTCATAAGCTAGGGCCACTTTTTGTCCGATAGAATGAAATTTACCTACCTCTACCCGTTTCTCCTGTATTTAGTCATATTATAATTCTTCAGTTTTCGGTTCTGTTTCACTCCTATTTTAACTTACCGAACTGACTCAATACATTTTTGACGAAATAAATACCGAAGATAACCCACGTTAAAAGCGGAGACACTGATCTATCTCACATAGTTAAAAACATGTCACAATATCAAAAATCACATTAATTTTGTAGTACTATGATTTTAGTAATATCCATTTTGTAAATATACTTCCTTTTTTAAATGTATTTTACAGTTCTATTGTACCTTGACTTAGGTGTTCGTATTACAAAGATTTGTAATACCTGCTTTGTGAACTGTGGCCCGTTTCAACTACGAAACACACAGATGTGGCCCGTGAGACAAAAAGGTTGAGTAAGGCTGATCTGAACTGTCCGAATAAAGAAACGTTATTTATTAATATTGGCGGAATATCGAAATGAACTACAACTTTAGCGAACTGGTATGGCACATATCACTTCCTAACTCAAACCTGGTTTCTACTGATAATTATGTCTAATGTAGTCTCTCTTGGTCTGAGGTGAATGAACCTTACCCTCGCCGATTTATTGCGAGTTGCTGATTTTCACACAGTTGCAATGTGCATCGTGATCAACACTGTGCAGTAAATATTACTTGCATATTTCTGTTAATTCCACGAAGGTTGAACATTTACCCAGAAATCCTCCAGTTAATTAACATCTGATATTCTTAATTTCCCGAATTAGCTTCCACTACTTTAGCAGATTTAGAATGGACAATGTGATGGTTTTTTTGGCTGATTATTTTTACTTCTGATGATTCATCAGAACGCTCGAATTTTACCAACGCCGATTTGTCTTGAGTTGCTTATTTGCACTTGCACTCTTGAATGTGATCGAAGTTGTACGACATTACTAAACTGTCATTAATGTCTGATGAATGCATTCAGAAATTTGTTTCAGAAAGCATTTGAAGACACTGATAACGTACGTAAATCGAGAACTATGTACATGCTTCATCTGTTCAATTTCTCGATATCGCCTCGGCTACATTAGTGGATCAAGAATGGACCATGACTGTCCGATCGGCATTGATTGGAGGATCTTACGTAGTCCAATCAACAATTAAGTCAGTCATTATTCCTCATCGAAAGAATTGAGTC
Source organism: Adelphocoris suturalis (assembly GCA_030762985.1). Taxonomy (NCBI): domain Eukaryota; kingdom Metazoa; phylum Arthropoda; class Insecta; order Hemiptera; family Miridae; genus Adelphocoris; species Adelphocoris suturalis. The sequence goes on from CM061048.1 coordinate 27,593,803, forward strand.
GATCGCTCGCCGTCGTTCCAGTATTAGAAAGGCATCTGTGATCTGGTACGATCTCTGTAAAACTAAGAAGTCACGTTCCTTTTGCTTTCTCCTCCACCTTCGGGAAAAAAAGTGTTGCCGCGCGGTTGTTTACAAGGAAACATGTAAGGGAGCCGTGTTCCCATCCAGTGCCTGGCTTGAGGTAGTGGGTCTACAAGGCATAATAATGACACATACACGATCTGACCTCCGGCGGATCTGCTGCCTCTAGCTGTCTCCTCCCTCTCAGCACCCGCTTTCCTGCACGCCATATACCTCCGAGGAAATTGAGTTTCTGGTTCCTTTTCATTTTGGCGGTTCGTGTTTGGCCTGCAAATGAATCTGCAATTCGATCTAGTTTATTTACAAGATAAGAATGCACGCAAATATAAGGAATTGGTTTCCTTTCGTAAATGTATTTTGTAAATGAAATTGCATACAACATTCCAACCATCCTATCGTTATTCAGTATCAACTAATATGGTAAGTCGTAATTAAAACTGATCATTGTGGAGTTGAATCAATTTGTTTTTTACGAACCCGAGAAATCCGACACCGTGTTGCTCCCTTCTTATTCTAAATATGGAGGCTCCCACTATCACTGCTTAACAAAATCAAATAACCCTAATTTTCCATTTATAACAATTTATGTGGTACACGGTGGTGTATAAATTCTATTTCTGCGTGTGTATTGTTCGCTTCGGAACTGATCTGAGACAAACAGCACCAGCAATATTTACTAAACTTGGAAGGTTTGTTCATTGTTCAGTAAATACAATAGAAAGGATTAAACTGGTAAACTTTCCTAAATTTACTACTACGAGAAACACTCACTTCCCAACGACATAGGACGGGAAAGGTTTCGCAGGTTAGGCCAAACAGGGTTTGTGAATCGAAATGGATCGTCAAAAATACTCCCAATGATGTAATAGTAATATGCTAATAGACGCGGAAAAAAATTGACTCGCAAAATTCGCTAGGACCCCAGGGCTAAAACATGATACATGTTAAAATACTCCCAATGATATAATACTAATATGCTAATAGATCATGTACTAATTATGTTGTCGTTACTTTGAATAAAACTATACTACTACTACATATACCAGCGAGGAAATTGAGTTTCTGGTTCCTTTTCATTTTTGTCGGCTCGTGTTTGAGATAGGTACCTAATTTTCGAGTCATAGCCGGCTTTTCAGCAGCATAACTTTTCGGTATTCATAGATACCCTAGCCTCTCGTACGAAGCGATGAAAGCTCACTTACGAGTATATTATGCATTTTTACTGGTTTCACAAATATTCTTATGTGTCTTAATATTTCGGGATGAAACTTTGAATTCGTTTCTACTGTTTCGGTTTAGTCCCCTCGAAAGGTTTTTGATTTGTTATAGATTAATAATAATAATAATAATAATAATAATATTGAAATCTGCAGTATGCACATCCTCATCCCGGTCTTGGTTGAGCAAATTGACGCCCATCCTTATTGGAAAAAATGAGCGTTACATGCATCGGTAACGTTTATCTAATTAACTGAGTCTAATCTAAATTAACTGAAATGGAAACTTACAATTTCTGGAGTCCTAGCTTCCGACCTTGTAATTTTTGTGGTAATTTCTGTTGGTTTTCAGTTATTTAAGAAGTGAGAAATTTTCAAATGGATAATCCCCCATTCTTTAAAATTCCTAACTTCTCTATTACTTCGTTGATTCTTCTATTTAGGTTTACATTTGAATAGCTCAAGAACCCTATTTCGAAAGCTCCGCATTACTGTCCACAATAGTAGATACTCTAAATTTTCTCATGTTTTTGTGTACAGTATATTTTTAGTTCATGATTTCATACAGCATTTTATTAATATTTGATACACCATATATACACTGGAAACATGGAATTTAATTTTTTTAAAATCAAATTATGTTTTTGTTGGAAATACAAGCTCATTGCTAAGATCATTTTTCCCCCTTGAACATTTTGTCATCTGTCGAAGCAGGTTTCTCTCCCATCCTGGCGATGGAGCCCCTAGAGACAATGCTGTAACAAAAAGAACCAAGACATCGACGACTGGCCAGGTACGGCGAATCCGTCATGGTCTTGCAGTCTTGGCCTTAAACTTCAACAAGGAAACGTCTTTTTACCCATATTTCATTCTCCGCGTTTTCACAGCTTGACGAAACAAAGGAGCACAGTAGCATGTTCCTACTACCTTCTGCTCATCGTGTAGCGATCAGTGCCGGGATATAATATCGATCTATCAAAGAAGCAGTTTTTTTTAACTTTTGCTTCCGAGTCTACCTATTGGTAACGGAAGCATTGTTTACACCATCGAAAGAGAAAAAATGTTTGGTCTCCAAAATCAAAATTTCTATTCGCATTTCACGTTTTAGACCATTCTGAACAATTTTGGTTCCGTTTGTGTCTGTGTGTGTGTCTGTCGTGTGTCCGAAAATACTTTCAAGAAGCTTATTTTACACAGTTTTCATCCGATTTTGATGAGATTTTCAGGGAATGTACGGGCTGGGGGTAGACGGTCCCCTGTCAGTTTCATCGATCCTGACTCAATACTCCACTCTACGCTTGCGCAAACGTTATTTCTTCCAAGCATCATTTTCTCACGCCCAAGTCAGTCGTCCAATTTCGCTCTAATTTGTATCGTATTGGGGGATGACGATTGATCATCCTATATAAATTTCATCATGATTGTATAATTAATAGCTACTGCGCATGCGCCAATGTGAGATCCCTGTAACGATCTCGATTCCTACAGTTTTCATCCAATTTTGATGAAATTTGTCAGTGAATGTTCGGGTTGGGTTGTAGAATGGCCCCGTATCTATTTTATTGTTCTCAAATCATCAGTTAATTCTGCGCATACACAAAATCGTAAATTACATTGAGTATGATTCTTGCGTTTCTTAATTTACCAATCATGACGTTTCACGCTACATCTTGATTTAATCTTTTCCACTATGAAATTTTTCAAGATCATTTAAAACTTTCCAATGATCTATACATTAATGATACGACGAGGAAGCTATGTGCCACACCCAACTTGGCAGACTTTTTTTTTTTTTTTGCACACTGTACAAGCTCAATCTAACTCAATCTAGGCTGCCACCCAAAAGCGCTGGTCTGTTGTTAAAATACATCCCAGAAGCACCAGTTAATATTTTCCAATAGGGCTGGCGGTTTAAAATAAAAAGTTTTCACGAGATTTTCCAGTTCCCAGGAATTTCGTGGAAGTTTGTTGTATAAAGTTTCAAAGATTTTAAAGAAATTTTTTTTATTTTTTTCAAAATCCTATATGTATGAAAGCTGGCATTATTGTCTTTCAATGGTACTTCTTAATAATCAAAGTGCATTGTGTTTGTAGAAAATTAACGTTAATTTACTTATGAGGATTGCGCAAATTTCGCAACTCTGGAAAATGACGGCTATTTTCCCTCTGCCTATTGATAGACTCCATATTTGAAGTAATTCACCCAAAAAATTGTTTGCATCGACGTGCGGTTCACGCCGAAAGTACTTTTTATGTAAATGAAATTCCTCATGACTACGCCCATTGACCATCGAACGAAGAAATCTCTTTTCTTCCCATCGATTTTCTCTCTTTTGACGAAACAAAGGAAAACGCTTCCTCCTGGAGGTCATCTTCTTGGAACCACATCTCCCAAAATCACTTCCTCGGCCCTCGCTCGTCCTGAGTCGAACTGAGTCAGAGAATGAGAGGTGAAGCGTGGCAGAAACTTTTTTTTTCTCTTCCCTTCCTCTTCCCAGTAACAAGTGCGTCACACCCTGGGCTCCGGAATGACTAGAATCCTAGTTAATGTGTCGTTATGATCGTTGTCTCCGGAGCCGCAAGTGGCCCCCTGCATTATTCTGACTCACGCACCGCCCGGAAAGAAAACAGATGAGGTTTCATAATGCGCCTAGCTTGTTTCTTCCCATAGTCATCCGGTCATCATGACGTTTCATACCTAGGTGGAAAATATCCGGTCTGAAATCACGAAACTTTCGTTAGCTTTTGGATCTCTCTTGTTGCTCTCCTGTGTTTCTCTGTGCTCGTCTGTTGCATAAATACCTACAAAACTATGGATTTACATTGTTCTTTCCACATAATTTTCATTGATCCTGCATTCTAGCGAATTTTCGTAGAAAAAAAAGCTATTGCAATGGCTCCAAAAATTTTAAAACTCAAATATTTGAAAACTTCTTCATTGAAATCCGTTTTGAGACATTCTGAAACGAATCCTTGAGTTTGACATTTTTTCATATATATTAAAATCAAAATTTTCCTTATTAATTTCATTTATTATATGTACCATTCAGCTTCCAATTTCCCATCTTAATAATTCCCTGATGCCAGAACCGGTCGTTTCTAGTTTTCTGGAATTTAATGGTGACGTACTGTGAAGGTCACGAGGAAGTTATATATATATACATATTCCAGACGATAACTCTCCTTAGGATTGAGATAAAAAGTCCGTTCTTGCACCAAAAAATCAAGCTTGCCAAACGAAAAAACGAGTCAGTTGTCCAGAATTTTTTTTGAGCACATTAAATATGTTAAATTTCAAAAAAAAGGCTGAAGAAATTACTCTAAGTTGCAAAAAATGGCTAAAAATCGTTACATTTCTATTTTTTAGCAGAATATTGCTCAAATAAAGTTTATTAAGTATAAAATAGAACATTAAAAAAGTTATGTGCAAAATTATGCTGAAAAATGAACTTAAATGTCATTAAAATGTGCTAAAAAATATATCAAAACTGCACAAAAAAAGTTGAAAATCCAAATTCTCTTTTTGAATCAAAGAATATTTAGAACGAGTTTTTCGCCCTAAAATTGGTAGTTAATAATTTCTTTTCCCTCAAAGTTCTTAATTTTCAACACAATGTAATATACAATACGGTAATTTACGAAAATTCGCTCATACGATCATGCTGCATGACTGGAACTTTTAAATGAAACATTACCTTATTGTAGACCGTTTGGTAGTCCGAACTGGAAAATTACCCGTATCATTGGCAACTTTTGTAACATCACCGCTTTCTCTCATTAAGTAGGCATTATATTCCGGTGAAACTGTAATAACAACTCAGTTGAATGAAAAACATTGTAAAGGCTATTCTGCGATTCAAAATGGAGTTTTTTCCTTCCCTCTTTTTTTCTCCTGTTTTTATTCATTTTTCAGCTAATATTTGTGAAATTCAACTACATTTTCAGCATAATTTTGTGCATCCATTTTTTAATGGTCTAATTTACGAACTTCTTTTGGTCAAAATTCTCCTGTGGGGCCTATGATGCTAATTTCTTTCCTTTTCGACCTGCCATTTCCCCCGTCCTTTTTTACCGATTTTCTTTACATATACTATAAAGAGTAAAATTGTGGGGTCCAGGAGCTGAGGATTAAAATTGTGGTGGCCTTCTTGAAAGGTAAGATGATCCAAGTTTTTATTTTATCATTTACTATGTAGGGTTTAATAATAGATATTGACCAATGATCTGCGTAGAAGGGCTATCTAAAACAGAAATAATAAACCTTTGTGGTATAATTTGCTGCGTTTCTATAAGCTATTTCAGTTGAATATTATTCTCACTCGTTGCTAAATCAATGTCCATCATCCCTAATTCAAATCCGTGTGGCCTTTTGACGAAAAGTTATCATAGGTATATCGCTCAACAGCGATCCTATCATACATATATATGGCTGTGTGCGTGCTTGTGTGTGTATGTGTGTACAAATTATCTATATAGGGTTGTATATTTACTTATGTACAGATTAGATCCTCACTGTTTGAGATTTAGTTTTTGTATTCGCTTTGTGAGTTAGGTTTTGAACCCTCATCCGCTAGAGTCCACGTGTTTTCAATGAATCTACCTCTTTATTTCATCTGTTTGTTATGAGATCAGCTTGTCGGCTATTTGGTGCGTCAGGAAAGCTTTGATATTGTACAGCGATCCCCACCTTTTGTTTTGGACGTACGGTTCCCTAAACGACTGGTATTTTTAAAACCACGTTTTTCTGTTCCTCATCCCTAAAAGAAGAAAAACTCTAAGGGGCACCATCTCACCTGCTGTTAAAAAGTCATGGTCTCCCATTAGTTGCTCTCAATTATTTAGAAAAATAAAATAATAACATTTGTCTTGAACTTGATTTTACGAAAAACAAACTCTCTTCGCGTGCCCCTCCCCCCACATTAACGTTTTAGAATAATTTTTTAGATATCGAAGTTGAACTTGGAGAGCGTTTTTGGGGTGCTTGATACTAAGTTTAAGCAAATAAAAATCTGAAAAAATCCAAAAGTTTTCGGATTACCCTATTATTGGGGTACTTAGTGTTTTTTTTTTTTTTTTTTTTTTTTTCCCCAATTTTTTGCCTAGTGTCTCCTGATTTTAAAGATTAGTTTAGTGCTGAACACGATGGTGAAACCAGAATTGCGATATCTTGTTGCGTTCTCGGGTTTGAGCTGATGAACCAAGATTAATGATTTTCCCGATTCCTTACCGTAGGACGGTTTTATGATTTTATCGAATTGGGTAGTTTTTACAATTTCATCTCTCAAATCCTCTGAAGGCCCCCCCAATACTTCGTCGTAGATGAGCCTAATCTGCAATTAACCGTTTAGAATTTAGAACTTCGTCATTTCGATTACTTACTATTATTGCTGAATGTTTCCATTCATTAATCATAGCGGTTTTTATGTTGATCGCATCGACGTCCAAAACATTTCCACGCAAGGTGCGTGTTGTTGATGACAACACGTTTACCTACTCTTGTCCCACCGACCGCCTGACCTGATTTGCCCGCTTTTCCTTACAATATTAATGTCCCTGAGATCGATACATCGTATATTATCAAAAGCTGTCGCTACAATCCTTTCAAAAAAGATCACTGGTCTATAGATTAAACGGTATTAGTATTGTAGATTATCTAAATCTACCAACATGACGATGTAAAAAGCAAGCTTGTGCTGAAGTAAAAAATCTTCTCTACTCTTCGTGGAATACTGTTGAAAATCATCAACCAAAATGACATGGGTGTTCTCTTCAAAATTCTCACGGATTTCTCGAATCTACAATTGAAAACTAGGGTGTTCTTGTTCTGTAATTCAGTAATACGTTCCCCTTCCCTCTGACTATAATGATTGTAAGTTCGTCCCTTTCAGGAGAAGTATTGGTTCAATGAAATAGTGTAACTCGGCCTTGGAATGAATTCCTTAAAATACCTAGTCGGAGAAAGTTAGTAAATACCAAAGCGAAAATGACAAACACTTTTATTGAGTCAATAAAACATAGGAATTGAATTAGGTGCCAATATTTATCTCTGGTATTGGCTCACTTTCTTTAGAAAGGAAAAAAATTATGAAGAAAATTTCTCTCTTGAATATCTGACCATGCTATCAAAATGTGGAGAGATAAAATGGAGAAAGTCATGAAAAAACTTTGACTTGAGTAGGCGTTAAAAGAAAAGGAAAAAATGAATGAAGGCATTTTAATCGGGAATTCAACAACTAGAAATACAATAGAACGTTTGATAAAGGAATACGAACAAGAGGCTTTCAGCTTGACAAGTGGTGAGAGATGCGTGGATGGAGGTTCATTACCACCACGTTCTTGCTAGGACTGGCCTTTCACTGGGTACAAGCAGGTACTTGGTAATGGTATGGTAATATTATTTCCGTCGTCGAGTACATCTTTCACTCTCGGAAGGCTTTACAAACGAAGTTGATAAGTCATGTGCCGTTCGAAAAAAGACGTTAAAACCGATGGAGAAAACGCGTTTTTAATGTGGGTCCCCGGTTCAAATCTACATCTGGTGGCGGGTAGTGACGTGCGGGGCTCTTGGAGAACAAAAAAATCCCTGAAGCGGATATGTGGAGTGAAACGGATAAAAAGATGAAAGGAAGATAGCGATCGGAGACACACAATTTAAACATTTCATCAGAACCATCGCTTTCCCACTAGTGGTATTTTAATCCAAAGCCCATCAGTTGACTTAGGAACCTGACAATCCTGAGTTTGAGACGCGTAAATGGTTTGTATGTCAGTCTGTCACTCATCAAAAATTCGCATGCCGAGTTTGCCGAACTGTGTTACTTCCTCACACGGATACTGTAGTTTCATTCGCGATTTCATATAAACCAGTTTTCATCGGTTTCTGCCCCTATACTCTGTCAGTGATGAAATTCTAAAGATCAGCGTTTTGAATTTTTAAACATTTTGTATTATGAATAGAAATAGTATTGTTAACAATCTTAAAAGTGAACAACAATATCTACTGAGGGTTTTGGGCCTTGGGGTGTGTTGCTTAACCGCGTTGGGGCATTTTAGGAAAGGAATCATCTGCGGGCTAATCTGTTTGATTGATAAGTCCTTACCATTTCATTGTTTCCCTGCTTCAAGACATTAATACACGGCTCGTATTGATGCACTGCAGACTGACTCGGAATGAAATCAGCCTAAGAAATGAGCTCTTTTCTTCTCCGAATATCAGGATTGACAGCTCGATTTCTTATCATGTATTGTGACCTAATGCAAAAGTACCTTATATTTTTTATTCAATGATTTAAGCCTCACCTCAACCATAAGGGTCATTAGCGTCATTGAAGAAAGTGTTAAATGGGACACTGCAACGATCACGATTCTAAGGGGAGTCATGTGACTCTCCATCACTAAACGGATTGCCATCAATGACGATTGTTCCTACTGCGGAAAAACCCTAAAAATGAAAGCTACAACTTAGACTAGATGATGTATAACTAAACATATAATTATTATATACAATCAGCAAAGTGAGATAGAACTATAACTAGTTATACATAAATATATAGCAGTTCATAGTAGAGCCCAGTGGCTCTTAGGTACAGTAGGGACTGGACTTTGTATGGCCCAAATAGAACGTCAACGTACAGAGGGGGGTCTAAGCTAGACTCAGAACTCCATAAGGATTGTGCAGTCCTCCAGAAAGTGGCCGATGGACAGACGCCATACCTCCCACACACAGCATCAGGATCCTCGGAACTAAGCAGGTGCTTGTGGATAAGAACGGGATGGCCAGTGGCTACCCGATTCACCATTATTCGGTCCCTCCCTGGAAGTTCGGTTACGAAAGGGCCAATCGAGCTCAGGTCCTGAAGGACACCAAGCTAAATGCTCATGCCAGTTAGAATTGGCTCAATGCTGCTTGTAGGAGATTTGATCCTCAATGCGCATAGGAGGCACCATCTCGATCGAGTATGGTCGGGAATGGCTCAATTATTACCTTTCATTTTATCAAATTGTGGTTTATTAATTGATTGAAGATGGTTTGCGTTGTAGACAGTTCCGAGGCATTATAGTTGATCAGTCTAAGTTATTTCGACTGAGGGAAATCCTATTGAGATGCAAAGAGTCTCAGAACACTGTTGAAGTATTATGTTGCCTACATATAGTAGTTTGAGAATAACATTTTGTTGATAATCTTGAGTAAAACAACTTGGGCCAGCTCCTGAAAAGAATTTGTTGCTCTAGGGATTCATCCCCAATCCACTTTCCAAATCACTTTGCTCCCATCGGTTTTTATGGTAAAGGAGCGGTCGAAATGTGGTTTCTCTGTTATCCTTTCTTTCTGAAGATTCCTTTCGTTCTCTCGTTATCGGCGGCTCTTGGGTTCTTGAAATGTTCCCTAGAGTGCATTTGTTCGGTCATTGATAGAAGGTTGTTTCTGAGAACGACCCACAACTTCTTAACCATCGTTTTTTTAATTTCACTAAGTATAATTCCACACCATGGATGGGGTAGGAGCGGAAATGAACTTCCTTTTCTTTGGACAATCGTGTAAATGACATGGAAATCCATAAACCAGTTTCCATGTTTACTTGGTTACTTCCATGGTTATTTATTTGGCACAAAGTAAAACGCCTGTAGCATTTTTCATAAAAAATAAGCGAATACTAGATTAAATAGATACATATAGGTAGGTAATTAATTGTTTTCCATCCATATAGTAGCCTTGCCACTTAGATACCATAACTTGACTTCTTCAATGCATTCCTTCCTGATGAATAAAACGGCAATCCTATCCCCCTTGCTCTGACCGCCTCGTCGAACTGGATCTCGGTCTTACCTACCTACCTGCCCATTGGGATTTTTTCCAACCTCACTTCACCGGCTATTAACCTTCTTTTCAAAACCTAATAACTAGGGTTTTAACTATCATTGGGTCATTACAGGTTTTCTTTCTCCAAGCACTAGATATAATTAGAACAGCTTACTTGTGTTTTAGTATTCTTTTTTCTTGAATGTTTTTTCTGCGTGGTATTCAGATCAACCTAGGACGATATCCTTGGACCATGTCGTTATTTAAAAATCTATCTAGCTGAGAAAGTACTTTCCTTCGAGAGTAAACTGCTCTCGGAACACTAAAGTTGTAATAGTTATGTTCTCTACTATTTAGTTGCTACCTCCAAAACTGCTGCTGGGATAAGTGTATAGACATCCGGGCATTCTGTTATGCAATATAAAAATTTAACAATATCAATTTAAAAATTGGTGTCAATAGTTGCGAGAAGCGATATGTATAAAGTTCTTATTTATTCTAGCATAATAATATTGATACCTGTGAAGTATATTACATTAGAGTATTGGTCTAATCATTAGAAATCCTCTTATTTTTTATTTGATATGTTGGACGTGACTTGTTTAATTTTATCGATCAGAATTGGGCAACAAGGGGAGAAGTTTAGATATAATGGCTAAGCCATAGTCTACACTCAACTACAGGCCTATATGCCGGGCACCGCTCCTATTCAAAACTTTGCATATTAACCATCACAAGAAGCTAGTTATGGAAATTGCTTTCATTCCGAAGTTGTCAGCTACCGGTTCTAAACTGATTTCGAATCCACCAGCACGGAACGTTGATTCCACTTCTGCAGATCCGTCTCATTGGTTGGACGCACTGATGCACACAACTTTTTGTTACTTCAAGCCATCCCCATTCCATCTTTTCAAGCTCTTTTCCTCGAAGTCCTTGACTTTCTTACCGTACTAAATTGCACTACAAGGAAACCACAACCCGCATCTCCTCGAGTCGCTATTTCTTTCTCTCCTGCAGTTTTGTTCCGGCTGTATCGACCTTAAGATGCCTGATCAGCTGTGCGCAAAGTTTTTAATCTCTTGCGGTGTTACCTAAATTGCAAATATCTTCACCACCAAAATAATGAAAGGATGTACTGCATGAACTATATACTTGATTTACATCTATTTTTGACCTAAATAAGGATACTTGAATTGTCTTCCAACATCTTGGTGCTGATGCGGTCACTTGTAACTGTGTTGCAAGTTTTCTTCATCGTGAGTCGTCGACCTCTTCCCTCTGAATAATAAAACAAAATCCAGTACGCCGAAGATTCGTTTCATACTAATCCGAATATTTGACCTTTCGAATTATACATTTGATTTATTCAATCGAGTAGGGAAGGGTAGACAGTTTCCTTCGAAGTAGAGTTGTACATTATTCTTCTCTTGGAAGGGGGATGGTAGCTCCATCTTCGAGGCCTATTTATTGTCGAATGGCCTCTGCTATCCGTTTCATACAACGAAAAGTGGGATATCTTGAATGTTGGAAGGAGTCGTTTGACCACAATAAAATATATTGATTGATAAAAAATATAAATAACAAATATTGATCGGTTTTTCCAGCTGTTGAACTCTTTTAGTAGGACATGGTCTTGTGAAACGTTTGTGTACGCTTAGGTGTTTCACAAGACCATGGCAGGAAATGTAACCCTATCACGATTAAATGGAAACGAACATAAAATGCTTAGTCGAGAACTAATCTCCCTCTCAATTGGTTTTCGCTCATTTAGTCATTCCGAACGAGCGATTAAGCGGCAGAAGGAAGTAAGCGCACCGCCCAGGTTGCACAACGTCGACAAACAAACACAATGCCGACCCGCCCAAGAATCGACAATTAACCTGAGAGACGGAGCGTTCACATCGATATGAAATGTTAGATTTGATTGGAAAAGACGTATCAAGGGCTGGGGATCATCGAAATAAAGCCCGTACAGAAGCAAGGTCAGAGGCGTAGAAAAATGCTACTGCACCCTATTCTCGGTTGGACAATTGAATGGGGTTTTCAAGATCATTTTGACGTCAATGTCAATCAGTTCTGCCGTGCTGTCATCGTTCTTGTATTTAAACCATATTTCGAATGCATTCTTTGTTTCGAATGGGCAAGCCACTGAATGGAGAAAACGTTAAATTAGTTGTTTTTTCTCGATTCCTAACAATATTACCTACACAGCATATATACTATTATAATCTTATTTATTTATTTCGTAAGGTGTTCAATTAGCAACTTGAATTAAGCTAAGCATAGCTGGTAGAATGTTTAATCATGATTTCACGATCTTGATACATATCTACTATTTGCACATCAGTTTCATGTTATCGTATTATTTTCGGTCCTCAGATTCCCATAGTATTGCTCTTTTTCGGGCTTAAAGCAACTTAATAAAAATAAACTGAACTGGTTGATTCGCAGGCGTACATTTGGGTGAGTAGTTCCTTGTTGCAATGTTAATCGCACTTGTATTAATAATATAATTACTCTTTCATTGTTTTTTACCAAAATATTGAATTTTATTGGTAGCTATAGAAAATAACTTGTGTTAGTTCAACATTTTCTGGATCTTTGGATTTTTGCTTCCTCACTATCAGAGTTTGAGATTGCCGCCCAAATATAATGTCATTTTTAGGTTGTGCGAATTATTCCCTAGTTTGTCTCCTGTTGGTTCAGACCAATCGTCAGATAAATACGAGCGTTTACGCTTGTTTCCCGATCCCCTCCCAAGTCAATCGATTCTTTCAACTTTGAAGGATGTCGAGGCTTGAGTCTTTGATGATCCTCTTGGAATTTCATCACATGAATAGTGTACTGATTAGACACTGTGAGGCCTGCAAGGAAGCTGCATAAATGTTCCATTATTGTTAGGGTTGGATTGATTAGTATAAAATAAAACTTGCGAACAGGTTTCAAGGTGCGGGACCATTATAATGGTTTGAAGGCCAACAGGAGGAAAGGATAAAGGCTTTAACCCGCGGTACTTACCTAATAAATAACAATCGTACCTACTTATCACATCTTCGCAACTCAAGAATTATCCCCTGATTGGTAGGGCTGAATCAATTGAACGAAGCGGACTGATTTGATATGTTCATTGGCCAATTTGCTCATGTTATGTTATGTACTGTGGGAGATAGCTACATGTTCCCTGTCCATTCAACTTTATGTACCTATGCTTTTTTTCCACCCATCCCTCACACCAACATCATTCGAAAATGCATATTCTATCTTGCCTTCAGTATTCTTTATCCTCTGTTCAGCCCATCCTGCATCATACATTTACTTCATATACTTTGCAGTGATCGTTTATGGACGAAGAATGTGACGTGATGCACTGCATTCACGTGGGGAATATATTCTTTCATCGTCTTTCTTTTCATACGGCTTTGGTCTTCTTTTGATTTGTCTTGTACCTGAATGCTGTCCATGTAAGCTTATCTATAGGAAGGATGGTTGTCTGCCGAAATACCGCGTCCACGAAGTCCTCCTTCTTGGGGCAGACCTCCTCGGGCTCAGACCTAAGAGAGTAATTGAAGTAATTTTTTTAACCCCCCACCACCACCACTGCTCTACATGCTTTTTGAGCTGCAACATCCCATCAGCTCCGCCCGTCCCTTCACAGACCGCAAACTACCTTTTTCTCGTTTCAGTTTTGGTCCTCTCGGGCCGGACCCATTTCGCCATAACCGCTCCAAGGCACGATATAACCGCGTGCGGCCCTTCAAAGAAAGCGCTCAACTCCCAAAACTGTACGCAGATTTCACTTCTGGCTTTATCTCGCACATTCTGCAGTAAGTGCGGGTATTATTTATCAATAATTCGTAGGTATTTCGAGCGAACGTTTTCTGACACTGTCAAACTAATATTTTTACCTTCTCAATAATCGTTAAGATACTTCATGGAAACAAAAGGTACGTTATCCGTCTAAGGCATTGAAGAAATACGCAGGCATGTTCTTATTTTTATCTAGATCCTGAAAAGTTGTAACATTAGAAAGTTAGTATGCAGTGAGCTTCGTTTAGAGTATCAGACGTGCTAAAACTGGTCATGAACATGAAATCATACATCATGGCTAGGATGATAATTACATTCATGAAAGTAACTAGCATAACATTTAACTTTCATGAAATAACTAGCGAACTTTGAGAATAAATCAGTTATTAGTCAATTCATTAAACTTTAATATTTGAGATAGCATATTTCACGTTTGGAGCTACAATATTCATGAAAAATGAAACTGGTCTTGAACGGCATAATATCTGGCACATTCACTGAAAGTATTACCATAATCCAATGAATATTGTCGACGTTCAACTTAAGGATTCGCATTCCATCAAGCGTTTAGGTGGAATCCAGATGCCTTTTAGAGTAGACAAAAGAGTTGACGTATTGATAGAATTACAACAGTTGATGACATTCAGAATCATCGTTACACTTTTAACTAACGTGATCTGGGATTGCATATTGGACAGTTTGAACAAATATACCAAATTACAGGAGTTCAGATTCTCCTGCGTCCGAATGTCGCGTTGCTGCTCATGTTGGCGTTGATGGTTTTAAAAATGATTCCTTCTTAGCCTTCTTAGGGGTTTCATTTATTGGGTACAATAAACCAAAATTCGATAGTACGGAAGTCATATATGTCTGTTATGGTGCGTTACCGAAGGTTTGATTCCTGGTAGGAAATAAATTATACGTTATTCAACGGATTAATGGGAAAATTTACGCTCTTATTTCTTCAGAGAAGCCATAAAATCGATTTGATACGAAAAGACATTCCTTCATCCTATTCCGATTTCATGACGTTCGCCATTTCCCCAGAAGTCGCTCTAATGACTCGGGAATGTTTTGTGACCATCAAACTCAATCAAAGGCATTTTTCATCTCGATCGTTGCTGGCGCATTGGAGTAGAAATCACCGCACGCAGGGTAATGTCTTGTCGAAGTTTTCGTGTTGGCTGTTGTTGAAATGGTTTCCCGTCTTTAGGTCGACGGTTCTCTTCTTCTTCTCAACCTTCAAATGAGTAAATTAAAAACGAATCAAATCATCATCTGTGAGAAACCCCTGTGTCCTTGGTGGTAAATACGTGAATATCACGCAATTGTTGACTGGAAACAATTTTGTCCTCTCTAGCTGAATTTATTGTTTGAAAATGTCCCATTTCAAATGCAAAGAATGCATTTTGTATATGAGTAGATTCATTCACTAGTGTCATAATCAATCATCTGATAATGAGAAAAGCCGTACCTACTTGACCGTATATTAACATGTGTATCACGTTTTACCGGCAGATTGCGAGCTCGAAAATTCAGCGTAATAAGTCGTGACGTCATGATTCTATTGGTTTTTTTTTAAGCCTCTTGATAGTCCTATAAGGCTGAATTCGGTATGGAGCCTCTACAGGCCTTCTGTGACGATTGACAAATTGAGGAACCACCCAGATCAGCTGAGTGAGCTCGGGAGTTCATTTCTCTCCTAATAGACCTAGGTGGCTGAAATTTGGTATTGGCCCTCTATAGGTCTGCTGTTTACTATTGACAAAATTAGGAACTAGCGTGATCAGCGGAGTCAGCTCGAGGGCTCATTTCATTTCTCTCCTACTAGACGGGGGAAGCCGAAATGTGGTTATTGAGCAACATTGCGACGTGATAAAACATGATAAATTATTTTTGTTTCTTGGTTGAAACAGAAAACCGTCAACTGGTTATTTGATAATTACATTCTTCATACATTTGTTTGTTAAGGTACTAATTGATATCTGTATTGGTAGTTCCTAGTTTGGAATTCTATTCGTGTGTTGGTACTTGTATTTTTGCATTTCACTTTACTTACATTTTACTTTTCGGTTCATTCTGGTAAATAAAATTAAGTGAAAAAAGGTTTTTGTCAATATTAAATGAAATAATTTTCCTGTTAGGGAGACAAAGGCTGTAAGTATCTTAGAAAAATAATGGTTATAGATGATATTTATCTCCGTTTGCAATAACGATAGTAGAATCCACATAGGAGAGTAAGATCGTGCTGGATTACACACTACTTATTTTGGTACCCCCACTATATTGATAGGAGAGTATAGATACGTTATATATTTACATATATATATATATAATAATACCCACCCCATATATATATATGATGTGTGTGTGTGTGTGTGTTTTAAATTGTTTTGAAATTAGAGCAATTAGAGTGCAAGCCAATTGTTAAACTACCAATTTTATTTGTGAAGGGGGGGGGGGGGGGGCTTTTTTTAAACAATATTACGCAATTCCAAAAAGATTTTGGATTTTAAGCTTCTGTTGCAGTTTTTATTGATTTTTTCTACAAATATCCACAAAATTCTATTCAATTTTTCATCATAATTTTTTGCGTACATTTTTTGATGTTCATGTTCACCGTTGATAACCTTTCTTTTGACTTAAATTATGCTAAAAAATATAATTCAACAATTTTTTGCTGTTTTACCTAGCATTTTTAGTGATTTTTCATCTCATATTTTGAATTTTGAGTAATGTAGTGTTTTCAGAAAATGGTGGCCAACAAGCCCATTCTTTCATTTAGAAAGCTTAATTTTCCGGCGGTAAGGCGGAATTCTTCATCTCAATCCTAAGGAGAATTATCTTATGGAATGATGTATTGAAATAAAAAAACTATGTTTGAAGGAATTTTTGGAAATTACCGCCCTCAGAGTATTTTCCCAGGTTTGAAGGGTATGGGATAATATTATTTTAAGCTGAATTTTCTACAGTAGCTAGCTCTTGGGTATAAAAACCTAACCCCGAAATTGGAATTTTTGTATGTCGTACCGTAAGGTCGCAATCGTGTACACGGGTTCCATACAGACATACACATACATAAACATACACACACACATTCATACATTTTCATGATACGTATAGATATGAGTTCAGTTTGAACAAAATACCCATCCTAGCATGAGTTTCAGAAATTGATTTTCAGGGTGATTGCAAGACTTTTTCTTCACCCTTGGGGTTAAGTAAAAAAGTAAAAAAAGTTATTTCAGATTTTTTTACAACTTCACCCTTCGGAAATGGAACAAAACACTGACAAGATAAAAGGATAGTTCTTTTGCATCATTTAGTAGCCAAAGGCCTAGACCAAAAAGGTGCTAAAAAATGGCGTTTTTCACCTATTTTTGAAGGAATTTTTGGAAATTACCGCCCTCAGAGTATTTTTCCAGGTACGAGGGGTATGGGATTTCATTTCCACCCAGATGAGGAGTAACTCCTGTGAATTTCATGGAAATCCCTCGAGCCATTTTGAAGGAATGGCAAAAAAGGGCTAAGAACGACGTTTTTTCACCTATTCTGATTTTTTTTAACCATCTAAAAATGACCATTTTAAGCTGATTTTTCTACAGTAGCTAGCTCTTGGATATAAAACCCCAACCCCGAAATTGGAATTTTTTTATGTGTACACGAGTTATATATATACACACACACACACATACATACATTTTCATGAAACGCATAGATAAAAAAAAAAACGCATAGGGTTCAAAATACCCATCCTAGCACGTGTTTCAGAAATTGATTTTCAGGGTGATTGCAAAACTTTCCCTTCACCCTTCGGGTTAAGTAAGGAAAGTAAAAACGTTGAACAACTTCAGAGTTTGTTTCGTAATGCCTCAAAACAGATTTCAGTGAAGAAAATTAGTATTCGAAAATGTTTGAAGCCATTGCAATACCTTCATTTATTTTAGGCGTTAATTCGCCTAAATAAATAAATAAAATTTAAAATAAATCGAAGCCGAGGAAACGCATGTAGATCTACCATACTTGATGTCGAAATTAGACCTAATTTTAACTTCCCTACTTCGCACTCAGCAGAAATTCAGATAAACATGATCTCACGATATGCGTCAGATGTTACGAGGATAATAATTAGTGCAGATTGGTATTTTTTCTATAATTTCCGGTGTTCCTAATTCTTATCTTAAATCCGGTCATTTGTATAATAATTTTCAATATATGTAATTTTTTGTTGCAGGTAAGTCAACTATCATCTCGAACATTTATTTTACAAGTGAGTAAACCCTTTAACTAAGATGTCCAATAACAAGTTTATTGACTGCTGTAACTGTAAAAAAAGAGCTTGAAGTGAAAATTCTAGAAATTTTATTATTCAAACAATACGGAGTGTCTTATAACTGGTACATCACCCCTAGTTGTTAAGGTTTCTAGCTGTGGGTCCATCTTCTGGGTGTGAACGACATAAATATATAAATAAGTACCAATTTGTATGCGAGTCTTGCTTCTATTCGTTTATCAGTGACCCCTGAAGCGTCGTTCCGTGAACTCTTGAGATTTCGCTCATCTAGCTTTTTCTTTTTTCCATTAGGTAAGTCTATGAAAGGCAATCGACTTTCGTTTTCATCTTGGTTCTTGCTTGTTGAAACCAATCAAAACTTAATTAATTTCGATGAATTTCCTTCAATGGTGTTGAAGCTTGGATGAACTTTCATGTTTTATTACTGAAAACCTGAAGTAAATTGCATGGCATAAAATGATTGCTATTTGCTCGCTGCCTATTCCTTGCAATGGAACGCTGTTATATGTATTAACTGGCTCTTACAGTTCAATACCAGCTAGCAGGTGTTGTTGCGTGTAAATTGAGATTATATTGCTGACCTCTCGAGAATACATCTGCCCAGCACGTGTAACAAAGCTTATTTTCAAAATGGTTGAGAATAGTCCTAGGTGAATATCACACCTGCATTTTAATAATATAAATAAATTAGTACGTATAATAGGTATACATAGCTTGTAGTATCCTTGAAATCCAATGATAGGATATGATAGGATGACAATACATTTTCTTGTGCGGAAATCCGAGCTGATCATCGATAGTTAAGTGATATGAATGTTTTGACCTTTGGAAGCCCAGTTGGAATCGTCTTTTGAAAATCCTCAAGACGAGTTTAATGACTTCTTTGGTTCTTCACTTACTTTTTCACTATAAAAAATGCTTCTTAACCGAATATATATTGTGATTTGAAGGTTTACTTAATTGGTTTGGCAGAAGATGTGTTTTCCAATGTGTGTACACGGTTGTTTTATGTTTAAAAAGTACATTTCTAAGCGAATTTGAAATATATACTTAGTATATCCATTGATGTAGGTACCTGCAGATAATCCTATACGGCGATCCTATTTGAGTGGTGCATATTGAATATGAAATACCTAATGTCTTTCCTGTCATGTATTACGCTGATTCCCTAGGATCCTAAAATTTTATGGCATAGAAATTTTTCGTATCGAACGGTTTGACTCTTCGATTAAACGTAAAATTTTGGTTGACTTGAAAACCAGGAAAAGTGAATGAAATGTTGAACAAAATTTATTTGTTTAAATGGTGGTAGGTGTAAACAAAATTTATTTGTTTAAATGGTAGTAGGTGTAAACAAAATTTATTTGTTTAAATGGTGGTAGGTGTAAACAAAATTTATTTGTTTAAATGGTGGTAGGTGTAAACAAAATTTATTTGTTTAAATGGTGGTAGGTGTAAACAAAATTTATTTGTTTAAATGGTGGTAGGTGTAAACAAAATTTATTTGTTTAAATGGTAGTAGGTGTAAACAAAATTTATTTTTTTAAATGGTGGTTGGTGTTCACCGATTGGGAGCTGATCTTTCACGATCGGGAAATTGTTAGTTCACCAACTGGCAAAAGGGGCTCTTTTTCAACTTTTGTGTTTTGTATTAATTCTGTAAGCAAGGAATCTGGATTTTCTTGTATAATTTCGATTCGTGAATAAATTTTGAAGCATTGAAACACTCGGGGGTGGAAAAACGTGAAAATATTGAATAGGGGCTTGGGAAATGTATTTATGAAGTAGAAACGTCTGCTATTAATTCCTTAATCGTTTTCACGCAGACACCCCTCGTATTCTGGGGTTAGTTGCAGATTCGAATTCTCCATAAACCATGCATTATATATATTATACTCGGCGCTTCGCGCCTCGCCGGGGGGCTTCGCCCCCCTGGACCCCCCTAATCTATACTCGGCGCTTCGCGCCTCGCCGGATCTTTTCTCTTTTCTACTGCGTAGAAAACGAGGATAATTTGCTATGCAATTCTTAGCCTGAATCAACTTAGTTTTGGAATGTAGCCAGGTACGTAAGGAGAGGGAAATTGGTAGCTTGAAATGTGAACATTTATCACATAAATCAAGCGCTTTCCAACGAGTGGCGAACGATTTTTTTGCGATGAAAACTGCGGAAGTTTCATTCCCCTAACAACGGCTGGGTTGTACGTGAAAAACACTGAAATTGTGACACAATCTATAGCAACTACCCAATTACTCGGTTGTACGTGAAAATCATCTTTAATTTCGTCCTAAGAATTGCATAGCAATTAATATATGGTTCTGTACTAACCCCACTGTGATGCATATAGTTTTTTATTGTTTCGAAAACCCTCTATTGTTAATATTACAATCCAGGTATTTTCGCTAAAAATACGAAGAACCTGGTATGACACACCCTCTCGTTTTTTTCTTTTTATTCTGTTCTCAATACCTGAACCCAAGACCTGGATAACAGCAACAATTGCGTGGGGGCTTGATCTTTCATGACAATACACTGCATTCCTGCTATGCTATTTTGCCTGCATTTTCTATTCTGAAAGCGTCGAAAGCAGTTGGGAAAATCCAGACTGGAGGCTCCTTTTCAACTCGGCGTAAAAACGAGTTCTAACAGACTATTCAGAGGCCCGTGTGGTTGCACGGTCCCGCTCTCTCATTTAATAGGTTTTCTACGAGCCTCTAAAAACGATTCTTCGGTTCACAGAAGCGCGACAAGACTAAGGGCTTCAGAAGTGTGAGACCCTGATTACTGAACTGTTCAGGAACCCCAGAACCCGAGTTCTAAATTAGAAGTCTATTTCTGAGCTGCGTTAAGGGCACTGAGGAACACAGTCTGTTCTGAAGGAAGGCCCTTGTTTTTACGCCAACAAAACGGTTTGAGTCGTGACCATTGATTTCACAGGAAGAGCAATATTTTTTCCTCCTTTCGGTCCAGGATGAGGTTAACGGCGCTGTAAGTAACTCCGGGTTAGTGAGCTCTGTAGTAAGTAAGTAGGGCATAGGATAACGCAGTTCCGGTTCATTTCTGGATCGTTTTTCATTTAGGGACATCCGCTCTTACAAACAATACTCATTGTGTTTGCGTACCAATTGCTCAGTCAAAAATAATGCTTATATTTGGAGTATTTATGCTTGATTCCTTACCTACATGTTGCATTAACTTGTCAAAATGGAGGTTTTATACATGAAATTAGTGATGACGGGCATTCAGTAAAAACGTGTGGTTTGTGTGTAGTGATATCCAGAAGCATTTCCACGGTTACTACCTTGGATTGCGCGATGAATGAAAATTATGGTATACTTAACGACGGCTGCTACCGGGCAAGTTAAGTAATACTAAAGTAATATATTCTACAGACCATGCGCACATCGATCACTGCAAAGCAAGCGAGACCTGGGCGAAGCAGAAGGGTTATCGTTTGCTGTACAATGTGTACAGTGATTCCGAGTTTAGGTGATGCCGAAACTCTGGCATGAATGTTATTTTAATACAAAACAACTGTGTGTGTAACGAGAAAGTTAAACAACAATGAAACTGAATTTGAAACCTACTTTAACGTACATTCGTTTTGCTTATTTTCTTATGGATGGTAATCAAAAACCAACACATTCACCTCTCCTTTCACAGGGTTATAAACAAACGATGTCCGAAATCAGCGGTTTGCAACATGGAACTATAAATATCCTTGTAGTTTCACGAGTTTGTGCTGCTTTTTGTTTTCTTCTTTGTATGTAAACTCCAGTTTCCTAAACCAATGTTATAAGGGCTTGTACACATACCAAAGGCGATCAGTAAATTTAACCAAGTTTCAAATGCAAGCGTCGTTAGGCTATGTTTCAGCTTAAATCTTGACTTGTCCCCTGGCCCATTGTCATTGGTCGTGTTATTAAGTACATCACTTGGAGAACCAGCGTTCCCTAACAAACCATCTGCTAGATCTTAACTGACATTCACGGTTGTTTTCGTTCAATAGTTTCTACAAGAATTTTTGAAATGTATTAGTTTTAGTTGTAATAATGATGATAAGGTGATAAATAGGATAGCTATAACAGCCTTAAATGGCCCATTAGGAGAAAGCAAAGTTCGAAAGAAATTATATCACTTTCCCTATCGTCGGTTTTCACTGACTGATTAGGAGGTCCTAATCCACCCTCATCCCTGTGTTATTCATCTTTGTCGGTGAGATTAATTCTATTGTTCTTGTAGATAGCCCCTGCAGCGTATTAAATTTCTCATGGTGAACCGCTGATCCCTGTAGAACTCTAGAGATAAGAATCTCCGACTGTGAGGGATTTCTTCTCTTTGGTGCTTCAACGTAAATGATCCAGGAAAGTCTGTTTATTAGGGATGTGACATTCCATTTCGATGTCTTGCAGTGAGAATCGTTTTGTCTTTGACGGTGCCTTTTTCGCTTGTAGTTTTACCCAACTTTTTGTTGAAAAATTGGGTATTACAGCCGTCGGCACGGCGGCACTTGGGGGGTGGGGATGGATTTTCTTTGAGTTTCAGAGGGTGTAGAACACGATTACGATAGTCATTCATTTTCAGATTTATTGATATATGTATATAATGGTGCATCGAAAAAAAAAAAAAAAAAAAAAAAAAAAAAAAAAAAAAAAAAAAAAGGTGCCCCCCTGAAAAATTGTCTTTTTTCTGGAGATATTATTTTTTTTTTTTTTTTTTTTTTTTTTTTTTTTTTTTTTTTTTTTTTTTTTTTTTTTTTTTTTTTTTTTACAACGGTAAGATCTGCCACCATATACTGTAAAATTTGTGGGAATATATCTTATAATATATCTTATGGTGGCAAACCTTACCGTTTTAAAAAAAAATAAAAAAATAAAAAAAATAAATAAAAAAATAAAAAAAAATAAAAAATACTCTTATTCTCCAGAAAAAAAAAGAAATTTTTCAGGGGGGCACTTTTTTGATTTATTATTTTTTTTATGCACCCTAATATATATATATATATATATATATATATATATATATATAGATATATATATATATATATATATGGAAATCGTTTTGTGCTCACTATCAAAGTTGGACCAAATTTTGATACGATGTGTTTCCATGTCGGATCTTGTGCCTCGCTGACTTGGGTCGAATAATCCAGGAATATATCGAAAATTTGATATAATTACTAAAACTTTGTTTTATCGATAGATTTTATGTTTCTGAAGATACTATCAGATTCTGAAGATGTGTGATGGCAGTTCGTAAAATTTTGGTTTCATCGAACGACTTGACGTCGAGATACTGCTACATTCAGTTCGTTCTGATACCCCCAGCTACACAAGCTGCCCAGGCCGTGTCTCTACTCTCTACGGGTGCTGTTCTCATGAATGTTATTTAAACTATTGTACTTCTCACTGAAGAATGCTATTCCTTCGTTTGAACTCGAAACGTGGGGTTGATTTGATAAAATCTTATTCCAAAAAACCTGAAAGCACTGTTGACATCGGGTATGGAGCGGTAGAAAGTTCCTGACAATCCCTAAGACTTAATATTGTGCCTAGCTTTCTTTCACTGATGCAAAATCCAACACGGTTGTTGAACTTACTGGTGCTCCGTGACGTTGGTTAGTTAGTATAGTTGTCTGTTGCCAATGGGCTCAGTGCGTAGAAGTGGATTTTTTTCAAACCCGTTACCGCACTGAATGCGTTAAGTAACGTTTTGGTGATGCATGAACGTGCAATTGACTACGCAAAAATGTCCTAGTCGTTAGCTGTTAGACAAGAAACGGGACGAAGACAGTTCGAAGACCGAACATGAAATCAGTAATACAAGAGGCGTCCCGTTTCCGTGGCGGCGTTGGTGGAATTATCCGCCATTTCATTTCCTACCTCGAAAATATTTCGTATTCGCCTTTCGAAACCTTGCGCCCGGACTTTCCAATTTGATTTTCTGACCGCTTCGCTAGTCTGATCGTGATACGGCAGGAGCTCACGTAGGGCGGTCGACGTACCGCATAGGAATCGTCACTGCGTACTTAGGTTCTCATCAGCTCATCAGACGGCGACTTTTGTGTCATTTCCTTCGCGGCAGCTGTAGCAACTAAGAATTGACGGTTTTATTCTAATTTCTTACCCTGAAGGCAGATTGTAGGTACCTATTTGAATAATGGAATTCAAATATAGATTAGTAGCGTAACAAAAACTCATACATTGAAAGAGTTCCGGTCACTCTTACGATTTTATTTGATTGATGCATCTTATTTTTTTCTGAGTGTGTTCTTTAGCTGTTCTGTTTGGTAACTGAGTCATTTGGCTGTTTTACCAAAGTCCAAAAGTGAGCTCCCAGCGTATACCTGAGTTGAGGAATAAGCTCCCATGCACTAGAACATTAAAAATTTCATTACACATCTTCGAACGATCATTTGTCTCAAATGGGATTAGTATGAACGTACTTATATGGGAATATAGTACCTACACCATACGTAGAAATTTTGTGTATTGGGGTTTTAAAAACTGGTGTGTCGATTGAACTGATCAATCATGAAACTGGGATTCCTGATTGAAGAGAGGTGAACAGGGTGAACACGTTTCAGGTTTTTTAAACCTCAGGTTTTAATGTTTACTAGCCGCTCCGGCTCGCTACGCTCGCCTCCACGTCCAGCCGGGGGGCAAGCCCCCCGGACCCCCATTAAGTTGCTCGCTTCGCTCGCAACGTGTGGCGTGTAGGGAATATTGCTCGCTTCGCTCGCAAAGTCTGGCATGTAGGATATGTTGCTCGCTTCGCTCGCAAAGTCTGGCATGTAGAAAATGTTGCTCGCTTCGCTCGCAAAGTATGGCATTTAGGGAATTTTACTCGCTTTGCTCGCAAACGGTAGATCCCTAAGGGTAGGTTTAACTTCTGTAGGGGATGCTGCTCGCTACGCTCGCTTGAGGAAGTTATACTGCCCACCCAACTTGGCAGACGTTTTTTTCTGTTGGGGCATTCTTACTTACAAATTAAATCTTATAAAACTACGTGGAACCACGAAAAGTTTATTAGGGGATGTTGCTCGCTTCGCTCGCAAGTCCGTATTTATTCTGTAGGGGATGCTGCTCGCTTCGCTCGCTTGAAGAAGTTATACTGCCCACCCAACTTGGCAGACGTTTTTTTCTGTTGGAAATTCTTACAAACAAATTAATTCTTATAAAACTACGTGGAACCACGAAAAGTTTATTAGGGAATGTTGTACTGCCCACCCAACTTGGCAGACGTTTTTTTCAGTTGGGAATTCTTACAAACAAATTAAATCTTAGAAACTACGTGGAACCACGAAAAGTTTATTCGGGGATGTTGCTCGCTTCGCTCGCAAGGTATACCTGTATATGTGTAGGACAAAGTCCGTATTTATTATTTGAAATGGCTCTCGCTTCGCTCGCAAGGTATTGCGTAGAAGTGCAAATGGGAACCCCCCTGTGAGGGTCCCTTCAGGTAAGCAACGTTGTGTAACGGCGGCCCGTGGTCGATTAATTTCTGATGTTAAACGCTTCCCTCGCAATTCCCCTCCCAATTTGACCTACTTTCCGTCACTTTTTTCGATATCCGACTTCGGATTCAGATTCGGCGGGATCAAAGCTGTATTTCGCCCGCGAAAACCGTTCCGAAAAACGTACCTTTATGGGGTATATTTTAATCGGAAAAAACCAAGTTTTTCGGCGGACTTTTCGAGAAAACGGGTCCGTACTCTCGCGTTTTTTTAACGCATTTCCCGATACTTTTTTCGCGATCCGATCGCGCCGTCGTCTTCCTCGTAGGAAAACCTACGAAACCCGTATTTTTCCGGAATTGTCAACGGCCGTTTAGAGGGGTAGGGGAAGCGGGGAAGTGGAAAAAGCGCACATTAATTATTACTTCGACCCCCCTCCCGCCCTACGGCCCATGGTTCGGGTGGGATTAGAAAATTTTAAATTCGCTTATACACCCTATCGGAAAATCCCAAAAAGATCCCCCCACTCGTAGACTCCCCCCACTCAGCCGTTTGGCCGTGCATAGACACGACAGACAGAGCGACAGACAGACGGAGTTTCATTCTTATTAATAACTAGCCGCTCCGGCTCGCTACGCTCGCCTCCACGTCCAGCCGGGGGGCAAGCCCCCCGGACCCCCCATTAAGTTGCTCGCTTCGCTCGCAAAGTGTGGCATGTAGGGAATATTGCTCGCTTCGCTCGCAAAGTCTGGCTTGATTTTTTCCGATTAAAATATACCCCATAAAGGTACGTTTTTCGGAACGGTTTTCGCGGGCGAAATACAGCTTTGGGTCCGCCGAATCTGAATCCGAAATCGGATATCGAAAAAAGTGACGTTAAGTTTTTCAAATCACGAGCGGAAGCGAGGAGAAGCGTTTAACATCAGAAATTAATTTTGCCGTGTTTGCGAGAAGGCTCTGGGAAGACAGAGGTCTTTGGGGTTCAATAACTCAGGTACAGGTTTCGGTGTTTGGGTGTTGCGAGCAGGTACCTTGCGAGCGAAGCGAGAGCCATTTCAACAGAATAAATTCGGATTTTTTCCTACAAATATACAGCAATACCTTGCGAGCGAAGCGAGCAACATCCCCGAATAAACTTTTCGTGGTTCCACTTAGTTTTATAAGATTTGATTTGTTTGTAAGAATTCCCAACTGAAAAAAACGTCTGCCAAGTTGGGTGGGCAGTATAACTTCCTCAAGGATATACAGGTATACCTTGCGAGCGAAGCGAGCAACATCCCCTAATAAAATTTTCGTGGTTCCACGTAGTTATATAAGATTTATATTGTTTGTAAGAATTTCCAACAGAAAAAGACGTCTGCCAAGTTGGGTGGGCAGTATAACTTCCTCAAGCGAGCGGAGCGAGCAACATCCCCTACAGAAGTTAAAACTACCCTGCGAGCGAAGCGAGCAACATTCCCTAATAAACTTTTCGTGGTTCCACGTAGTTTTATAAGATTTAATTTGTTTGTAAGAATTTCCAACAGAAAAAGACGGCTGCCAAGTTGGGTGTTCAGTATAACTTCCTCAAGCGAGCGGAGCGAGCAACATCCCCTACAGAAGTTAAAACTACCCTGCGAGCGAAGCGAGCAACATTCCCTAATAAACTTTTCGTGGTTCCACGTAGTTTTATAAGATTTAATTTGTTTGTAAGAATTTCCAACAGAAAAAAACGTCTGCCAAGTTGGGTGGGCAGTATAACTTCCTCAAGCGAGCGAAGCGAGCAGCATTCCCTAATAAACTTTTTGTGGTTCCACGTAGTTTTATAAGATTTAATTTGTTTGTAAGAATTCCCAACAGAAAAAAACGTCTGCCAAGTTGGGTGGGCAGTATAACTTCCTCAGCAGCATCCCCTACAGAAGTTAAACCTACCCTTAGAGATTTACCGTTTGCGAGCGAAGCGAGCAACATTCTCTACATGCCACACTTTGCGAGCGAAGCGAGCAAAATTCCCTACATGCCACATTTTGCGAGCGAAGCGAGCAATTTAATGGGGGGTCCGGGGGGCTTGCCCCCCGGCTGGACGTGGAGGCGAGCGTAGCGAGCCGGAGCGGCTAGTAAGAAATATTTCCTAGGTACACAATCGCCATTCATTCACCAAACTCAACATCGCATCTTACATCAGCTGATCAGTGTTCGGCCATTTTGCCCCTGGTTAATTCAAAAGCCAAACGACAGTAGTGGCACGTATGGTTTGACTGCCTGAAACATCACTAATAGCCCTCCATCTTATTAATACTCAAAGTTTAGGACAAACCCGTACCTATTTATTCTGTTGAAATGGTGCTCGAAAGGGAAAGTTCCATCCTTATACGCGCGCGTGCGTTGGCCTGCTCGCAAGGTATTGCGTAGAAGCCGAGTCCCTTCCGTTGTGAAATGGGCGGCGGGGTCGATTAAAAATGTAATTTTAACGATTCTTCTCGCTTCCGCTCGCGATTTGACCGACTTAACGTCACTTTTTTCGATATCCGATTTCGGATTCAGATTCGGCGGACCCAAAGCTGTATTTCGCCCGTGAAAACCGTTCCGAAAAACGTACCTTTATGGGGTATATTTTAATCGGAAAAAACCAAGTTTTTCGGCGGACTTTTTGAGAAAACGGGTCCGTACTCTCGCATTTTTTTTAACGCATTTCCCGATACTTTTTTCGCGATCCGATCGCGCCGTCGTCTTCCTCGTAGGAAAACCTACGAAACCCGTATTTTTCCGAAATCGTCAACGGCCGTTTAGAGGGGTAGGGGAAGCGGGGAAGTGGAAAAAGCGCACATTAATTCTTACTTCGACCCCCCTCCCGCCCTACGGCCCATGGTTCGGGTGGGATTAAACAATTTTAAATTCGCTCGCTCCCACTTTTTCAAAATCTCAAGAAGATCCCCCCACTCGTACACTCCCCCACTCAGCCGTTTGGCCGTGCATAGACACGACAGACAGACAGACGGAGTTTCATTCTTATTAATAACTAGCCGCTCCGGCTCGCTACGCTCGCCTCCACGTCCAGCCGGGGGGCAAGCCCCCCGGACCCCCCATTCAATTGCTCGCTTCGCTCGCAAAGTGTGACATGTAGGGAATGTTGCTCGCTTCGCTCGCAAAGTGTGGCATGTAGGAAATATTGCTCGCTTCGCTCGCAAGGTGTGGCTGCGCATATGCGATGTATTACAATTGAAATATGTAGGGGATGTTGCTCGCTTCGCTCGCAAACGATAGATCCCTAAGGGTAGGTTTAACTTCTGTAAGGGATGCTGCTCGCTTCGCTCGCTTGAGGAAGTTATACTGCCCACCCAACTTGGCAGACGTTTTTTTCAGTTGGAAATTCTTACAAACAAATTAAATCTTATAAAACTACGTGGAACCACAAAAAGTTTGTTCGGGGATGTTGCTCGCTTCGCTCGCAAGGTATTGCTGTATATTTGTAGGAAAAAATCCGAATTTATTCTGTTGAAATGGCTCTCGCTTCGCTCGTAAGGTACCTATGTGTACCTGCTCGCAACACCCAAACACCGAAACCTGTACCTGGGTAGGGTTTAACTTCTGTATTGGATGCTGCTCGCTTGAGGAAGTTATACTGCCCACCCAACTTGGCAGACGTTTTTTTCTGTTGGAAATTCTTACAAACAAATTAAATCTTATAAAACTATGTGTAACCACGAAAAGCTTATTAGTGGAATGTTGCTCGCTTCACTCGCAAGGTATTGCTGCATATGTGTAGAGAAAAACCCGTATTTATTCCGTTGAAATGATGACTCGTCCCTTCAAGACTTAAGTGCGTAGGCCTGCCCGCAACCTTGTGAAACGGCGGCCCGGGTCGATTAATTTCTGATGTTAAAAGCTTCGCCTTCACTTCCCTCTCGCATTTTGACCGACTTCAAGTCACTTTTTTCGATATCCGATTTCGGATTCAGATTCGGCGGATCCAAAGCTGTATTTCGCCCGCGAAAACCGTTCCGAAAAACGTACCTTTATGGGGTATATTTTAATCGGAAAAAACGTAGTTTTTGTCGGACTTTTCGAGAAAACACGGTCCGTACTTTCGCATTTTTTCGACGCATTTCCCGATACTTTTTTCGCGATCCGATCGCGCCGTCGTCTTTCTCGTTTCAAAACCTACGAAACCGGTATTTTTCCGGAATTTTCGACGGCCGTTTAGAGGGGTTGGGGAAGCGGGGAAGTCCAAAAAGCGCACATTAATTATTACTTCGACCCCCCTCCCGCCCTACGGCCCATGGTTCGGGTGGGATTAGAAAATTTTAAATTCGCTTATACACCCTATCGGAAAATCCCAAGAAGATCCCCTCACTCGTAGATCCGGCCCACTCAGCCGTTTGGCCGTGCATAGACACGACAGACAGAGCGACAGACGGAGTTTCATTCTTATTAATAGTATAGATAGAGATAGAGATAGATATAGAGATATCCGGCAAAAGGGTTATCTCCTACTCATTCATTTTTTGCCCAAATAAACATGAAATTCGAAAACGGTATACGTAATAATAACTGGAATGTAGTCCTGATTGCCAAACTTTCGACTTATTTGAACCCAATACAATTAACTGGCCATTTCTTATTGTTTCAATCATTGAGTATCCAGTTTTTTTAACTTAGCCTAAACTCCAATCGTTAATGTGGTATATACTCGCACTAGAAAGATTTTCACACCAACGTGTGGATCTGTTTTCTGAGCATGATGGATGATTAATGTTACATTGTTGCTCTGTCTTTAATTGTACTTTGTTGTGTTGATCAGTGGTCATTGATATTGTGGTCTGACATTGGTTCATCACCTGTTATTGTTTCGTTAATATTTGTATTGAGACTACAAAGTTGCCACTTTTCGTTTTTTTATAAACCTTGTTGATGTTTTCGATTACACGAAAGTTCGGTGATAAAGGCTGCTTTCCAGTTTTGACTCTAACCTGATAACATAACTTGATATCATAGATTTGTGTGGGTCTATTATCATTCCTACAACATGCATTAAGTTGCAGCCATTATAACTATTTATGAGTTCGTTCTCACGGGTGGGTCTGGGGGATACTTCCTTCCAGCAGCTACAAGTTGTGTGTTCTTCACAATGTTACGTTATTCATGCCATTTGCCTGTATAATCATGATCATGAATAACATACAACCTCATTGTGAAGCTCCGTAATCTGGAAAAGGTTGGATAAGATAGAAAACCCGAATTTTCAGCGCAACCAACTCATCTGGCTGCGTTGAATATAAATCTAATAAAAATATGATCATCTTGGAGAAAAATGAACCTCATAATTTGGACTATTTCGTTTCCAGAGGCGGTGCTGGGTAGCTGGTATTTACACGGTTCACTGCTCCATTTCACCCAATAACAGCGCACCCATTGCCAAAGGAAAAAAAGTTGTTTTTAAAAAGGAAGAATCGTGACGTTGGAAAGTAGTGAACCTTTCTCCTCAACAGGGCTGACTACTCAGCGAACTGTTAATGAATTTAACTCGAGGAAAAGGACACTCTGATTACATCTTTCCCTTTTCAAGATAAACTAGTTGTCCGGCATCTCTAGCGGTCTTAAGAATTCATTTTGCGGCTGTTGTTCTGTAAGAGAAAGGCCCTTTCGTATTCTTCCATTAACCTTAATTTCTTTGAGAGGTGTCCGCTTATATTTGACTTGGAGAAAACCACGAGTATTATCGTTCGTAATGTCATACCTATGACGTTTGAAAGTGAAGGATTTGAAGTTTCCTAATGTACTTATAGCGGATGGGTTTTTTCCCCTTTATATATGTATAATTATGTTTTAAATACCAGTTTAGAAATATCACTGATAACGCTTCTAAAGCTCGATATGCCAGAGCAGAAAACTTTTGCGCATAGCCAATAACAAAATATTCCATGTCTTCTTAAGAACCTGCTTTGTGTCCTCTTTGTAAAATTAAACAATTTTTTCATCCCGAAATCGAAATTTTAAATTGCATTTCAAGTTTTAGACATTCTTTGGTCAACAACTCTGGTCTCAGCTTGTGTAGCACCCACAATGTTCGTAAAGGTCGTATCTCTAATATCCAGCATGTATGCGCTAATAATTTGAAAATCCTACTACAAGCAACTCATGAAAAAATCAGATGAATTTCCCGAGATCATATCAGGGTCAGGCCATATTTATCTGTAGTCCTACGAAATTCATCGGCGGTTTAATAGATAGCCTCTGCGCCTGGGAAATCCTCTGTTGTAATCCCACAGTTGTTTTACGGATTCTCAATTTCGAATTCCCGATTTTTAGGTCAAATTGTATTTTATCTGCCTCTCAGCTGCATTGAGATGTACATGTTCCGTTTTAAGTAATGGGGAGGACTTAGTTTTAGCGAATTTTTGAAGAAAATTAAGCTATTGCTCTCGCCTCAAAATTTGTAGAATGTGAATTTTTGAAAAAAAAATTATGCAGAAATCCGTTTCAGGCTATTCTGAATCATATTCTGAAGTTTAACGCATTTTTTTATGTATGTATATATATATATGTATGTATATATATATAAATGTATGTATGTATATATGTATGTGTCATTCCAGACGATAACTGTCCGTAGAATTGTGCTAGAAACTTCAAACAAATTTTAAAATGTTAAGGGCACAAAACGACAAGTTCGTTGGCCAGCTTGATCGGATTACATCTTCGGGTTGAAATTTTCAAAAATGTTGTCAAAAATTTCAAAATAGCCTGTTTTTTTGCGATTTGTCGTGCGAAATAATTTTTTCAGTATACTAACATGTGGTATATTCGGAATCAGCGTAAAATTTCCTATAAGAATATGTATCAAGTTTTCAAAAATTTCAAAGTTGAAAAATCAGTCAAAAATCGAAATAATGCCGTTCGCTGGTTGTAAAAATCGGTAATATTCTTCAAAAATTCGCTCATGGGGTCATGCTGCATGACTGGACGTTTTTCCTTTACAAGGACTAATTGTCTTGATTACTCAATTTATCATGTTCAATTCTAATAATAATATTATATTATATCTTTCGGTACAGATGTGCAATGAAAACTGTAACACAAATGAAGAATGATTTTATAAAAAAAATTTTCTTCTTTTACAAAGGCAAACGCCGAATATTAGAATTAAATCTGACAAATTGAGTAATGCAACAATTAATCCTTGTAAAGAAAGAACTAAGTCCTCCCCCTTACAGTAAAACGGAAAATGTATAGGTACATCTCAATGAGCTGTAGGCAAATAAAATACAATTTGACCTAAAAAGCGGGATTTCGAAATTGAGAATCCGTAAAACAACTATTCGATTACTAACGGAAAATCCAGCTGATTGGATTTCGCTTGAATGTGGAAGAGTTGTGATCTGCAAGAGTGAATGATCTATGCGAAGAAAAGAAGAGCGAACCTTTGTGTAAAACTTGTCAGGGGTATATTTACTTGTGTATTACCTCAGAACGTTTTAAGCTACCCAGCTCTAATGTTACATCGTTCATCCCATTCGAAAACTGAGTCCCTTGATCCAGTTTGACCTAAGCGTTTAAGAGAATACGCTTTCATGACAAGCCTGACATTCTCTCAGGTCAATGGGACCAAACAGTGGACGCTAACCGACTGAAAGCCGAGGGTGCAGTGCCGGGGCTTGCCGATGTCGGACCGTCAGCGTCTCGGGTTTCCAGGAAAAAAGTTATGCAACTTTGCCGTAGAAAGGTAATGCGATCGCAAAAAGGATTACGAGACCCCGAAACTACGCTTCCACATTGCGACTGGGATAAGACGGGGAACAAAATACTTGTAGGACGGACGGAAAGCTGCAGACGTCGGCGTCGCGTGGCGGCGTTCCATCCGATTCCGAACCGCACGGAAACCTTCCTCTTAAAGATGGATTACGAAATGTCTCTCAGTCACAATCCAATATAAGTCATGGGAGTAGAACTAGAAGACTGTTTTCATGGCAACTTTCTTATTCCCCCTTTCCTTGCATCCCCCCCCTCCCCCCACAAAAAAATCCCAAATAAATCTCAATTTCAATTCGCTCTGCACATAGTGCCTTGACCCTATGTATCGAGTTTCGTTGCTGTTCAAGCTGTTCAAATCGCTAAATGGACTGTGATGCGAAAATTGACCTATGTTTACCAAGGACTTAGCTATATAAGCTGTACTGAAGGAGTAAGTAACCTGTACAGTTCCTATAAAATCTAGGTGAGATGAAGACGGCGAACTAGACGAATTATCATTTTGAATCATACTGTTCGGCGGTTCCCATTGAATCTTCATTCGATGCTAATCCTTTTTTTCAGAAATTAGGTACAACCACGTCTCTCAAAAATTTCATCGCATTCGAATTAATTGTAGTATCTGGGTATACTTATGTACGGGTTTGAATTCTCTGAAGTACGCATATCTCCATCATATTTAAGTAATTCAATCATGATTAAATTCTCAAGAATGTTGCGAATTGAAACATAGATCTTTGCCCATAAATGGGGCTCCTAACATGAGAAGCTCGAGATAGAGTGCAGCACGTTAAACAGTGACCTTACCGATTTGCTATTCTTTTGTTGCCTATAAGGGCAGTCGTTACGGACGAAGTTGATTTTGTTGTTTTCTCGGTTTTCTGTCTGTTTTTGTGTTTCTTTCTTATAGTAATTCATTTATTAATGATATAATTCCTATTTTCGACCAGTATTGATGAGATTGATGGAGAGGGGAACGAATTGTTGAGCGAAAAGGGGTGACGCAAGATCAACAAGGGGAAAGTCATGTCAACCATCATGATCTTTAGGTACTCCCCCCCCCCCCCCCCCCCCCATTACCACTCGTAGTGGCGGACCTTGTTAGTTCGGAGCCCCATTCGGTTTACCCCGGTAAATCGGCTTCGTACTTTGCTTAAGCATCAAAACAAAAATTTTGGTCTAATTCAATTTCCCTCTATGTAATTGGCTCATTTGACAACAAAGTGATTACTCTAGTTCATTATCAATTTAATTGCATTTAGCTAAATGGTAGCTTCTGCTCACGCTTAAACTTGAAATAGTACCAACACGCATTGCGAGCTTGCCTTTAGATAATTCCCTATGAATTCAATCCTATAACAGGGTGTATCAGACACGACTCGCCCAAGTTCAGCGATAGATTCTACTACTAATTTGCAACAAAAAGTGCTTCCTAGACTTTTTTAGAGGCTTCGTTTCCGAGTAATTTCATTTTTAAGATTTTTTTCGTGTTTTTGTCATGTCACTAAAATGGTCATAACTCCCTTAATTTGATGAATAAATTAAAATTCGATTACACCGTTAAAAAGCGTTAAATTTCCTATTTTCCTGATGCCAAAGCAAGAATTTTTGAGCAGCTCCGATAGCGAAAAAATGAGGTCAAAGTCATAATTTTGAAACGTTCCCAAAATTCTTATTGACCTCTTTTTTTTCTTGACTGTAGTGCTTTTGAATCCCCATCTTCAGGAAAAGTACCTTAGCATTCCAGCTTTCCAATCAGTTTTTATTTTATTTCACTAATTAGTGGAGAAAAGTATGCTTGTATGTTGAAAAACCGGTTTCTACGTATTTTTTTCACGCTGCATTGAATGGTAACACTTACAGATCTCCCCAACTCCGTTATAACATAGTTCTGCACTTTAACTAAATAGTTTACCCTTAAAAACACATAAAATTGAGCATAACAAATGAACTAAAAATTGGCGATTCAAAGTGTACAACACTGTTATAACAGAGTTGGGGAGAGCTGTTACCTACCATTCGATTCAGCGTAAAAAAACTCGTAGAAACAGGCCCCAAACTCAAATGGTTTCAGAGGGTCATTTTTCACAAAACCGTCGGTTTCATAGAAAATACCATGTTTTTCAACATACAAACATACTTTTCTTCTCTAATTAGAGAAGTAAATTAAAAATTGATTATACCGTAGGAATGCTTCAATTCTTAGGTAGTTTTCCTGAAAATGGTGATTCAAAAACTACAGTAAAAAAGTTAATAAGCGGATTCAAAACAGTGAAATTCTGGAAACTTCTCAAAATTATGACTTTGACCTCAATTTTTAGCTATCCGAGCTGCTCACAAATTCTTGTTTCGGCATCAGGGGGATTTAAAAATTAACGCTCTTTTCAACGGTGTAATCAAATTTTAATTTACTTATCAAGTTAAGGGAGTTATGACCATTTTAGTGATATAAGGTCAAAACCACGAAAAAATCTTGAAAGTGGAATTACTCGACTCCTGACCGGTGTCAGTCACTTAGGTGTAACACCCCGTATACACACCCAGACACCGTTTAGTAGCCAAGAACGATGGAAAATTACTAAAATTCAACAGTTCTGATGATATTAATAATTCTGTTCACAAATGATTTTTACTGAGACGAGGAATCATTCTAGAAGTTTCATGCTTTCTGCCCATCGTCTTTAGAGAATAGGTTTTTCGATCCGTGTTCATCTTGATATCGATAACAGTCCCGCTTCGTCGAAATGTGAGAGTTAAGTTATTGGGTCTGTAACAATAAAATCCTTTCGGGACTGTGTAGCAAGGCGTAATCACATGCGGTGAAAGGGGATTCGGTGGACAATAGAAGTTGTGGAGGAGTGCCTGAATCACCGCGACTATTATGATATCCGAAGACTGGACAACCACTACCACCTACCTACGTGTAGTTCCGGCTTCCGTATGCCATTACTACTCTATGGGACCTCTCATTTCCACGCGAAGCGTATGATAATGATCCCGTGTCGGCCTAGGAAACTATCATACGAACTTTCTAAGAGGATAATGGAACTATCTCCGTGGACCGGGGCTTTGGCAGGAAGCGGGTGTTTTTCTGGGTGCCGAAGGGTAATCGAAAATTGTGGGTTAAGCTTCGAATGAGGCACCTTTGAGAGGAAAAGTGAGCGCCATTATTTTGGCCAAAGGGAAAAACAATCACTATAATGGAGGCTTCACTATGCATAATGATCAGGGTTGGATGGGTAACATTATGCCAGGTTCCCGAAAAAGCTGCCAAAAATCTGTCAGTCGTGGCCTGATAGTATTTTATGATTAGATTTTCCGGTCTTGATATCCCTGTCATTAGCTTGATCTATTAATCCTGGGATCAGTAAACTCATTTCCGGCACATTTTTGAAAGAGAAACAAAACCCGATGAGTCTGAAAGCAAATATGGTATGGCAATATTCAGCTTACGTAGCTCCAGTTTTTAATTAAAGGATATGTTTATTATTGTGGTGGGAATTCACATGCAATTAACAATGCAGCCTTGGGGGAGGGGGGGGTGTTACTTCAATCTTATTTTGAATTTTCCAGCTCTTGTTTCTCTCTAACACACCTTGTCGACATCCAAGTTTGACTACACCTATCGTAAGTAATATACTTAATTCACATTGAAAACTGTATGAGCTTAATCATTGAATTCATTCTCGACCACCTGCTTCCAAGTCTTCTTTATTTAGTGAAAATCACATCCTCCTAAATTTATTATCACATATCTGTAACAATAGTCAATGTCACTGACGCAATTCATAAATTGTATTATTTCGATTAAGCCCCGGTGCACACGAGCGGCAAAAGGACGCTGGACGCCGCGTCATTTTCAATCGGATAACTAGAGATACACAGCGGAGCATGGTGCGGTGCACACGGGACGCCGATACCTATCTGCAGCTGGCGTTGACGCGGATAGGTATCAAAGTTGACGCAGGTTTCTGTGGGACGCGCGTTGCGGGCGATAGGTATCTTGCCGCCCGATACCCCTAGCAGTACTCAACAGTCAATCGTCCGGTGCACACGTGCAGCTGCGTCACTTCGCGTCAACCATCATTTTGAAGATTTCGGCCCACGATTTGTTGAAAAACTTCAACTATCTGCACATTGAATCATTGTCAAAGGATACGAGAAAGCTACATGCTATGCCCAACATGCCTTTTTTAGCGAATCTTCGCAGAAAATAGGGCTACTGCAATAATAAAATAACAATTTTCGAACATTGAACATCATTTCGAACAACATTCTTCATTGAAATCCGAGTCCTAGCTCCGAGGTCCTTCCAACTTTTCGCCCAACACCAACCAAAATCCATATTCATATCAATTTCATATACCTATATACAAAGGTATGTATGTGGGAGTATGGGGATGTTATTTAGAAAAAGTTCCAATCATGCAGTATGATCGTATGAGTGAATTTTCTTGAATTACATGTCGTATTATATTATGCTAAATTGTATCGAAATTTGAGCAATTGAAGTAGAAAGGAATTGTTAAAAACCAATGCTATGGCAGAAAAAGCTCATACCAAATAAAATTCGGTGATACAAATAATATTCGGGAGTTTTAGTTTTTGTTTTTGCAGTTTTTATAGATTTGTCAGCAAATATTAATGAAATGTAGGTACGTTTTAGCGAATTTTCGTCGAAAATGAAACTATTGCAATGGCTCCAAAAATTTTAAAATAAAAATTTCTGAAAATGTTCTTCATTGTAATCCGTTTTGAGACATTCTGAAACGAATCCTAGAGTTTAACATTTTTCATATATATATATATATATATATATATATATATATATAATATATATATATATATATATATATATATCATTCCAGACAATAACTCTCCTTAGAATTGAGATCGAAAGGATGAGTTTGTTGTTCAACTATTTTTGAGCACACTAAATTGGTCAAATTTAAAAAATGTACTAAAAAATCACTAAAAATGGCTAAAAACAGCCAAAAAGCGTTACATTTATAAGTTATAGCACAATTTTAGTCAAAACTAAACTGTAAACGATTAACTAGGGCATTTAATAAGTTTTGCTCAAAATTCTTCTCTTCTTTACTTAATACGTACTTTTGTACCAAATAAGCAAAAACCGCTTTCTTTTTAAATATCTGGGCGCGGGTTGAGAGATCCATCCTTGTAGGTGGCGAGCAAGTGACTGACGCGTCATGACGCGGCTCTGGCCTATCCCCGTGTGCATTGAAACTCAGATAGGACGCAGATAGCTATTCCAAGAAATGTCCTGCGTCCTTTTGCCGCTCGTGTGCACCGGGCCTTAGTCAGCCCAGGGAAGCTCGGAAAACTAGTTTTTCTAGCAGTCAATACTCGCTGCCTTATTTTTTATTTTATAGTCACAACATTTTGGGATTGCAGTCAAGTTTTGAAACCATTGGAACTTTCATGTAGTGGAATTTCACACTTTTGACCTCAGATTCAAAGTCAACGCACTTGAGAACCACCTAGCTGAAATTTTCAGCTCAAGAGACCGTTTAGTTTGGTCAATAAGTAGGAAGATCACGCGTGACGTAGTAGTGCAAGGCGAGCGGGGGCCGTGACGTCATCGTGCAAATGAATTACAAGAGCTGTATTACTGATCAGATACCCATCACGTATCCCATTTCTGTTGTGCAAACTAAAAATAACCATGAAAATTCCCCATACTGACATCAGAATTGAAGGAATGAATTGAGGAATGATAGACTCTTCATACAAATTGATGAAATGTTATAAGGATTCTGCCAATTTTTATCCAAGTGGGGCTCCCCTTGGGACTCTTGTAATATGTGTCAGCAAGTTTCTTTCTAGGTTTCAGTTTTGTAACTGAAACACCATCTTGTACCTTTAGTATGGTATCTAAGGATATAGAGAGTTTTGAATAATTTCATGGGAAAGTGTTTGTTTTTTTCCCCATGAAGGAATGAGCGATCACTCGTGATATTTTCACTATATTCATCTGATTTCCGTAACAGTTTTCATTATTTATTCATTCCAGATTTTAGTCCAGCTATGTAACCTTTGACGTTTCAAATTTGCCATTGGTGGAGGGGTAATAGGGGGGAAGGGTGCTTCTAAGAAATCATGATATTTTGTCTCACATTTTAATTCTCACCTGAATTAAATATGTACATGGATTAGTTACTAATATATATTTTACATTGCTTTCTTGTCGTTTTGTTACCCACTAGGTCCAAATTTTCATCTATCGATATTTATGCTGAAGTTCAAGTCACAGCTGGTCCAAACTCTTATGATTTATCGAAGTCTTTTTCCAGCAACCTCCTTTCATAATGCTCCAAATGCATTAGCTCCAGGATCCAATAGAGTTTATACTCACTCTCCACTCGTTAATTATATCTCCCCTTCGCTTCAGATGTTATTTAAATTCTTGATTGAAAGTCGCGCTATTCTTGCGCAGATGGCCGCACTTTCGACTTGAACGCGTGCGGTTCCAACTAAATTCAATCAATAAACTCTCATCACTCTTCCCTCCTGATTCGGCCCGTCAAGTTTTAAATGGCAACGATTTATTCTCTCACGCCCCCCTCCTCAATCTCTAAGTCAATAACTCGGTCGCCACTTGTTGATGAGGTGCCCCAGAACTTTCTTCTTCCGAGATTGATCGAGGAAGGCTTCAATCTGATAGGATCTTTTCTGCAAGTGATCGGGCTCTTTCCGATCCATTTTGTCCAACAGCGGCCATTATATACGAGAGGATGACCCAATGTTTTTTAATTAAACCCATCGACGGTATCGCCGGTACCGGTGTCATGTTTCGGTTTGAAAGGATGTGATGGATGAGAGATC
Organism: Adelphocoris suturalis; assembly: GCA_030762985.1. NCBI lineage: Eukaryota > Metazoa > Arthropoda > Insecta > Hemiptera > Miridae > Adelphocoris > Adelphocoris suturalis. The sequence goes on from CM061048.1 coordinate 27,634,032, forward strand.
GCCTAGGTACTCGCATAGAGATAGCTCTATTTCACTTCGTTTTTCGGGACGCTGCGTGGGCTTTGCCTCATATGAACACCCGCTGTTCCGTAAATGGTGGCAGTGTCACACTTTTTCATTAGTTTCGGGCGTTCATGCCCTTCTACCCTCCCACATTATATACATAGCTACTATCGCACTCCTTATCCAAATGGCCTTGTTCATTTCAGTGAAACCGGGCCAGGTACTTGTACGTTCATAATAGAAGTTCAACAGAATAGTTGAATCATCCTCAATGAACATTGTTAACGGAATCGAATTATACCCACTCCAAAAACAAACGGTTTCATGACTGGTCAAGTTAAAGAAGTGTAGTATAGCGCGAGTTGATTTCAAAACCTTCTGTTTGCTATCTTGCACGTTTATTTCCATTGCAGAATCATCATCGTAATAGTAATACTTGCTTAGTGACCTCTTGTCATTTTGAATATTGATTTGACCTGGCTGATATCGGATCAATTTTACAAACAAATCTAGTTGCATACTAGGTGTGTTTTGTTTCGAGTTAGTCACCCTGGTTTCTGCGTTAAGCTCATGAGGCTTCAAAGAGCGTTGCTCTGGTACCTGGAGATTTCGAACTTAAATTTGGAATGAGGGTTATAATATGTATGTAATTTGGATATAAATATGTACTGTTATTGTTTGATTATCACGTGTTGCATGATAGTATTGTTGATTTTTTCTCTTTGTTTTCTGGATTCGACTAAATCCAGCGAGACACTATTCTCGCAATGCCAACCCTTCAAAAAACCAATTAGTCGCCATACTGCAATGAACTAGACTAGCCGAGATAATATAATTACCAACAAATTAGAACTTCGGCCCAACCTGGGCCCCCTCTCCAATCAATTTTCGAACTTAATTTTCTTTGCATATCTTAGGTGGGGCATGCCCCCTGAGTCGCCTCAGATTGTTTATACGCTAAAACGAAACGTCAAAATGCATGTTTTGGGGAACCCCCCCCCCCCCCCTCACACTTTATTCTTCACCAGCTCTCCTCAGCCAATTCTGATGCAATTTGAAACGTAGGCTACATTTGACCTGGCGAAGTGACTTTTGGGGTTCGGGAGCTGCTACAACTAAGTGGTGGGGGCGTTGTAAGGGATGGGGTAAATATGAAAAAGCAATCTAATTCACTTTCCCTCTTCGGTTTTCGAAAAAATTTGAAACTGATACAACATCGTTAGATTTCATTATCCTCTCTGTCAATGTTCATGTACTTATCAGTGGCTTGTGTTGTCAATTACATTTTCGATTACTGTCAGGTCAACTTCTGTTGATACGGTCTCCTAGAAATATGTTTTTTCGAAGTTTGCCCGTGGATTCCAAAAAGAGATAATAATATCTGAAGGTAATTATCCACTTCCAGCAATGATTGACTGTTGTTCAATAGAATATCACATCGATAAGATAGTTAACAAAGTAACAGCATATGGCCAGTGTTGTATGAGAGCGTGATGCATCTTCACACAGATGGGTTCCACGCGTGGGGGCAGCTCAGCCCCCTTCTCAATTCTTGATGCGTGTTTTAACTTAATGTTTATTCCTTGTTCCCTTTACCCTTCAAGTTCCCCCGGTCTATTTTTAGAGGGAGAAGAGGATGATCGTATTAGCATATGGCTACTTAGCTCTCTATCGATTCGGAGAAATGTCGTTTCCCTTTTCATTTCTCATCAATTTCCTAACTTCCTAACTAGGGTATTGCCTTCACAGCTGCTCATCACTTGAAAACATTTTCAGGGCTCCTTAATTCGAATTGAATGGTTTCGGATATAAACCAAAATTCATTAGGCTTATGTTCCATCGCATTAAAGTAGGGCACGAATGCCGTCACATTATTATCAATCAACTCCCAACTTGTTCCAATAAATAGATTAAATAGACTTTTAGGTACGGAACACACGAGTTTCTCCCGAATTAATGAATACAAAAAGTACATAGGAGTGTGGGGTTGGAAAATGTATAACGATTTATAAATTTGAGTTGTCAATCGGACTAAAATATAGATGATACAAGGGTACTTGCTAATCCTAATGAGATTTAATCGGTATAAAAATACATCGCATTTTAATATAACTTTATTATCACGAATTGAGCAGAGTTAAATAAAAGTCTAGTGTCACAAATGGAATTAGATTGAATTGTGATTAAACTCGCTATAATATTTGATGGCCGAAAATTCCGCCAGCACACTTTAGTGGATGTTTGGAGAAGGTAGATCAGCTGTTTCTGGGTGTACCCCACCCTCCCATCCTTAAGTGTGACACCTTACATATCTAACACAGGTCGGATTTCTGGCGTGGGAATGAGTGGTGAAACGACGATCAGCTGTTTCTGCCGCCAGCACAGTCTAGTGGATGTTTGGAGACGGGCTGACGGTAAAATGGTCTTTGTATTTGTGGGAGAGTTTGCAGCAGTCCGATCTTCTGCTGTCGATACTTTAAAAGTCATAAGCAAGACTTGATCTTCACTGCGGAATCGGTCAGGTCTGCGACGTAGATTGTAAAGGCGGCCTTGATCAGTACTGGCCATGAGAAGTATTTCTCTACCCGGTGATGAAGTTCTTCCAGCGTCTTCATTCTGGTTCCCCATTCATCTGAGTTGAAATCAGTTGTCAGGTTCTGGTCAACCAGTGATGCTGGAACGAAAGAAACGTAATGGTTTCAGCTTGCGGCTGAAGTTAGGGAAAGCAGGCAGTAATTGGTTGAGCTGTGCACAGCGCTGTTCAGAGCGGATGAAAGTTTTCCTATGTACGAATACCATTGGGTTTGGCGGGACATTTTTCAGCCTATTTTAATGAAATTTAAATACATTCTTTATGCCCCCCCCCGTTCTACTTCACAGTTGTTATATTTTTTATAAGTATTATCCTGCCAAAAAATATACCTACACAAAAATTCAACGATTTTTAGCTGATTTGTCATTCTTGGTGATTCTTTTAGCTCGTCTTTTGAAACTACTGTGCTCACAAAATGTCATGCAAATTCATCCTTTCTTTTTGAATGCTCAATTTATTTGGCTAAAGAGCGGAATTTTTATTTCAATCCTGAGAAAAGAGTTACATCTTCTAGAATGACGGAAAAAAAAAAAAAAAAAAAAAAACTGCGAATTGTTTCAGAATGTCTCAAAACGGTATCTCGTTCTGACAATTGAGTAAAGTTTTATTATAAAATTGCTTGAGCCATTGCAATCGCCTCATCTTCTACGAATTATTAACAAATGAAGCCTTCCTTGGACCATCCTTCAACGAAAAACTAAATGTTGGCTTGTGGTAAACCGTCAGTTGTTTCACTTTCCCTACTTAATTTACGCACCCCATAATTATTTCCACGAAGAAATTTTAGGTGTACCCCTTCAAAGGACCTTCAAATCGGTGGAAAAAGTTGATAGGATCATTTCTTTATGTCAAAAATTTAACCAAAAATAACCTGCTCCTTCGAAAATATATGCATGGATGGATTTCTTTCATTGGAGCATCTATTATTCCTCTTCTTTGTTTGTGTTCCCTTAGAACGGTGTACCAAAGTGATTAATTATTTTACTCTACAGGTTGAACAATTTCCCACTCAATTCAAATCCTCCTGTACAACTCCCACGACTTCAAGTTTCAACCGAAAAAAGAAGAAAAAAAAAAATCCCCGTCATCATTCTGATTAACTCAAGTTGGAAGAAGAGTCGCGGCGAGATGTGGGTGTAACTGGGGACAATGGGAGAGGCGCCAGAAGGCCTCTGTCTTGTTTCCTTCTGTCACAGGAACCTGGTCACAGCCGTTTCATTCCTTCACGTCCCCTCGACACGATCTAAAAGTCTAAAGAGAAAAAGGAAGAAACACTTAGGATTTAATATCCATGAAAAGAAAATCATTCCAGAGATTCCGCATTCCGATTGGTTTGGTGTGGTGTTACAAGTTCATTCTCAGGTTTGTGAAAATCCATTACTGGAGTTGGAGCAGAAATGTAGATGAGAATTTCGGTCTTCAGAGCCGTGAGTGTACACCTTCAGACCCAGAGGACATAGCTCCATATTTCGGGAGTATGTGCTTGCACTTTCCATCCCGAAGCAGTACAGATCGCATATGGATACCAGACGTGCATCATCAGCTGTTCCTTATTGGTCTGGTTGCTGTTCCATGAGACAGTTCCCTAGTACTTATTTAAATATCACCTTCCATTGAATTTTTAATTCAAATTTTATATAGTACTATTGTATCTTATTTAAATATTTAAATACTACCTTCATTCAAAACCTCTCTTCTTTTATCTGAGTTGAATAGCTTTCGTGTAAATAAACTCCTTGGTAATATTGAATCTGAATCCCGTGTTGTTTCATCATGAATCCTGACATAATGGAAGTAGGGGATATTTGAAGGTTTGAGCCTCTATTATTTAGTATTACTATACACATACAATATACATTATACACAATATACATTTATATACTATGTACTACATTTCTCCATGTACCTATATATATTTGTTGAGTTTAGGGATTTTCGTCCCTCCAAAGAAAGTTATGTTGGATCGCCGTTCAGGTAGGTATTTATCAGCCTAGTGTTGATCACTAATACTTGACTTTGAGGGTCACCTTTCTTTCAAGATGCCGTTCACGTCTTCCCGTCGAACGCGTTCTTCCGAGGACCTAGGGCGAGCGGGGTGGCACATTCTACTATCACCTACTGCAAACCGGTCCTGCCGCGAGCCACTTGCCACTTTCGATCTGATAAAAGAAATAATCCCCTCAAAGGTCGCCGTCGCTATTTTTAGATTCGGGTTGAGATGGTCGGAAACACCGGTCGACCCTCGGGAATGAGATTCCGGGGTAAGGTGATCGTTTCGGAATCGAAAGGATGAATGGACAATCGCTAACTGGTGTTCCATTAGATGAGACGAGATTCTGTTGTGTCACCCGTAGAATTACCTCGGGCTCCTGGAATCTGTTTGTGTATCTAAGGATGTCAAATTTGCCGTTATAGCTCATTTAGGAATATTCTAAACCTAATAAAATGGCACTTCGAAAGCAGTATTTATTGCAATTCCTACTTCATCTAATAAAGTCTCCTGATACTATCAAATTCCAGCTTCAATGGTATGCCGCTAATTCAAATATCCCGTTAAGTTGAAGGAAAAGCTCAGTCCCTAAAAAATCCCGCAGATTAAACCGATGTATTTGGTCCTTTCAACAAATACCTAGAGATGTCAACTTTTCCACCAAAACTAATTTTGAAATCAGTTAAACCTGCTAAAATGTGCCTCCTAATATAGTATTCAGTACAACTCCAACTTCATATATTGCAGTACTCTAGTACATACTATTCTTAAAGTATAATTCTTATTCAGTAAATGAGAGTGTTTAACTAGTCTATTGTTTACATTATTTGTTTTAGGTTGAAATGTTTTCTTTAATATAACACAGCAATCAAGATATTGACTCAAAGGCTAAAATTGTTGAACGGAATGAGTCTCTACTTTAACTCGGTCTGCATTTGACTGTGTGTGTGTCAATGTGTGCCCGTCTGTTTCGTGTTATAAGCTGCAATTTTGAAGCTGTCGACTTGAAAATTGGTAATTAGAGAACCATAATATGCCGGATAGTTTTTTTGTGCTGATCTGAACTGAACACCTCAGAACTCGGAAATACGTGTTTGGTTAAGTTTTCGATAGTTTTGACGAATTGATTGAGACGACTTGCTGGGCAATTCGGTGCAACGACGAGAGTATCGTCAACAATCGTCGTCGACATCGGACCACAAATCTCAAAGATGACTGGTTTTTTTTTTTTTTTAAATAATGATTTGAATAAAGGTTCATATTCAAACGTCACGAGTTGTCTGATCAATATACACACTGGTTTGAAATGTGAATGAGGTTACACAATGGTATGTATGCAATAATGCTTGTTCATACCTCGTTCATTGATCTTGTCAACAGTGAGAAAAATGTATGACTTTCCCACAGGTGAGCTGGAATAGATGCCCCCTAACTACAATCTGTTGGACGTAAATTGACCATTAAATATTGATGAGGACTAAAAAAGAGTCCCGAAAGAGGTCAAAAGCATCGTAAACATCTCCGACCTTGTTGGGGTGGGTTCGGGTTCGAGATAAACGCATCCTTCAATCACCGTTGGAAATTCTTTGAAGGAACATTCCACATCCAAGTCTGAAAAGATTTCGTGCGTATTGCTATGAAAATCGTTGCTGTTTTTCGGGTGGTTTAGATCAAGATGGGAGATTTTGATTTGAATAATTTCCAAACGACCTAGGATAATCGAGCTGGTTTCTCTTTCCCTCGGAGCCAACCCCTCCGGCAGTCTGGCTGTTTGCCTGCGTTATTGAGTTTGCTGGGTTTCGCCTAGGATTTCGACACTGATTTGGTTTTCATTTTTGTTATTGTGTTCGATCCAAAATATTTTCTTAGTTGAGTATGAACATGTTATTCTACCTTTGGGTGGAATATTTTGTTTATAAAACGTCTGAATTGAATTGTTGTAAAACTAAAATATCACTGGACCTGATGCGATGCGTGTGCACGATAATATTCAGGATAAATCAAGTTGTTTGATTTTTCGCATTACATTAAAACATATTTTGGAGTGTTTCTTGATGAAAACCAATCCAGCACAGATCAAGGGAGCTCACATAAAAATCATTGGGATAATTGCTTCCGTCCTAAGCGCTTAGTTTTGATTTATTATTATTTCCAATATAATAATGTCGTACCTTCCTAATAAAAAATTGAAAATGTTTTTGACCCACCTCTGACTTTAGTGGGACACTAAGTTGCTTTGGTTGTTATAAGTCTAAATAATAAAAAAAATGTATATAATAAATAATATAAATAGCCAAACGAAATTTTGCTCAAAAATCACCTATGTGATGTCGGTGGAAATCTCTGTATCACTTTCAATCCTCCTGAGAAATAAAATTCGAGGTCTGAAACCAGTACTATAGTTCAAACTGTTGGCTATTTTTAGGACACAAATCAATGTCAATTTCAAATTTTAATATCAGCAAGAGCCGAAAAATAAAAAAATCCTCCGTTAACATAATAGTGAGTAGCCATGAAATCGTGATCAGGCAGAAATATGTTGAATCAGCTGGTCTTATTTATTTTCTAGTTTAAACTGTTTGTAACTGTACTAAGTTTTAGCTGTCTCATACTGTTTGAAACTGAAGCGCTTGACTACTTCAACAAAACGAAAACATGATTGTGAATGACATAACTGTTGAAATTTGTCACGAAAATGACGTTTTTACAGGCGCCAATATGGATTTAGACCTTTGCGTTTACTAATAATTACTGGATTGAACCGAAATATTTTGATTAAGGAACTCTCCTTTTTTTAGATTCAGACGCTTTACTGGTGGAAGTAGCTAGTGTGTCGAGTTTTTACCACGACACTTTGAATACATTGAAAGCATAAGATAAAAAAATGAGGTACTAAACTCATTTGATTGTTTGCTTACTTTCCAGGCTTAAGATCGCCCACTAATTCCAGGCGTAGGTGAACCTTTCCTTTCATTGTCAAGGCTTGTCTCTAATATTCTATGACTCCTCCCCTACGGCTAAAATAGATACGATAAAGATTGATCTGATAGGAGGAAGTCGTGGATTAAGGAACCCCTTCCGGCTTAAATGGGAATCAAATGTCGTGGGAAACCGATTGAAAGCGTTGAGTTATGGTCAGATATATCGAGTGAATTCCTTTCAATGCAAAGTGCCAGTGCCAAATTAACCGACAAATGCAAGTGGAGGTATTTCAGAAGGTTGGAGGCGTTCTTGTTGGAAGTATAAAATGTACAAGATGGATTATGTCACGGATAACTTAGAACTGATTTTTATTTAAATACTTGGCATCTTTCAACGTTGCCAATGCTATTTTACTGAAAGCTGACTATTTGACTGTGTGGGATGGGTATCCATGAAAGATTCATGATTTGAACTAACTCATATTAGGTACCTTAATTGAAAATGTGAAAAGTCGATTATCCGGATATTAGGTGCAGGGAGAAATGGATCGGTTGGGCGAGTTTCCATGGAAAATTTGTTGAGCTATTTTTCAATGACACCATATTTTTAGAAAATTACAATTACAATTTATGCATATTACTACATGGGCACGGTAAGGTGTAAAACTGTATGGAGAGATAATATGATAGGATGAATAAGTTCCTTATATATGAAGGAAACGTAAGAAACCTACGATAAGAAGAGACATACATACAACACAGGCGAGATCACATTGCTGTGGGTTGTAGTTATTCGGGGTATTTTATGACCCGATTAGTGGTTTCAAACTTTTTAATGTAGTAGAATACTTTTTTACGGAGTCTATTTGCCGAAAAACGAAAACTTTATGATCATTTTCACACACAACGTCTCTGTTGTTACTTTTCTTCCCCTTCTCCTCTCTTTAACCCACCAAAATCGTTCACCACTCGTTGGAAAGCTCTCGATTTAACTATCCTTTCCCTCTTCACTACCACTCTGTGACTGTACAACTGGCAGAGCTATGCCCATAAAAGTACTTGATGATCGTGAGTGTAGAAGCATCTAGTATATACAATTACATTATACATATTATATCTATTGAAATTGAACCCTTGGAGCTAATTCCTCTTGTTATTCAACCTATGAAGCTAAAAATTGGGAATTTGGACGTTGCGAAACTAATCATGAAGTCTAGAGCCCTCAAGATAAGCTGAGTCAGATCCAGAGCAAATTTCTTTGTTATTCAACCTATGAAGCTGTAATTTGAGATGGAGGCCTTCTAAGAACATCTAGAAATAAATTATTAAGTCTGAAAGCTCGCTAGATCAACTGAGTGAGCTCCGGATTTTTGTTGTTCAATCTATGTAGCTAAAATGTGAAATGGTGGCCCTTTTGGGACGTCTAGAAAAGAATCATGAAGTATAAAGCCACCCAGATCATCTGAGTGAGATCCAGAGCAAATTTCTTCGCTATTCAACCTATGAAGCAAAAATTTAAAATGGTAGGAGCGAATCATTAAGTCTGAAGCCCCCCTAGATCAGCTGAGTAAGTTCCGGTGCTAATTTCTTCGCTAATAAACCTATGGAGCTAAAATTTGAAATGGAGAATCCTTGGGACGTCTAGAAACGAATCATAAAGTCTAGTCCCCCAGATCAGCTGAGCGAGATCCGGATTTAAGTTCTTTGCTATTCACCATATAAAGCTGAATTTTGAAATGGAGGCCTCTTGGGACGTTTAGAAATTAATTATAAATTCTAGAGCTCTCTAGATCAGGGCCCTACTATTCTACATATGATGCGAAAATTTGGAATGGAGGTCCTTTGGGTCATCAAGAAACTAATCATAAGGTCTAGTACCCCTTAGAGCAGCTGAGCGAGCTCCGGAGCTAATTTCTTTGCCATCCTGCACATCCATAGCACATTTTTTACGTCGAAAACGTAAAAACGTATTCTTTGCTCATCATTCTTTTGCCTTCAAGCGCAACATGGTAGTTTAAAGTATACATCTTGAATGGAGAAACCGTGGATGGTTCGATCTTGAGGTGGGTTGTTGATGTTAGTTCAGTAGTTCACATTTTTTCATTGTGTGTCAGTTTCATTGTGAGTTATTTTGACCTATTCCGTTGCCTTGTATCTGCATTGAGGAATTTAAAATTGTTGTTTTGTATGTATTCCGCACTGCGCTCATAGAGTATAGTACTATCCTTGATTGTTAAGTTTCCTTATAAGGATGAGTATCGTGGACATGCGACCTTACTATATATATATCACTAGTTTGAAATTTTTGGTCGTATATTCTTGCATTGATTTCATGATACATGTGAAAGGATCACAAGGAGTTACTTGATGTTCCAAGAATCGTTCTTACGTCCGACAAAAGGAATCCACCGGCTTTCCGACGTTTCTCTCTCCGGTATGATGTACGGACGACGATTCCTTAACGCGATGAAAGGAACGATAAGTGAAGTATAAGACCCGTAGTGAGATAGTACAAAGTGGAGTAGTCTCAGATTACTGGCCCACTTTTAGCGCATCAATCCTCCGACTGGAGACCCATCAAGATAACTAGGGACACATTCGTCTCATGCCGAGGGAAAAAGGGAAAAAAGGAACTGGGTTGGATCCTCCCTAGGGAATTCTCGTGTTATTTAGAGCCGTTTCCAACTAGATAAGAAAGGCTTTTGATGTATCAGGATTGTGTCTTGGATCTTGGACGCTTGAAATGGTTCGTTTTACTCGTTTCACTATGATTATCAGTCTTGTGAAAATTTGTCGTTAATTTCCCATCGACATCAATTGTGTATTGCTACTGTTGCCTGGACCACGGTTATCAAGCCGAAAGAATCTTCATTTCGAATGGACCCAACATGAAAATCTGCATTGCTAATCTTGTAACACTTGTGGCTGTAAAATTTGTAGCCATGCAGATACTTTTTTAGTTCTGTGTTAGTAGTTGATTAAAAGAACGATGGTGACTTGTCGTTTAATGTCATTTCCCCCAAAAAAGACTCATCTTGATAACCTCATTTTTTATTCAAACTTTCTAGTCAACAAGGTTGCAGAAGCCTTGTTTCACTTCATTTGAGTTGAAACAATTGTTGTTCTCCAGAGTCAAGAAAATTCTATAGAAATCTATCTATGAGTCCGCAAATCATTGCTAAGCGCATATCACCCTCAATTGTATGTACGAGTATAAACTCCTTTAATTTGATGGACTTCTATCTCATTAGGATCAATTAAACGTCAAATTCTTGAAATACCCGTAGCCCCCTCCTGTTATCACCATCATGCAATGAAATATTGGAGACCCTACGTGTTAGACCCTATATATTTTCGTTCGAGTTGCATTCAGTTCACATGTTCAAAAAATTGACTCATGAATAAGAAATTCCCTTACCTATTTTTTGATTATATTGAAAACAAAGGATATAATTGAACAAAACGCAACAGCCTAGGTAGGTGTAACGGGCCCCTAAAGCTTTCTGACATTTTTACTCGATTTCAATGAAATTTACGGGAAATATGTTGGAAGCAGTAATCCCGAGATCGCCCCAAGCATACGTATTGCCATGAGATCAAAAGTTACCATTGCGCATGCGCCAAGAAAAGAAAGGTTATTATAAAATAATTTCCAAACTTTGTGTCATAATTATTGCTGTGTTATTTTCAGGAATCGTTTGGGTTAGTCTGCGTTTGGGTAGTTGCCGACATCCTGTTTAATCTTCAACACATTTCCAAAGAAAGTGAGAAATCGTGCTACACGAGACTTTTAATGTCATTTCTCGGCAATTTAAAGTTGGATTGCATTCCAGAATCGTTGTTCGAGATGTCATCCAGCAATGATTTATAATGTATCACCCATCGCTTGGTTTAATATTTTCAATAATGAACCTTTTTCACCGACCAAGAAAATTTTTACCCCCTTCAAAATTTGTTGGTTTACGTTTCAAGATCTATAGAATCCGAAACTCGAATAAATATTTTAAAAAATAAATACATTTAAAAAGTCCGTCTGTCCCTCGTAGGTTGTCCTGAACTTTTCTCCAAAACCGTAGGAGTATGAAAGCGCTAGTAATCCGTTTCAGAACAGTCAAAAGAGTGTAGTAAAAGCGCGAATTTTTGGCAGGATGTCAGTTGCATTTGCGCGAATACTTAGAATTCCGAGCACTTTGGCTCTAGGTGGCAGTCACCTGTATGAGATTGGCATATCCATCTCCAATCAACCTTTTAAATACAAATCGTGTAGAGATAAGAGCTTTAATAATTGTATTTTTCTTATTATAATTTCCTAATTGTAACTGTTGTTTCAATTCATAAAATTTAAATATATATCTGATTTACTAATGAGCAAGTCTCTTAGTGCGGTATGAATCGTGAGACCGGCTTGACTTGACCTTTTCTGTCAAATAAAAAGCATTAGTAAGATTCTCGTATTCATTTCCTCCCTAAAACTGCGTGAAGATTTTTGCGCTTTCGCACCTTATTTTTTGCGCTTTTGTACACTCCGTGCTTCCCGGAAATTAGCGCTTTCGTACACCGTCCTTCAGCGGATTAGCGCTTATGCCAACCGGCCTCCAAAACATGAAATTTGGCTCAAAATTCATACCGGACATCATACATCGTCATCATACATCGGCCGGGGATGTGCCAGTAACATTGTCTATTGTGAGACCCCGCGTGCAACATTCGTTATTTATACGTCTTAAGACATGCTACGGAAAAATAATGCTAGGTAGGAAAAATAATATTAGATAGTTGGTGAATTTTTTTTATACCAACTCACAATTTGATGGTACCTAACCTATTTAGGTTTGGGTTGATAGGTAGTTGTGATATTGTAATTGGTTGAGATCTCTGGTGACAAGAGGATCTACCTACGCTTTCCGTCGTTTGATATCAAGCATCGGTGGTTCAGTGGTAGAATGCTCGCCTGCCACGCGGGCGGCCCGGGTTCGATTCCCGGCCGATGCAGACAATTTTTGCCTCCTTCATACATATTATAACCTCTGGCTCTTCTCCGTCACTTTCCAATCGCCCAAATCTACTACACTAGTATGGAGACTATTGCAGTTTTCCAGCTGAGTCAAAAGTTATATTTTTATGCCCAACTTTGTTGATTCGGTGTCATTTGAAGCACTACCTCGGCAGCTCTATTTCACCGTCAGCGATTATACATATCTCCTGATAAAAGAATGAAAGTGTTACCAAACACTTGTAAACCAACTAACCCGGTTAAATAGAAGGGGAAAAAACCTTTTCGGATTCCAATGTTGAAAAAGTAAATTCTGGACTCTACCGACTGGAAGAATACGGATATCTACCTAAAGACTCATTTATTTATAAACCGGAGCTATAGGAGTTTTTTATCCTGCGCATTCAATATATGCTGAACAGGTGCTAAAGTTCCGTGGGCGTAGCTGAAAAAATAGGCTGAACAATGGCGTTTTTCAGATTTACATGCTTAATGCTATCGCAAAAGGTGTCATTATTACTACAGATATTGATTTATTTCTCATTGAGGTACGATAGTTACCACGAGTTTAATATTCCTAGATAAGCACACACACGATTTATAAAATGTTCTTACTCTAACTCCGCTTCATTGGAACACATAAGTTCTCATTTTCGTTGGGTTTTGTTCGGGAGTTGTTGGGTTGCATGTCCTTCTGTTGCACTGAAATGATGGTGGTGTAGCTTTCCATTTGATGCGGTCATTAGACAATGTTGGGCGGTCACAATGAAATTCACGGCGGAAGAAAGTGCTCTCTGTCATCACAGGCTGGCAACATATTACGTGTAATTGTTCTGGAACCAACCATTGTTAGTCGGCACCCTGCAGGCCGTGATGATGTGAAACGTGTGAATAGAGTAACTCTGTTCACTTCCATAGATAATGCCAACCAAGCAGAGGCTGGACAATACTGGTTGAACTCGAAATAATGGCCTAGCCGTGTTTGTTTGTTACATTATCTACTTATGCTTACGTTTGTAACCTATTGTAATATTTTATATCAATAATATGTGGATAAGTACACCGATTGCTATGCCATTCCCTCATGAAACGAACTGTTCTCCATTTAATCTCCGTTTATTTAATTTCACGTTACATAGTTAATTATAACGTTTACATCTAGGCCCTACTGACCGGCTAGATATTATCTAATATTTGGTTCCTGCTTCTTCTCCAAAACTTCCATTCCTATTTCAACCTAATCGGATGTATTGTAAGCAGTTAGCAGTTTTGGGCTCGAAATGCGATAAAATTCTGTAGGACAACTGGATGAGATTGAAGACAAACTTTTGTAGGTATGTCCTTTTGGTTTATTATTTTCAATAATGAACCTTTTTATTTGAAATTTGTATACTTAATAGTCTCTTTGAGACTGGTTGGGAACAGTGACACGAGGCCAAATCCAATCAGCTGTTTGAATTCAACTCTGTTTCAATTCTTGTTTGAATAGGTTGGTTTTATTCAGGCTCTATTGAGTAAGTAAGTATTTCTCTGTATTATTTATTTTTGTATTCACCTCCAAAACTTCCAGTTTAGGTACCTCTTCTGTTGTTTAATCGGTGACCTTGACTGATTTCTTCCAGTTGGGTAATTCCTCACTTGGCGTTCTTACAACGCGGGAAGTTAAATGGTAAACATGTTGTGAAAGAACTCTGAAGACCCTTTAACCTGATGTTTTTCCAAAGATCTAGAGAAGCCACCTCACATAGCACAAGGTACACTGTTAGTACATAATAATTCTGGCCATAATAGTGGTCACGGTATTATTCAAATACATTCTTGGAATCGCCTGTACCTACGTAGTAATAATTACTTTAGATATGTCTGAGAACCATTCATATTGGAGAGGGGGGGGGGGGGGGAGATGACTCCCCCCGGACTCCTTGAGTTATCAAGAAAGTAACAACCTATAGTACACCGCGGGCAGTAAACTAAACTACTCAGTGTTATAAATTCGAAGTTTTGACCAATTAGAAGCGAAAGCTTTGAAATTCAGGTAGATCCCTCTCACTCATGTCGCACACTAATTTCGTGAGTGATTGAAAATAATGATTATATACAATAACAATGTTGATCTCGTATACTCAAGAATAATAAAACGGACGACATCTTGAAGGTGTGTGGTTTTCACCTAATAGTAAACTGCTTTTCATTATTTGCTCCCTCTTTAATTTATTGTTTTACTATCCCTCCTCCTGTAGCCCTTGCTCACCACTGCTTTGTTCGGAGTCTGTTGTGACGTTATTCTGTATTTGCTGTTATTTTGGTGTATGGGGTTTTCAATTCACTGTAAGCTTAGAGTTAATGTCTCTCGACCTAATATACGTACCACACTAATAACTATACCTTCTTAACAGTCCCAGGTAACTACTCTACTTTCGCATGTTTCGTATCTATGCTTCGATCGGATCAGAAAATGATACACAGGTATCTGATTGCGCTTGAATACCAGTCATGTTCTAATATTAACTTAAACCCGCCACACAGAATATCAACGGCATCAGTTTCGTAATGTGAAAGCAGTTCAACGTACAGTTAATCGAACGATGTCTGACTCGAGTCACGTCCAAAGGAGGAAGTCAACGCCAAATCTCTGCTGGTCTGGACACAAACAAACTGATAACTTTTGTACCGAAGTTATATATCTATGTAGCCCTCTTAGTTATTGAATCGGGTAGAACCTGCTCAGTCGTTATTATTCTCCTTTGTTAACTGCAGTTTTCTTTGCAGTGTTTAATTATTGATAGCATTGTACTTCACCATGAAAGGAGTATAAATACGGAATTGAGATTTTCGTGCAGTTGATGAATGTCATTTTTGTACTTATCCTTGTACACGTTTTTTTCATTTTTCTTCTTTCAACAATAAATCTTTCCTTCATGTTTGCATTACTGTTGTGAGAAATTTCTTAACCTTGCCTAGGGTTTGTGATATATCGTAAATGATGCATTTACTTTACTCCTTTACTCCCTCTGTTTTTTTGGTCAACTATTTATATTTTGTGGAATGGACATGTCTTAAGACCCTATTAGTTCCCGACTGTCAGCTAATATGAGCTTTTCATGGTTCAGTAAAATTAGCAAGTTAAGGGTGGAGTGTTTAACGTCGTAGAACGATATTAGCGACATCCAAGACCGTCTACTCTGGTTAGGTAAAAATAAATTCTAAAGGGCAGAGCCTACTATGCAAGCAGTTAGCATTTGGTTCCAGAGGGGAAAACCCCGATCTTTTCAGTCAATCCCATTGAGTCGAATTGAAAAACGTACGCTCGCATAGCTTTGTGATGTTAGTTTATTTGCATTATATCGATAGAATTACAAATTCGTTTCTCCTGTTACTCAAAGTTGTCAATTATTTACTAAAAACTTATTCAACTGTATCTGCACTTGGATTAGAATGATTGCCGATCTCCACCAAACACAGGAATTCGATATCATCGTTAATTCTAATTAGTGACGATATGTACCTTCCACAACTGCGTAGAAATGCCATTTAGATGCTCAGATTCTCTAGATTCTTAGACGTAATGATAGGAATTGTACTTTTTTGTTCATTAGGTATGATGACGGACTTTTTGTGAAGTTGAATTGTAAGAAAATTCAAACTGTTGATGTGAAGACTTAATTGTTGTTCTCCAGTATCCCCTTCTCAACAATTGTCAATATCAACTATTTATACAATTATTGGTGAAGCCTGTGCTGTTATGTATGAGAGATGTTGAACCATGTACATGTCTTTTTGGGAATGTTGGCTCGATTCGAGGAAGAGAATATGACTTTTTTGTTCATTAGGTATGATGACGGACTTTTTGTGAAGTTGAATTGTAAGAAAATTCAAACTGTTGATGTGAAGACTTAATTGTTGTTCTCCAGTATCCCCTTCTCAACAATTGTCAATATCAACTATTTATACAATTATTGGTGAAGCCTGTGCTGTTATGTATGAGAGATGTTGAACCATGTACATGTCTTTTTGAGAATGTAAATCAGAATCCTTCTTAAACAACAATATACACCTTTCCATGTTCTTAGCCGCTTCCTCTATTCAATGAAGCGCAACCTGTTTTCCTAGTTCTCATCCTACATTCCAGGCTGGGAATCCAATTTATCTGATGACATTGCTGTACTTTATCCTATTCCTCATCTAGTCTTGGTGGATGTTGATATTTGTTTAAATGTATATAATCCCTGCCGGAGTAATTTATGATAATTTTGTTTGCCATGGTGCCATTAATGTATATTCTCCCCTACCTTGAAGAATAAGGGGATTGTAAATCAGTACTGCACGCCTCGGTGGGTTCAGGAGTCTGGAGCTCCGAAAGGGCAACCACCGGCTAAAATTAGATCATTTCGCTAACGGCCGAGTTGGATGATGAGAGGGAGCGGGGTATCCAATTAGAATGGCATCGGACCCCAGGGGCGTAGGAGAGAAAACTATACGATAGTGAAGGCAGATGGAACAGGGGGAGTTACCTTTCTCCGGAGTTAGCTCCGAAGTACCAGAAAGACAGGTGATGGATGCCCGGGGAAATGTCAGGTCGGGGTTAGAAAGGGTAGGAAAAGAATCGGTAGTCGAACGTGCGCGAGGTCACCTCTGGGTTCTGAAGGAACAGAATCTCTCGCTCCCTTCCAACTGGAGCGTTCAGAGCAAGTTCGGAGTAACAGACCAGGGGAGAACCGCAGACCGCGATCCGCCCCATCAATCTCCTTCTGGCGGAATAATAATCATACTTTGTCGTGTACCAATCGGTGCCGATACCAACAAGGAGTTCCACTTTAGAGCTTAAGCAAATTTACGGTGGTAAAGTGAAATGGTGGGTAGGTAATATTTTAATGACGAGCGCGCAGCAAGATTCCCAGGAGTGGTCATGGTGTGTATTCATATCATTATTGTAGGTCACTCATAGTGTTCTTATGAGAGAAAGCTGCTATTTGATGTGCTTGAAAGATACAGAATGAGGCGAAGTTTAATTCAATAACAGTTCAGACTAAAACAACACATTAAAAAAGAATCAGGAGTTAGGAGTTTTCTGCTAGACTCAGTACTTTAAGCCCCATCTGATAACAAGTAAATTTCCGAAGGGTGTCTTTCTCCTTCAACTGCCAAAGTGAAGCCATGCATTGTTTGGCTCTTTACGTGAAGCAATGTGCTGCGAGTATTGTAGACCTATGAAGTGTGGTTGAAATAGGGTGTTGCAATTGGTAGAGGGTGGGGGAAAATTTTCAAGTAATGTTCGTATAGCTACTAACAGGACACAGCTTAAGGTTAATAGAATCCATGAGAAGTCCATCCATTACTGACGAGGCGAATTGAATAATGATATGTTTTTGAACCTTCTTACAGTTTCGCTTTGCCAATTTACTCACTTATTACGTAAGTCAATCATTTACCTAAAAACCATCATTTACCTCATACCCGTTCTAACGGTATTTACAAACTAATTATTTCAATCAAACACATGACGACTATGTACATTATATCTGGTAACAACTGTGCAAACTGAGTTTGGAGCTCACAACACACCTAGTAAAACCTTCCCCTTCTATCAGTTTTTTTTTTTTTTTTTTCCCTCTCTCTTATGGTCCAGAGTGGAGATGCATACTTAAACTGTGGAAAATTTGGCCTGAAACTGGCATTGATTGAAAAGCGTGAGAGATATTGTACACCCTTAATATGTTGTTGTACCTGAAGGTTGAATTTTGAACGGAAGTATAAAAACTCCCAGGTATCCAATTATTGTTAAATCGTCCACTCCTATACAGTAAATTGAAAAGCATGTTTTGTTATGAGACCGATTTGTCAAAGTCGAATTGTTATGGTTCTCCATAAAACGAATAAAATATCCAACATTTTGGCAGGTCTTGATTCACAGACTCTTGAGCGGGTTTTGCGGAAAATATAGGAAGGTAGAAGCACGAGACTTCTAATCTTACTGTCAAGAATGTTTTGACGGGAGGAATGTGGGTTTACGACTGCAGAAAGGGCCGATTTGTGGCAATATAAGTTTTCTGGATCAAAAAGATCAGATAAGAGGTTGGTTCAAGAAAATCAGAGATCAGACTATGGAAAAGTATAGCGGACTTGAATCAAGAGGGAAAATGGAGGGGACTGAAACAGTGTTGTCCCTTCGCTATCATTCAAATGGCTCACAATGCCTCAGCACTACATTCTGAGCAATGCGCGTTTTGTTTGTATAGTTGTCTTCTTGCCGAAAAAATTAATTAAAAAATAATAATAATAAATAAATGATTTTAAAAAATTGATTAGATTCACGGTTTATTTTGTTAATTCAACTATTAAGTCAAACATTGTAATATGTACTCCTAACGTTACCATTATATTTACTGGGGGGTCGCCTACTCATGGGGTAGTTCGGATATTCTTGAAATTGATTATCTGCGAATGATTCGAGTATTTGAGTAGCTGACATAAAACTGGGGGTTTCATAGGTTTCTTCAATTTTCGTGTGACAGAAATAATTTAATAATTGATTCATAGATGTGTGTACGCTACGGTATATTTACTTAGAAATTGAAATATATTTTAAAATACCATTCGGCGGTAGTAGACACTGAATGTTTTAGCGCTCGCCTCATTTCTGCGTTATCAATTCCGCTCTAAGTTGAACGACCTCCCATATCAACTTGTGAACCCTTCGGCGGGCGCGAACTATTAATAAAGGGCCCTCCGACTTGACTTACCTCTCTATTTTAGAGACGAGTTTCCTGAGGCTTCCGGCATCTGTCCAAACTATTTCAAAATCCGAATGGTTTCATCATAACATAAGGGCTTCGTTCCGACTGGAGGCACTGGACGCCCGAATTTTGGCCCTCCCCCAACGGTTGTTAGGTTTGAAACGTTTCATCTTCGCTGCTGTGGTGATCTAACCCGGTAGGGAGAGAAAGGCAACTCTTATCTTGTTCTTATAGAACTCATAATGATTTGTGATCCTCTCTCCTGACGATCAAATCAAATAGGGTTTCCGTTATGGATGGTGATTTGGTGATACTTAATGTCGTTTGCATAACTCTACTGACAAGAAGAACCACGAACTGAATTGTATGATGAATTTCAAACGCAGGGGTCCACATTTACAAATTCGACCTAAATAATGGTAGAAGAGTGTGACAGTTCCGTATCAGGAAATTACCTTCCTTGGATAAGAGATTGGAATATCCTCTATTGCCGTAAAGACAAATATCAAGAAGTCAGTTTCCGACACCGCGATAAGTCGCAGTTTGACGCACTCTCTCGGTCACTAGTAGAGGTATTTGTGTTGAACGTTATTATTTATGAAATCTAGGGATATGGTCTCGTTAAATCCGCTTATTTCGGATCGGAAATAAGAGTGATTACCTTACGCTAGATACTAATCATCGAACTTTTGTTCCGAAAGCAGTTATTTGCAGATCGGTATTGGAGAACGGTAACACTGCAGTTTGCAAACTATAAATTGTACGTAGTATCCAATCATACATATGAATGTAGAGTCCAGACGGCTGCTCTGTTCTCCCTCGTAAAAGATCTGATCAAAAAGAACTTACTACACATGTACCTCCATTTTTAATCAACAATTCTTTTCCTATAAATTACGAACAAAGCAAAATAAAATAATAATTGATAATATTGTGGGAAATTACGAGTTCTGATAAACTAAATCACTCGCGACGAAGTTGGGGAAACCCATTACAAAACGGAAGTTAGTGAAAAACGTCTATTTCCACGAAAAATAAAGAGTTACAATGTTAAATCGATTTCGACGGTTAGGCCATCATCAGTAACAAACAGTAACAAGTTATAACTTGAAGTTACTGTTTGTTACTGATGATGGCCTAACCGTCGAAATCGATTTAACATTGTAACTCTTTATTTTTCGTGGAACTATTTCCGTTCTGATGCTAAACTTGTTTAGTAAAGAGTCCTATTTATGCTTTGTTTCAATAAATAATAGTGTTATTTATTCCCGTCTTTTGTTGCTTTCAGGTAAGTTCATTCAAAGTTCACCAGGAGCTGTTGGAGAATTCGTGAGCATGTTCTGTTCTGCATTTATGTAGAATTAGGTTTCTTGCCGCGGATATGAAGATATCTCGGTAATCAGCTTTCCAGATCAGAAAGGAACTAAAATATTGTCGGCAGAGGGCTCTGCGGGCTCAGGGGGCACACTGAAATGTCATATGAAACTCAAAATTCATTACTACCTGATGGAATAAAGTATAATTATTGATTATTGAACGGTGAATTGATTCAATCTAGTGTACTTTTTTTTTTTTTTTTTTTTTTTTTTTTTTTTTTTTTTTTTTTTTTACATTTGGCTAAGATGCAATGTTCCGGAAATTTCGACGCGTGTGTTACAGTGTGATTATCACAAGATTGAGATCTAATCCTGTCGAAGCTTAGCAATCGGATGTTGTGTTGTGTTCTGCAATGTCCCTTTAATTACCTGTCTGCACCATTTCAGTGTTGAATTTGTGGATTCCAAATTTTTCATTTGGATTTTTTGATTTTAAAAAACATTAGCGCCTCAGAAACTGTCAAGGATGCAATGGGGCAATGGGTAGGAGTATCGAAAATGAATGGTGCGGTTTTAGTACAACTGTAAACTTTTAGTGTAACTGTAAATTCATACCGGTTGAACCTTTCCCGACACCTCAGGATGCCGGATCGCACGATGCTAATGGTCATACCGCGGAGGCACGTAGAAAATAGAATTACATCTAACGGTGAGCCATTGGATGCTTCTCTTTTGTATCGCTGTATTGGAATCGAGGGCCCCATCTCCCATCATCTCATTATCTTTCAGTTTCCGACAGATGGCCTCTGTTATGCCTTCCGTATATATCCCATCTACTCTTCATTGCGGTCAAGCTAGTCGCTTAATGGTTATTCTGTCGACTTACGGATCTCCCAATTATAGATTAGTGATAGTGATGGTAATATATTACCTTATCCATGAGGTCACAAAATGCTTCATTTCTGCCAAACCATATAAGAAATACTGCTAATATGAAGATATTGTAGTTTAAGTCTTCTGCTTGACAGGTACCTATAGCATTTTGGCTCTTAGAACTCCGTGACAAGTCAGCGTTGATTAGTGTATCCTCAATTTTACCTTATGTATAGCTAAAATATGAGAAGATAAAAAGGGTTTTTCCGTCTTGAAAACTTTTAGCATACTGGGTGGTGCATATTCAATGCTACAATCGAAATATCCATGTTGTATCAAAGTTTTTCACCACCTTGTGTTTAAAGCTAGTGTTGGATTTTTCGGCGCAATGCTGCTTGAAAAGCGTTATACTAAAACTTTCTTTGTTCCTCCTAATAATTTGAAAATGAACGGAATGCTGTGATCCTGTATGTTGATTCTAGCGCAGTTCATTCGCCTATGCGTGGATTCCCCACCGATTCATTGTTATCTACTAGCGAATCAATGTTGCTTACTCCCCCTTCTACCTACTAGCCTGCATATTATTTTAAGGTCATAAGAAGATTGGTGTTGAGTATCAATGTGGTTGCTCATTAATCATGGGATAGTATTGCTCTTAGTTAAAATGTGTTGCCAAGTCTACTTTGATTTCGAACTTTAAACATTCTTACTCTACCTTGAACAACAACAAATGTAACAATACTTTTGTCGTGTAGGTATAATATGTTAGTTAACACTAACGTGATTTTAGTTCCACTTTATGTGGAATGAAAATCACGGAGTGATAACCAAATTTTTGATCTGTAGATTCTTTCAATTGTTTTGATCTCGTGAACTTGCATAATATACGGGAATATGCGAATATTTATCAGAGATAAATGAGTGGCCTATTGGATAAGTACTTCTTTCCGAACCTCTTGTCAGATTCGGTGATACGCCTTCATATTGTCTTTGACTGTTGCCCAAGCTTGAAAGAGAGTTCGAGCATCAAGATGGACAAGGGTCACATTGTTGTGGGGACGCCTGTTGAAAGAGCCCTGACGAAGACGAAAAGGTATGTCAACGTAAAAAAAGTATAAAATAAAAACAAAGAGGGACGGATAATGGAAAAAAAGAACATAGACCGTGAGTTCCCATCCGTTCTCCCGGACGGAATTAGGACAAGGGCGGAGAAAGTTGTGGTCCTTTGAGGAACTCCCTTCGGTCCTAAAAGGCAGGAAAAAGGTACGGGGATGAAAATAGAGAAAAAAGTTCCGAGGAAGATTCACTCCTCCTTACGGGACGCGTTTTCTTAGCTGTTACTAATGAAGGGGACATTGAGGGCATCCGTGAAACCCGGAGACGACAATAATCCATTTTTCATCTTGGTGTGATCATCGAGGCACTTTGTGAGCGGCCGCGTTAAAGTTACGAGCCGCAGTTGGAGGGACAGTCGTAAAAAAAGGTTTCTCTCGTATCCTCGCTCTTGTGTTCTTCGGTACGCTGATGTCTGGATGAAGATGTTACTTGTGGAGAGCTTTCGTATTGCTCCTTTCCCCGAGTCTCATGTTGAACACAATGTGAATCATCAACAGGAGGGATCCGTGCCACTAGTTTTATGTTTGATTAGCTTATTCACTCCATTCGTCGCTTCTCCAGGCTATAGTTGTCCATGCCTATAGGCGTTTTTCCTTACCTGATCGATTCATCTCACCCTTGATGGGCTCCTCTATCATTGCCAGACCCCCATATGATTCTGATTCATCATAAGAATCTTGTTCGGAAATCAAAACATACCCATCTCACCTTAAACAAAGTTTGACAATATTTATTGGTATCTTTGGAAATGTTTCACTACCACTCATGAATTGTTCTCGACGTTTCACCGTGTCTACCCAACAGATCTAATTACCCTCCTCAGGATCTTCGAATCACTAGTAAATTAGGATGGTGTATATTTTTAAAAGTCCATCTCATAAATCTTCATACATGTAACATGTAACTTGGGCTTGAGAAGAGTCTTATAGGTTGTCATTTTGTTTGGCACGGGGAGAATTCCTTTTTACTTCACTTGAAAGAACTTGCGTACCTACTTCACACGCCCTGTTTCCTTTTGTCTTGAAGATTTCATAAAATGGGCTGCAAACCTGTGGGTGGCTCTTTCGATTGGTTTGTTTTTCTGATGCCAAATGCTACGTAAGTTTTTCGAATCCATAAATTTACAATAAGGATAAATTGTATTCTTTTTTCTTGCTGTTATTTTCTGAAGTCTGACTGAGTTCAGTTTTTGCTAATCCAGTAGGCTTCAATTACCTGCCAGAGGTTTATGGATTACAGCTTTGGTGTGATTTCCTCACACTTTGCTTGAAAATTTGATTTCTTCATTTTTCTACATTTTTATGTTTTGTATTTTGATGACAACATAGGCTTACCTACCTATATCTTCACATAGACCATTAACCTTCACCTTGTGGACTATTGCCGAAGAAATTAGCTAGAGAATCTATTATTATGTCCTCGGTCACAACGGCAGCACATCTTCCGAAATATCAGCATTTCAGGTTTTTCCTCAATTACTAAGTTGTTTACCCGGGGGACCGAGTTTTCGATGAAGGAGTAAGTCTAGAGGATTGTAATATAGCCTATGTGTTAACCAGGGACCCTAAGAATGGCTTTGTACTATTTCAGTTCAATAGGGCCAGTAATTTTTACGTGATTGAAGAACGCCTACACAGAGTCACCATTAGATTTTTATGTAATAATGTAGATATTTGTAAAAAAAAATGTATAAATTTTTACAAATGAATACCCGTTAGGTCTCAGCACATTCCGGCATTTGTGCTGTATTTCAAGGGCTGGGGAGAGAACACGTTCTGATATTAACAAGTTAGTACCTATGTAAACATGCACCTGAGATGATACGAATGGAACGAGCTGCAAATTAATCAGCGTTGCAGTAAATTAATCAGACAGGTATTGAATGTACAATCAACTTTATTACTGGAACACTCCAATATTTGACTGATAAGGAAAAATTCCTGGAGAGCCATAAAAAACTATATTTGGAGAACAATCAATGCTGTTCGTTCAATAATTGAATAAAACTTTGGTTGGAAAAACTCATTGATCTTTTCAAGTTTAATGTTAAACCTACATGAAATCTGCAATACAATGCAATGAATCATTATTGAAATAATAAATCATAATTTATAAAAGGAAATGTTTCCTATCTTATTCATGTTTTATTTTATTTGTTGTCATGAATATGAAGAATTAGTTTGGTGTTTAGGTTAACAAATTCATATGGGTTTCCAGAATATACTTAGTATACTAGATGATATTTTTGACAATTTTGAGAATCTGGTATGTATGTACTTAGTCAAATTTTTGACAAGTCATGTCGAAATTGGCTGCCTAGTGCGCACAAAGAAGTGGGTGCGTCGAAACGAGTTATTAATTTCAGTCAAAACGGGAAGCTTTCCAGATGCTAAGTCGAAATGGGTTCCGCTCACCCGCTTTCCCAATATATCTTAGTTTTAAAAAGTTAGCGTTTGCTGTTCTAAGAATTAACATCTGATCACAATCTTCCTGAAAACCTCCCCACATTCGTCTCTCTTAGTATTATTACTTATTACACTGAAATTGTACCAAATCAATTATCTCTTTACGTGGGAATAAGAAATATGGTTCACTATTCACTAAACGTTGTAGCCCCCCCCCCCCTCCCCCTGCTTAATCTATGAATACTTGGTAAAAGAAGTCTACTTCCGTGTTTAGTTTACGTTACAGGATCAGTAAATTAATCGGAGGATCCATTGGGACACTGTTACAAATCACGAAGACACGCCTTTAGGCGAGGAAGTATGAATATGTAACGGTATTGTTGGTTGGCCCAACGCCCGGTCACCACACCCTTTCGAGAGTTGCACTACGGAGGTTCTTGTATAGCTTCTGCGTGTGAAGGGCCGATCCGACTCCCTCACGATCCCACGCCCCAATGGTCCAGAACTGTTGTGTGCGAGCTGTCACAAAGACTGCGGAACCGGCTGTAAAATACCATTCTGATTCCTGAACTATACGATTCGAGCTCAATACAAGTCCAATAATAGAACCATTGGGTGTTGAAAACAGTCAATGACTAGCTGAGTGAAGTAATGGTGCGTGTGGTACTCCGTGCGTTTCTTTCTGAAGAAATAAATAGGAAATACATTGGGATTTTTCATTACGGATTGAAAAACAGGTGCTCAGAAAAACTTGGTTTCAATAACTCAAGTTGTACTGATTTTGTGGGACCTTCTCAGGAATGAGTGTTCTTGGTTCACCTGACCTCAAAATTTACCAAATCAGTCAGCTTGGTTGTATAGAAAAATCTCAGGATGAGTAATCAAAGCACTTCTAATTATTGACTCTCATTAGAAGCTGGAACATATAATAAATGTTATCCAACTTATCCCGTACCCGACATGATCAATTCGTGAATTCGGTTATACAAATCGTTAGATTTATAATCAAACTTGATTTAAAACCCCATTCACGCATACGGTTAGTAGAGGAGACGATGAAGAGTGCTTGAGAATGGAGCGAGGAAATTCAGAGGTAAATGTTTTGGTAATGTTGGTGTTCTACGACAATTATTTCGATGAGTCGGCCCATTACCTAATTGTGGAGAGCTAAACGTATAATTTATTGTTCGTTCAAAAGGAGAGAACTGCTTGTTGTCCAAACCTTTTGCTGAGGCCATCGAATTGCATCCTTTTGTGGACAACACCTTATGAGGGGCCTTTCAATGTTGGGAAAACTTCACCCATAACGACATCAGTCACTTGATAGCTTTTTTTAACTTTGGAGACCTTCTGATTATATTGTCGATTTCAACGTGGAACGTATTAAATTTCTAATTGGATATTTTTTCCACTTACACATTAACTGTTCTTTGTATCGAGAACAGTCATTGCAATGTTTTATCACATATTGGATGGTGCACAATAATACATTCATCTTAACTTTTTATTGATGATGACCTAACCGTCGAAATCAATCTATTCTTAAAACCTCTCTCTTTCATGGGAATTGTCAACCTTTTCATTTGTAACTGTTTTCATGTACTTTGAATCTAATGTTAATCGTGGAAGATTTCAGCCAATCACAACACCCATAAGTTGAAAAGTAGAACCTTCATAACTTTATTATGTTGATATTTTCTTATTTTCACATTATACTCAAGTTCTTGTTATTATACTCTTCTGTAGTTGGTAATTCTATTTCGTTGTGTAGGTTCTCAAACTTCTGTTGGATTAACAGTTCGAAATGTACCAAGGCCGGGAAAAGTATGAGAATTCTTAGGTCGTTGCACTTCCTTCAGATCAACAGACTTGGTGTGACGTCTCACGAAAGACATTATTGTGGTCTGTACCGTGGTGCCTTCCACTTCCATTATCTGTCATCTCCTGAAGACTCCGGTACTCAAGATGAATCTGGAGACAAGGCAAAGCTCTTATTTCAGAGTTTGTTTCTAAAACACAACAGAAACGTTCCTTTCACCCCAAGGAACATCTGTCTCCTTATTCAGAGAAATTATTATTGCCTTTGTCCCATCGTTTTACAATTTCAGAATGCCGGTTCAGGTACATAAGTAACCTGTATGATTAAGTATCACGAATTAGGTATTTAGGTTTTTGTGAGTCACAAACTTTTTGAGGACTAGAAAATGATACATACGTATTAGAGATACTTCAAAATGGACGGCAATAAGGGTTTAAGTTTGCCAAGTTATGTAAAAATAGATGGCAATAGGGGTTTAAGTTGTCAAGTAAGTGGGTAGTTTTGTCCAAACTTGTTTAGTACTGTTGGCCCGATGAAACTAATTGGTACTTCTAAGATTAACCCGCTGAATTCCTGAAATTGTTATCAAAATCCGTACAGTAGTTCTGGCGTTTCACCTCTTTCGGTGGCATTTTTATATTCGATGAAAATCATAAAGCACTAATTAGGTAGGTACATAGCTACCTACTTCGAAACCATCTTTCAAGTACCTTCTAATTTCGATCGGATGCGATCGAACATTCAACATTTTTTTCTACATTCTTCAACGTTTTGCCTCTGAAAACGAATTTTACGTTTACGCATGAACAGCCGACATTTCCGAATCGTGACGCCAATAATTCTCTCCAGATATGAGAGGCCATATGAGGCGGGTCATTATTATATAAGTGCTATATATTATAGTTAGTGAATAAAATAACTTTACCATGGACACACTCATATTTGTCCGTCAATGTTCAAATTGTAGGAGGCACCACCCGGGAACCCATTGAAAACTTTTAGACAGTTCAAATTATTAGAAAGTTTTAATAGAAAGGCCTCTGACCTTAATTCAATCACTTCATTAATTTATTTAAATTTGTTATATGTTTATATATTCAGCGTTTCTCCCCAGGAACTTGAGTTCCTTCTGAAAGATGCTAAAAATTAGATTAAATTTTATAAAATCTATAATTCCTAGGAAGAAATCTAGTTCCTGAGGAGAAAAATTAGAAACTGAATTAAGGACAGACTGGCCTTTTTATTTAAATTTACTATTTATTTTTCTTCAGCCAACGATTCAATATCGAGCAGGACATTCCTGACGAGACGTATAAGTGCCGCTGGTAGTTAATTAATGCATTCGTATGTATTTTATACATACTTAATTCCTATATGAATTTCCATCAAGAAGGCATCATTTTCATATACCTAATTTTCATGGGGTTCATTAAGGCTTTCATTCGGGTCAATTTTATCATAAAAGACTCGAGAAAGTTTCCGAACGGGAACAAAAGGAAGGCAATGAACTATAAGTATATGACTGCTCGCTGGCAACACTTGACCTTTTCGGACGTCGTTACTTATCGTGACTTTGATCCATACCGGTCTCTTAATGAACTTTTTCGTGAGGTTCAAGTTCAGACAGCTCATCGTTCTCTATTGTCAATAATTTTACTTTATCTCTAGTTTCTTTGGCTGCTTCAAGTTTTGTTTGAATATGAATGTCCTTTAAATTGGACTCTTTGGGTTGATTTGTGTGATCTAGAAACACTGGATACAAGATAAAAGTGAATATAGGTTTTCTCATATTTAGAGTAATTTACAATTTATATTCATGGAATATGAACACGGTTTCGTTAAGTTGTTCCGATAAACCCGTTCAACCGGGATATATTTTGCAAATTCGTACGGATTAGGATCATTGGAGGGTGGCCCCCAACGGGAAAAGTCAGGGAAAACTGGAATTGTCAGGGAATTTTGTGCGACGGGAAAAGTCAGGGAAATGTCAGGGAATTTTGCAAAAAACACCAAAATGTCAGGGATTTTTTTCAATCAATACTTTGTGTAATAATTTGCAGTGTTTTTAGGTTTATTTTAACTCCTAAACAATAAAAATTCAATGGCGTACTTTATCATACTGCATAATATTTTATAGATGGGTAATACGAATAAAAAAAATAACTGTCAAGAGTCGTGGTATTGGTCAAAGAGTTACATTGTTACACACACAGATACATTGTGACATGGATATGTCTTCGGCTCTCCTGGTTACTACGTCACCTATTAGTAAACTATTTGTGAGAAAAATCAACAGGTTATTGAACTAGGGAGAAAACCCAACAGAGTAGTGGATTGATCCAGTTAGAGTCCCAACAACGAGTTGGTGTACATAAGCTAGGACTTCTCATGTTGGTCAATTGAAATGTGAAGCCATGTGTAATAAATTCATAGCTTTCCAACGAAAGATTTTTATGGGATGGGAAATAAAGCACCGATTGGAAGTAGGTGGAAAAAAGCGAGACATTTATTGCAGTCGGACGAAAATTTGGAATTATCCACAAAGCTAAGAAATATCCTTGTTAAAAACTTTTCCTTTTTTCAACACAAATGATTAAAATTTGAATTTGATCTTCAACAAATCGCTTCAGATCACAAATTGAGAGACCATAAAATATTAAATGAAAAGTAATGCAGCATGATTAAAGGCGAATTTTCGTAATTTGTCGTTTTACATTTAGGTTAGGTAAATTGTTTTGAAAATTGAGAACTTTGAGGGCAATGAAGTTGTTAAATATATATTTTATGGCAAAAAACTCATTCTAAATTATGGTCTGCTATTCAACAAATGATTTCGGGTTTCTAGCAGTTTTCTTTTCTGCAGTTTTTATTTATTTATTATTACCTACTTATTTTTATTTATTTATTTATTTTTTTTTTTGCACATATTAATGAACTTTTTTATATATTTATGAAATACTTGAATTTTTGACGAAAGAACGGATTTTTTGTATTGATCCTAAAGAAAGTTATCGTCTGGAATGACACACGCACGCATACAACCTAATATGTCATTAACAATTAGGTTGTATTAATATGTAATATGTCACTAGTCATAGAATCTAGTGTTTTGATACGATAGTGTTTGAAGAACCTTGTGGCCGTTTAGCATTCGTTATGTTTTTGAAGTCGAAATACCAAAACTGGGTTTTGAAACTTATTGTAGTTTTTTCCTCATTCTCAGTTTATTTTTTACCTGAATTTACTGTGGAATATTTTAGTTACCTTAAGTATGTAGTGTGTCAAAACCATTCTGTTCGTCTAACTGCGATTTTTTAAAAACTATTTAATTAAATTCTTTCACAAATTCAATTACTTTAAAAAGTATCTTTTCTCCCATGCTTCACCTTCATTATTACTCCTGGAGTAGGCTGTTTTTCTTTTTTAAATTATACTATTTTCATTTTTGAAGCATTAAAGGTGACGCTATATATATGAGTTTGATATTTTTTGTCAGGGAAATATGGAGTTCGGTCAGGGAAAAGTCAGGGAAATGTCAGGGAATTTTAAAATTTCCATTTGGGGGCCACCCTGCATTGGAATCGAGTACTCGTAGTAGCAGCCTGCGGTCCATACCTATCTGCGAGAAAGGAAGAAATCAGCATGTAAAATTTTGGCGATTTTGCCGCACGCTGCTGCGTTTCTATATTTTGTAGTTTATAAAACAAGTTTTTCAGTATACTGATTATCATTATGGACATGATAGAAAAAAGTTTATTGTTCCCGAATTACTCATCTGTGGTGGCATTTTTCTGCTTAATTTTGAAGAAGAATACGTATTTTTTAAGGTTACGTATCATATATGGCTATTTTAGAAAAGTTTCGAATCGTTACTACAAACGGGCTTCCAAATCTTCTACCATGAGTTGTATATATATTATTTGAGAGAAAAATGCAATAACCTCATTCGACCGTGTCCGACCCCGATCTTACTTCGTTTGAATAGGGCGTTCTCACTTAAAATGATAACAATGCTGTTAACCCCGTGCAGGTTCAATTGTATTTGCCTCCTCGATTTGGTTTCTTTCTCGCTTACGTGTACGTGTGTCAACTGGCGAAAATACCTGTTGGTGTGAAAACAACCTGTTTATTTCGTTGGAAAAACAATGCGACCTGCGGAATCATGAGGTTTTGAAAAATACAATTTTCGACACCTAATCGACTATTTTTTGTACAACAGTATATCGTACAGTTTATAATATTTTTACCGAAAATTTATTATTATTCGATGATTTCTACCAGCTTAAAACCTAATTTTCAGTCACTCCAAAACGCTTTCCAAGTTTCGCATCGATATTTCAAAGATTTTGGAAAACACTTGAGGCAACCCTGGAAAGCGTTTCGGAGTGCCTGGTACTATGTTTTAAGCTAAATCAGAAAAAATTAAAAATTTCCCCCTTTTTTGCCTAGTGACTCTTCATTTCGATGTTTAAAAAACATCGAATTGGAGTTGATGAACCATGAAGAAGCGGAATTCCTCCTAAACGTATCTAAGAATATGTGCCAAGTAATGTCGATTTTCGTTGGGTGGAACCCACCTTAACCGTTTCCACAGACAAGTAGACTGGCAGACGGTCATTATCGGAAAAATACCTTCAAATTTGGATTGTACGCCCTTGAAACCATAAGGGAACCCGTTTTGATGTTGATGATGTAATTATTTCTAGCTTCAAATGTGACGTCCTGGGTTTTAGTGAAATCCACCCATCGTGGTCCAGAATTGACATCTGGGTAAACATTTCGTTTTATAATCTATTTTATAGGAAATTTTGCGATGATTCCGAATACACCCCTTTTTGCATTTTTGGTGTTCAATCGAAGCAGAATTTAGTGTTTTGCAACATTGTTCCTTGGCGGAATTCGATGAAATGAATATTTAAGGGCTTTATGTAAGAAAAAAAGCGATGTTATCAACATTCTAATTTCGAAACGCCATATAACTCTTTTTTTTCCATTTGATTTAGCTGCTTTTGTGCTCAATCGACGCTGAATTTAATTCTCTACAGTTTTTCTGCTTTGCCAAATTGGATAGAAATGCAAATTAACTTATAATTAAAAAAATTTTGAAAAAAAAAAAACGTGTTTTTGACAATTTTTTATTGAAAACCCCAAGAAAAAATGGTTTTAGGTATAGGAACAACGGTTATATTCGGGATCAGCGCAAAATTTCCTATAAAAATAGATTTTAAAACGAAAAGTTTCCCACAGATGTCAATTCTGGACCTCTGTGCTCAGTGCGTCGAGGAGCTTTCTTTGTATCTGAATTCTGCATGCTATGCAATCAGGAAGTTGCGGCAGTGAGCTTCCAAGATGAAATTCCTCTGCTCCTACCATAGTATCTGTGTGACCAGAGCTAAATTTGGTATCCTTTTCGGATCCAGCCCCTAAGACTTGGAAAGGATCTTCAAAATCCTGTAAAGAATGCTGAAATCAATTTTGGGCTTATCACCTTCTACCTACTATCGACGTCGTTTCTCTCCCCAGTATCTTTATACTTTGAGGCTCTTGAATTGAAAAGCTGTTGATTACCATCATTTCACGCATGACCACGATGTACACGCAATGGTGGCAGTTCAGAGACCTAAAACACCGACTCCAGTTTTACAAAATATAGGTTTCCTGAGTAATTATTATTCACAATCACTTCCACTCCCACCTCAAAGCTCCCAATCCGCCCATGATGTGTCACGTTTCAAGAAAAAAGTATAGATATTTGATCGAGAGGGAATTTTACTCCGTGACTGACTTTTTGAAGAGTGAATTGATTTGGTGTTTCTTTATCTGTATTTCTTTAGCTAATCGCCTTTCAATCTATTCAACCTGACCATTTCCCTACTTGTATACTATACTTACATTTATGGCAAATATATGAATAATTGAAAATTGGTTCTTGGTATTAAATCTAAAGGGTATTTTCCTCTAGTAGTAATAGTAAAATTATCATTTACGTGTATCTTTCGGAGGAATCCGTCGTCACTAGCAAGTCGGGTAACGGGCGCGAACGCTTTCGACGGCCTATTGATGATGCCTTGCTATTGCTTCGAATGTGCTTGTCCCTAGTACTCAACTTGCTAATGACAGCAGAGTCCTCCGAAAGATACGAAAATGATACTTTTATAGGTTGTGTTAATTTGTATCGTTTCGGTAGTAAGCTACAACATCCCACCCCTACCACTATTGCCGGACCTCCGTGTAACATCACTGTTTACTGATCTGTAAATAAATCCTGGCGAACATACTCCATATATCGTGAGGGATTGGTGTGAAGATGCTCATAATCTATTCAAATTTGAAAATAGTGTTGCGTGAAATAATTCACGCGAATTTCATTGGTGCCATTCAACTTTCATCTTCATGAATCACCTGGTACCCTCCTCGAATCGCACCACTGGCCATCTCCCATCGAGCGTCTTAATATTCCGTTGATCGTCTGTCTTTTTACGTAACGCTTCAGCACCGTTAAGAGCAGAGCAGTTCAGTCTCCATGGTTTGAAGCATTTCACAGTTAACTGAACCGTATTTCACTCGCTAATCCCCCGAGTTTATTTGATTGCTTAATTGAGCCGATGTTGCAGTCTGTTTGGCGCGTTGCCACAACCCATATTGCTCGTCTCTCTTTTCTAACTAGTGGAGGAATCCACATTTGTTGGTATACAACCTCCAGGCAAGAGACTAATGACTGATGTGAATCATCAAAAAGTTCATAGTTATTAATTCTGTGGATACCATTGAATTTTACTTGGTACTTGAAATCAACTGTTACTTGAGCTAACCATCACGGAAATCTCACTCGTAGCAGGTTGAATTCTCAGAATTCTAAAAGTTCTTGAAGCGCGCTCTGGGTATTGATATGGGTATAACGAAATCTGAAAATATAAACGTGTTCCACACCCTCTAAAACGCAAAGAAAATGCATTCCCACCTTCAAGTGCCACCGTTTTTGGGGATAAATAAAGACAAGGGTATTTTAAGAGGAGCGAATCTTATTGTTTTTCCCAATCATTTTTCAACGCTGGACTAAATTGCATGTGAATTGACGACTAGGGGATGAAATTGTGATGATAAAACTTACGCGTACGTTGATCCAAAATGACGCTGAGAAGATGAAACACGGCTTGATTCAGTCGGTTTTCTTCTATTGATGCTCCTGCAATGTTACCTTCAATCTATAGATTCCTATAGATAGATCCACTGACGATCCGTTGACAGAAGTGACACAACCGCTTGAAAAACGTTTCTCGAATTCGTGAATTGAGAAGACTTGAATTTCAAACGCTGAAAAATAACGCAGATCAAAACGTGGGAAAAAAAAGAATAGAATGGACCAGTGGGATTTAGAAGGTTCTCCGCAAACTGGTTTTATTGTCAGCGCGACGTTAATTACTGTCACGCTTTAGTGCACTCGTCTTGCAAGTATTTAGCAGTTCATCTTCTGGTATATTCCTTAATAGTTCCCTCCAAAGTCGACGTTCAGAAGGGAAAGGCTATCATAGAATGTGTCTAATGTGTTAGTAGCCAGTACATACATAATGTGAACAACTGTTATCAATGCTCGTGCTCACTTCATAAACTGGAAACTTTGGTTCTTTTCGTCCAAGCCGTTTGAAGAGTGGCGGCAGCTGATATGGCCTCCACACATTATCATGTATTTGATTTTTGGAATTATAGTTTCCATTAAATCGAGAATGTTTGACTAACCATCTCGTTTCTGAGAACATTGATCTCTGGGTCATTGTCACTCGGCCGTTCCCCTCGAGTCCAAACGGTTTAGGAGCGGGCTGGGCAAACAAGGCCCTCACAAGGTGTGGATGCTGAGGAAAAACACAGTTTTCCTTTCAGCGCCTGTCCTAATACGCATCGTGATAGATAACGTGCGTTCCACTGAGATTAGCTCCCGTTGATACCCATGGCATCCTAAATGACTTGTTATGTGTCTAATTCGCTGACAAAGAACTTAATTTGGCGTTTGAATCCTTCATTTTTTTCTTCCTCTCTTTCTCAAGCAGACGTCTCACCAATGAAATCTGATCAACGCTAGAGCCTTTCTTCGGTACTAACCTTTCAAATATGAGGTTAATATGAATATGAAATTCTTACTAATATGTTATTCGTTTCGTGAAGGAGGGAGGTATATGTTGGGAGTTAGTATTATTTAGTATAGTTTGGGACTGCGATCCGCAACCGTGGACCCTTACAGGGGTGCTACATGATTCTAAGATCGAAATCGGATTTGATCTGTTAAGATCTGAAATATTGTTACCTATTCAGTGTGGAAAAATACAGAGAACTCAAACTCATGGAGGGTAATTCTCATTGAAACCCTCGATTTCCTTGGAAAGTCCATATTTTCAACTTCTGAACGCAATTTTCTACCAAAATTATACCAGTAATATTGATGAATTATACTGTTGGCTGTGGGACGCCTGACGTTTTAAGTCAATTTGAAGGCGTGCATGCCCAATAGATACTGCGTAAATTCATTTGGCACTATCCCGAGACATTTTATCCAACTCCCCCCAAGTTTGAACGAAATCGAACGATCATGAGAAATCAATGGTTTAAGAACTTGATAGTATTTCAATCATCAGTACGAAATTGAAACTAAGAAATCATCGTTACTATTGATACCACGGAAATGGAATTTATGTGGGACCATCTAGGAGCTAACCCGCACAATCCCCGACAATTTCATCGGTCTTTAATTTGGTATAGTTTCGGGCATGAAAAAGATTTACCAGACACACTGACGTCAGACGGACAGACAAGCTCTGAAAAGCAAAAAGCGAATCGGAATTTTTATGTTGAATGATAAAACTTTTTTCGACTTCTTACATGAACGCAAGGCTACAAAGTTTCCCTTGCTTCGTTACTGAGGAATCAAAACGTCCCAAAACGCCCCAACATAGGAATAAGTTCATTCTACTTCTTGTGCGAATTGTTTTTATTCCGAGTCTACATTATCATCATATGTGTTTGTTCCGCAGGGTTACGGTGGCGGTGCTTCGATGTTGGGGTCGGATTGGAAAAGATTCTAATCTTAACGGATTTTTATAGAGATTTTCACGCTGATTCCGAATATACCCAAATGTTAGAGTCGCAAACTAGTCCTTTAATGATCAAATAGCAAAAAATTGGAAGATTAAAAAAACTAGTTTTTTTTTTTTTTTTTAAGGTCTAAATTTAGAAATATAATAGTAGGAGTTTATTCAAAACGATCTTGATTTTAAATATTCCTGAATCAAACGCCCATAATTCGGATGTTAGTAATGTTTCCTGGTGGCTTCAAAAAAATGACTATTTAATCAGAGAAAGTCAGAACTAATATCCTCTTCCATTTCCAAGTTCCACCTCCCATAGAGTTCCTTGTAAGTAGGAGCTTGAGCTGGAACATCTATTTTTTATTTTTTTATTAATCATTTAAAAAATGTCGCAGCTAGTTACAAGAAATTTCAATGAGATTAGGTCAAGAACTACGGGTTGCAGAACGTAGGAATAAAATTTCATGCTCCTCTTTCGTATTCTTTTTGAGAAATTCATTTTTCAAGTTGAGGAAAGAGTCGTAACTTCGGAAATATCGTTGATCTCTATATTTATGCTTAATTGGGATCAATCCCATTACATCAAAAATATTTTATATTTTTGATTGAGTTACATACCCTTGCTCATATTCGTATAAAATGAAGATTCACTCCGATTCACGTTTCTCTGTCGATGGATACACTCGAACTGAAACGGTAATCGCACTATGTTTACATCTGATTCCAAAACGCTTGTTGACAAACCTGGTAGTTTATTTGCCCGCCAGCGTCCGTACGCGACTTGTTGGGGAAAGGAACCTATTGAATTGTACCCAAGGACTACCTAACGATATATTACTGCCCTCATTTCAAGTAAATTTAATTTTTGATTTTTTACTCATCAATGCGGCGTCACGAAAAGGTGTGCCACTACTCGTGAAAGGTAAACTGCTTAAAGGCGGGTATTAACAGTACGAGGCTGCTCGCCTCGAATGCCTCAGGATGCCCCGGAACATCGATACCGAGGTTGCTCGCTATAAATCGCGCCGCTCCGTGCGAGGCGAGGCAGGAGTCGCAGGAATGACCGTTCCCAAAAGTGCCTCGGGCCGAGCCGTTAGTAACGTCGATACTCGTGCACATCTGCCTCAGGCCACACAAGGCAACTGCCGTGTTATCTGACTACTTTCGAGTCGGTGGTTCGTGTACTCGAATCGAGTTACAAATTTAACCAACTGCGTCTGCCTCACCCTGAGGCAGACGTAGCGTGGCATTCGAGGCGAGCTGCCTCGCACTGCCCATATTAAGCTCTATTCGTTGTATCTGTCGATACTTAGCTTTATTTGTTCTAAGGAAATTCGTATCATTGAAGATCATCATCATCTTTCGTGTTAGCCGTAGGAAGGTGATAATCCTTTTAGTCACTCATAGTGTTAACTCTTCTACCGATCATCATCATTGACTCGGTCGTAACTGTTTCATTCACGTGTATTGACCTCATTTAATGTAGGTGACCTTTCTTCTTCATTCTGCAGTTTTGGGACTCTACTGATGTAAAACCTTCTAAAAATTTAATTTCTTCACTAGAGTGCGTTCTTATTGTCAACATGAGTATGAATAGTAAATTTAAATTGAGCTCCTGATATCATGAAATATAAACTACAATTATTCTTGGATAGTTGATGTCTGAATCGGTAGTTCAGAATACGTTATTTCTAAAATATCAATCTAGTTGAACACTATTGATCTAAACTTAAAATGGACCGTATGTATAGGTATTTTTTTATTTTCATTACATTAATCTGTGAGTGTTTTCTTTCGTGCATCTTCAAAAATTCAAGTGCTAATAATAATGAGGCGTTTATATTCATTAATCTAACAAAATTCAGTCATATTTCCTATGTTTAAATAAACTAAAATTAAGCACGACACAGCCTGCTTAATGTTCATAAAAAATGGGAACTTGCTTGTAAAATATTTGCCATTTTATTGAGTTTCCTTGCCATATATCATTCAATATTATACACAGTATTCAACGATGCCTCAATTTTGTGGTGTTTGATGTTCATCATTAACCTTGATTCTTCTGGTGTGAAGATTAATTCATCTTGATTTTTGTTTCAGGTAAGTTATGCATTCGTGCTTGCATTCATTTCACAATCGTTCACCATCATG
The DNA here is from genome assembly GCA_030762985.1 of Adelphocoris suturalis. Taxonomy (NCBI): domain Eukaryota; kingdom Metazoa; phylum Arthropoda; class Insecta; order Hemiptera; family Miridae; genus Adelphocoris; species Adelphocoris suturalis. Next base: position 27,672,023 of record CM061048.1, read on the forward strand.
CTGCAGTACTTGAAGTCTTACTCGTAAGTTTTAGTTTGATCTGATTACATATTTCATGGTTCATAATCGTAATCATCTCCTTCTCATCTTTCTGGATGAAAATTATTTGCCCATTTGTGTTCGCTCTTGCTACACTGTGTCCGATTTAGGAGAAAGCTGTTCGGTTTACGTAGTGCTTGGAGATTTTAAGCCTATATATATATATATATATATATATATATATATATATATATATATATATATATATATATATATATATACTTCGTTTTAAATATAGAATGAATTTCACAAATATATAGAGGAAAGAAAGAATCTGATATTTAGATTTTGATCTTTGTCAAAGAAATTAGAGAAATGAAAGATTGGATATACAGATATATATATATATATATATATATATATATATATATATATATATATATATATATATATATATATATATATATATATATATATCCAATCTGATCATTTTATTCCATAAAAACGTTAGACTTCCTTTCCTATGAAAACTGCAGAGTCCAAATGTTTCTGAATGAATTTTGGGGTACATTAATAGTATATAGTTGTATTTAGTGGTATTGGAGTACATTTTTTCTCTTCATTGACAACAAATCTCTTTAGAATGATGACATGGTCGTCCCTAGTTACTAGGAATCTTGTATTATCGCACTAAGCTTCTTAGCAGTTGGAGGCCTTCCGTTTCCTCTTTTCCTCAAAGATCTTTCAGTTTTGAGATGCTCTGTCATTTTACCCAACCGCTTTCGAACACTGGGAAAGCTTCTGAAACACGTAACGGAAAGCCGGGGGAAAGTGTCCTAATGAATTTGGGGTTGGATGGCAGGGCTTTTTTCCTTCTTGATTGACAACCATTTAGAACCTTGGTAGAATGAAAATAGGGTGTTCCTGCAATTAATAAGATCTTTGGCTATTGCGCTTTCTTATGACGTCCTGTTTGAAACAGCAGTTTCATTCTTTCTCTTTCCTCTTTAACTTGAATTTCCTTCAGTTTGAGGTCTCTGCCCTCGTAAGCAACCGCCCTCAAACTTAGGGAAAGCTCCCGAAAACTGCAAAGGTAACTCGTGGAAAATTGTCCTAATAAATTTTGGGTTGAATGGCTGAGGGCCTGTTTTCCTTCCGATTGACAACAGTTTTGAATCTAGGAAGAGTGATAATAGGGGTCGTCTCTAATTACCACGAACCTTTTCGCGCAAAGCTTCTTAGTATATTCAGTCAGAGAAAGCAGTTTGAGGTTTGAGGCATTCCCTTTCCTTCTTTCCGCAAAGTTTCTTCAGTTTGAGATGCTCTGCCTTTGTACCAGGGTTGCCAGGCGTCCGGTTTTGACCTGGACAGTTCGGTTTTTCACCAAGCTGCCTGGACGGAAATTTCAAGTCGCTCTGAACGCAAAATGTCCGGTGTTCTTAGAAAGGGCGGCCAACGTCCGGTTTTCATAGGTCCTATCGTAGGTAACTATCCTAGAAAAGTAGCCTTGACTTCTGAAGCACCTACCTACATAGATTACATACCTTTTTTTGAGAAGGAACTCTTTATCTCTTCTGTTAGCCATAACTTGTCCATTAACTCTTTCAGTTTTAGTCTGAGGTAAATAATGTTTAAATAATGGGGAGAATATCAAGTCAGTAGTTCAAGTCGTAGTTAATATTGAGATTGTTTATACTAAATTCCCCATTACCAGATATTTACTGAATCGAACGTTGCCATCCTACCTATAGTATGTTAATTACATATATGGCACCTAATTAAAATTGTTATAATACCTACACTGGTTGGTATTTTGAGAAACCAGAAAATGATTAGGTGTTTTGATCTGTTCATTATTTAATTAGGCACCAACGTAAATTATAAATCAAAGAATTGCTATCAGAAGAACACGAGCACAAATTTTGACCTCAGGTTTGTCTAACTCTATTTAGGTGTCCATCAAACGTTTGCGTCTTTAGTGGTTTCCTGATAATGGATAGCAATTTTTATGTAGTCAGTTATATATACGTTCACTATTTTTATATAGGAACGAATAAATACCTACTAGTTGAAATCATCGGTGCACAAAAATATATTCAAAGCATCTCATAATTATAATTTAAACAAAAATCATTTAAATTGGAAAAAAAGATTAGTTATTAGAACATAATATATACTATAGAGAATTTATAGAGGAAATGCATTTGTGCCGCGTGGGTGGAATTAGTTTCTGTGAAATTTTTAATGAGTTTTTCAATATGCATTCCAACTCTGTCTGGTTTTTTCCCCATCTCACGTGGCAACCCTGGTTTGTACCCCTTTGTAACCGCCCTCAAACTCCGGGAATACTCCCGAAAAACGGACTGGAAAGCTGGGAAAACGTCCGGACGTCCCCTGCGGTGACGGGCGGCAGAAGCATCGGCGAGCGGCCGCGGCCGCGAGTGGGGAGGACGCCGGGGGCCTGCGGGGGTGGGAGACGGTCGACCTATAAGAACCACAAACACCTCACCCAACCCGACATTACGTCGGTTCTCGGTGCGCTGTGAGTTTCTACCCTCGTGACAGGGGCTTTTCTCAAGCTTTTCCACAAGCTTTTCCTTTATTTTTATTTTTTATCGTTTAATAAATCCCGGGATTTTTCTTCAAATTTACCGCAAACAACCCAAACAGTGAAATGGCAACCTACGCGGCCTACAGACACATCGAATTGGACAACGTCGGTTATGGCAAAAAGAGGTATGTAGTGTTTTTCATATTTGACCTTACTTTAAAATATACAAAGGGTACTGAATGAATCGTGATCCATCAGTGAACAATATTCTATTTTGATTACCACTAAACGTGTTCATTACCTCACAGAACACCGACATACATGCATCGTAAAAACTGACACTCGAACAAGAATTTTGAAATCTTTCACTTGGACTGGGTTCCAAATGTGCCTTGCTCAACATAAATTCGTGAACTACACCTATAGCATACACCTCATAATTACCCTATAGTTACACACCTATACTATGTATACACACACTTTGTTTACCATTCCTAATGTAGATTATTGGTGAATTGGTTTGGCACAATTTGTTGGGACCAGTTGTCGAAATGGTTGGCAACAGACTGACGTGTCCCAACGGAATCAATTCTTGTTCCTCTCTCAGTTTGGGATAATAAATTATTTACGACGCTCCAATAATGACAGCCATAGCTGCAAATACTCAGATTTATCAACTTCATAAAAAGTTGCAACGCTTATATAAATTACGTTTTTATATAACTAATCAACCTAACGACTTTCCTTAACTCAACAGCATACATTCAGATGTTTATGGGCCAATCACTTGGTTTTGAGCCATTGCGATGGCTTCAAAATTTTAAAAATCAAAATTTTTGAAACATTTCTTCATTGAAATCCGTTTTGAGACATTCTGAAACGAACGTCTCAAGAAAAAAATCGTAGTGTTTAACGCTTTTCCATATGTATATATCATGTTTAACGCTGTATACAGAAGGTCCAGTTTTTCGAATATTAATGTAAGTTGTAACTTTCAGCTACTGTATTTTTATCGTATATACATGAATTGTATATAGGCTCAAGCAAGTGTGCAAATATTGCTTGAAGGAAGACGAATTCCTTCTGAGTATCCAAGACGCTTTTCAGACCAGCACACGGAACTGGCTTAAATATGGAAATAAAAATATCTGAACCGTCGACAAGTTTGACGTATTTCTCATTGACACGACTGAAACTCAAGAACCTGTATACAATAATTTATTAAAATCTCGTTCTTGCGCCAAAAATTTAAGCATTCCAAACGAATGGATGAGTCCGTTGGCCAATACTTTTTGAGCACATCAAATTAGTCAAATTTCAAAAAATTACTATAAATTGCTAAAAACAGCTAAAAATTGTTGAATTTATACTTTTTTTTTAAAGCAAAATGTTTGTCAACAACGAACTAGAATATTATAAAATTTATGCTAAAACTTGTGCAGGAATATTTCTACTTAAATTTTTACTTTAAAGTTTTACTTAAATTTCATTAATATTTGCTGAAAAATTGATTAACTCCCTAAATGAGCAAAAATTTATATTCTTTGATTCTCACATCATTTAGAACGAATTTTGCCATAAAATTGGTTATTAACTACTTCTTTGCACCCAAAGTGCTCAAATTCCAGAACATTATAACAACGATACGCTGTTCTACAAAAATTCGCTGATACGATCATGCTGCATGACGAATTTTTTTATACTAAAGTATTTCCTACAGTGACTTGAATGACAGTGAGGTTGTTTTCAGACATTGTTGAAGACTTTTTTAGGATGCTATCAAACGACACGTGTTACATGATTTTTATTGGGAGAATCTTTAGTGGCCGAATGAAAAACGTTGTGTTATACTGCGTATCCTTATCTAAAAGGTACCAAAATTTCTAAATTATTTTAATTATGAATTAAGAAGGAACAACATATACATAAAGCCCATCTATCCGCTTGTAGTTTTCGAGTTGTGGGAGAATTCATATTATGGAAGTTTTTAATATCTTCTGCATTACGAGTGTTTACTAATTCATTTTTAGACAATAAAAAAATGTATTCTTCGCAGAGTCAACTTTGAATTACAGCTTTTTGAAGGAGTTGTGTCATGACGTTTGAATGTAATGAAAAATTTACGATACGCCAGTCTGGATTATGTAGCTGCTCGTCAACTGTCTTGAGACTTAGTTTCCCACACTTACATTTGTCTCATTTTATTCGTACCGGAAAGCTGGCGAGTTTCATTTTGTCAATTTGCCTTTTGTCCGGTTTCTCTAATAACATTAGTCATCGTCAAATACTTTCGTTTCAATATAGTTTTCAAATCCGACGTTGGGGACCTAATATCGAAGTTCATTTAGTGAGTTTCTGTATAAAATGAAGCTATCACCACGGGTCTATCGATTTTGGAAGGGAATGTTTTGAGAATGTATGTATTTCTGCCTGTAAACGTTCCAAACGGTTCTGATTTAGAGTTCTGAATGTAGAGAAAAAAATCGTTGAAAATTATCGAAAAACGGTCGACATCGTGGAATTCCCCGAAGTTTTAATACCAATATTGAAATTATTGTTAACTACATGTTGCACATTAAATTCGGGGGTCTGAAATCGATTGGAGAAAGTCATTAAGCATCTCTGTTTCATTTCAGAATACTTTTTTGGGATCATAGTGCACTTTAGGTGCTGTTTAACCCTATAACTATAGGTGAGTACGCTATGCTCGCACGCGCCTCTGAAATTGGCAGTCCCATGGAATCAGGATTTTCTGTTCCCATTCATTTTCGAGGGGAATATTCCAAAATGTGATGACTGATTTATATTCATCTACCTAAAATTTGTGTTGGCGCTTTATAGATTCAGTTACATTTCATTAATTTATTCTTGTTGATCGATCAGTCATAACGTTCACACCTTTTAATTGATTTCACGATCACGTTATCAGGGAAACATTTATTATTCATAAAGTAATCGTGGAGTGTATATGTGGATGTGAATTTAAAGTGAACAACAGTAACGAACAGTCATCATAGTTTATTTATTAATAGTATCATAAATGATCAGAAGAACACGAAAAAAGTGTTTTTCTTTCAGATTACTGTGTTTGAACAATTGGATTACCTACTGCCTAGGAATTTGAATTTCCTCTGCAAGGAAATATTGTTAACTATCCTACAGACACAATGATCATTGTTGGTCGACCCTTTCGATGTTATGTCGTACGAGTACATTGTGCCTGATACCAGAATTTCTCTCGCCGTTTCTCTCCTTGGAACTTGATTTCGTTCGTGAAAAAATGGAGAAAAAAAAATCAACGAACTTTTTTGTCTTAAGTTTGAAGTGTAAAACTCTGTCATGTCGCAAGGCTGTGGATTCGTCAAGCTTTCCCGATCGACCGTTACACTTGAGGGCCCTCAGAGCTGTGACGTCGGCCGCGTTCTTGATCCTTTTAAACTGGTTGGTATCCTGGTCCTTTTAAACTTTAAATGTCCCGTCAATTTTTAGCTCCTCATCCGCCCCCCCTCTACCGCCCAGCTCTCCCTGGCGTCTCTGTGTCTTCCGTCATGTGACGTACATCCGTTGATCTCAACACTCTGGAAATCTACATCCAATTATTGTTACCTCCCAAATTTTTTTTTTTCCCCATTTCATCCTTCACATCCCCCACCGAAGAAATTTACTGTGCCTTTTCAGAACTTGGGAAAACGTCGCAGTGGTGGAAATTGAGAAAAACTCAAAAACAAAACTGCAAGGAAAAAACTATAAGTCATTGGGATCAAATAAATCGAAGATCATTTCCTCATTATTTTCCGTTGTCAAGAGTGATCATCAGCAAACACTTAATTTAGAGGCTCTTTGATATGATATTTTCTTTGCAGCTAAATTTCAGTATGTATCTTCAATTCTAAACTCCCCAATTTAAATTTTCGTATTTAAATTTCTTACAATTAATATGTATTAAAGCTAAGACTCCAACATATTTATTGTCAAAATTTTCAAACAAAATTTTTCAAAAATTTTGATTTTAAAATTTCCGAGCCACTGCAATAGTTCATTTTCTAAGAAAATTCGCTAAAAGGTCGATTCCAATAGTAGCCAAATAAATTAATCGTATATCAGGTCGTTACTTTTATTCCCACAATGCTGTCCAAAGTTTATGGATCGTGTTTCATTGTCTTGAAATTTCTAACTACACGTGTCATCGGTGTTATTTTTCACTGCTCTTTGTTATCTTTGTACAGCAAAGTTTTACGTTCTGTTTCTCGTTACGATTGAAGACCTCAAACATACGACAGAATGGATTATCGTAATGCCGATTAACACTAATAAATCGTTGAAACATTGCTTGATGACCACATGTACGCTTTGTTCTCGTGAAAAAGTTGTCCATATAATTGAAATTCAGTATATTTCAGATAGATTGGAAACTTATCTCACTCACATTAGTTAATCGGTGAGTCACCAGTCGTAAATGCGATTTCGTTTCTGGGAATCATTCTAGAAATGATTCACAAATAGGGTTCAGGAATGATGGCTAACTTCGAATCATTATTTTGTATTTGCTATCTAAATTATTACTTCCTATCCAAAAGCGATTACATGCCAATCATTTAGTGATATAAGAAACACGCTGAAAAAAAAAAAAATATATATATATATATACATATATCGACTTGCCTTACTGTGGAAAATATGAAATATAAGTTTGTCGAATTTGGTGTGGAAAACCAAAAATACCAAAAACCAAAAAACCAAAAATTAATACCAAAAATTAATTGTGTTGCTCATTGGCATGCGTAGGTGTGTTGATTTATTAATTATTATGCAGCTGCATAACTATCAATAATATTGTGACTATGAAGTAAGCGTTGTGGATTTTACGTTATTAATGCATGAGTAGTAGCAACAAACAATCCTACGGCTAATAGTTTAGTTATTAACCCTCTAACCCCCGAATATTTCATCAAAATGTACGTATATGAATTTTGGAAGTCATACGAGTTTCAAAATTTCAGATTTATGCGTGCGCAAAGGCCATTATTGGTTCAATCATGATGAATGTCAAGGGAGAACCAGCTACCCGTGGTAATCAATGAAAATGTCATAAAAAATTCGCTAAAAGATTGAATGTGGAAGTTGCGTGTGACCATTTCATTTCAAAGTTGTACGTGTACATTCGTGTTCTACATAGAAAACATATACTCTGAAGTAAAATTTAAGGGAAAATATGCCATCCTTGTACCCATCCTCTTGGCAGTACTTGAAATTGAGACCAAGGGTTCACAACTGCAGAATTTGTATAGGTTTTGTCTTGTTAATTCTTACTTTGTCGTTGTTTACAGTTACGAGACAACCCCTTATAGTTGTTATTCTAATAAGCTTTTAAATTATATTTGATGTCGTCACATTATTAAGTATGAGAATATTGTTTGTGTGAAATCTTCTGATTAGTTTTTTCCTTCCAAGTTTGTTGTTGGTTTCCCTCTAGTTGTTGACATCTTGAGTTATTAGACTTCAACGTTTAGGCGCGGAGGAGAGAGGAGAAGACCTAAATTACAGTGGTCGAGCTGTTTACTTCTCCACCCTACAAAGCGGGAAGAGAGTTGTTTGGTTGATGAAATGTTTCGATGCCATACCGCGCAAATGGCGACATCTGTCGGATGCAAGCTGTGTTATGAGGGTTGGATCGGAGTATTGAAAACATTCCGTGTGAAAGTCCTTTGTTCAAAGGCCTCTTGAAAAAGTGGTTTTACAATGTTACAGTGATTTATGGTAAACACTGGCCGTCTCATTCCTTGGCTCTGTTTCATGGCATGATGTTGCATTTCTTTGGACCTTTTAGTGAAAGAGAATATCACAATATTTAGAACGTTTTGAGTTGAACATACTGCAGTTGTTTTTGAAAGATCACATCCCCTGCTGTGTCGATGCCATCTTGAATACTTGTCTTTTCTATTGACACTTATAGAATTAGAGCTTGTATATTCTTTTTTATACAAACTCATTTTTCGTATGAATTAAATTATTATTATTATTTTTTGTTAACCTAGTTTTGTTATTGTTTCGGTGCGCAAGACCGGATTAGGCAATTAAAGAGGAACTAGATCACGTAGCAATAGTTTGATAAACATTAGCCCAGGGAAAAAAGAAGAAAATCCAACTGCTATCCCTCCTTCATTTCCTCTGTAGAATTGCAAATTTGCATTTTTTCCCGATTGCTCATGATACAATCGTTTTTCCGAATGATAACCGGAATTTATTTGTACATCCGGAATTCACGTGAAACTTCATGAAAAAATAACCCATCACCAGGAGTATTTAGTGTGCGAAAAGGGCGCAATCAAGTACATGGATTTTTCAACTGCCACATTTGATAAATCATTTATTGGTATTCGCAATACCAAGTTGGAAAAACTATGGATGATATAATTATTCTGCAACATGCAATATTCTGGTCGTGCCTTTCTTCCAAATACCATATTTGAAATCTATTCCCTTGAACGTTCAATTTTCAGCTCAAAATCTCGTCATAAGAATGCGCCAAATTTGCCCATTTACAATCGATGTGTTCATTCAACTTGTGCTTTTTTAAATAGCTCTTACTGAGATGGTTGCATTGAAACTGTAGTACCTAGTTTGAATGTTTTTCTATATTATCGGGATAATATGTACAGTAATATAAAACTCTTTCTTGGAATTTGCTCTCCTTGGTACTAATTTCGCAGTTGAATGAACATTGAAATTGACGGCGTGGGACTGGAATGCAGTGGGATCCGCTTGATTGACATTGCAGTGTTCAATCGTTGGCTTTTTTCTAAATCTCGTACTTGACACCAACGCATTTACTTTCAAGGGAAACAATGGGATAGCGTAAACGTTTGTTCGTGTAATTTGAATTCAATGAAATAATTCACTTCTTCTGGTAACTACCAATTTGCATGTTGTATTTAGTAGAAATCTGGAAAACAATTTCAAAACTGGTGTTACAATCCACTGTAACTTACCTTTTAGCGAATTTTTGTAGATAAAGAAGCTATTGCAATAGTAAAAACTACTCTACATTATTATTTATTTTTTACATATATATTTGTTATTTATTTTTCCTTTGTACGAGTATTATTGATACTTGTAACAATGTTCTGATTCTGGAACAGATTTATTACTTATATGGATATATGGACTATTTTCGGTAAGTTTTCCTGAAGATGGACCAAGGTGTGGCCCGAAACGTTGCATAACGGATAATGGTGGTGTAGAAATGAGTCAAGATTTTGTTTCTACCCTTCGCTGAGTCCTGACAAAATTACAAATACACTGAATATGCAGCCGACTAATTCCACAGCAGTTCTCAATGCACGTTACCCACGTATTCATTATAAATTTTTAAATGAATTATATTAAATTTTAAGAAATTTGACACAATCCACACTCTCCTACGATGAGTAGAGTTCTTTCTATGATTTTTCAAAGTTTTCCGCACCGGTGACGTCATGCTGGGCAGTGGTGTCCCGCACATGCGGGAGAGGTGCTTTGTCGTCACCAGTGTGCGAAACTGAAATATCATAGAAAGGGTTTTCTCCCATTTAAAAATACTCAAAGTACCTTTCTCACACCTATTTGTATCGCTGATTGGACCCATGGTTGATCTAAATTATCGTTGAAAATGCGTGTTTTCACGGGTTACTACAGGAAAACACATTTTGTACTCCATTGGGAAAGTTGCGTGAAGCCTGATGTATTTGATCTCAATCGTCTATGTCGTATCATGATTCATCGAAGTAAACTCTCTTATCCCGTTCGGGGGCACTACATCACCTCCACGACGCGTTTTTAAGTCTTTCAAAAGTACTTCCCGTCGTCCACAGGCAGTTGCCAGACCTATTAAAGTGGCTGCGATAACAGTCCTCCCTGAAGCCACTCGGAGAGCTCTGGAGGTTTGGATGGTTTTTGAAGACGTTCCGCCTATTTTTAACCCGCTGAGGGTCATGAACCTCTGCGCCCTCTCGTCCTCAAGCCGTTGTAGTCGAGAGTGCATAGGCCGTCGGGGTCTTCATAATCGATAATCTCCTCCCTGAGTCAATAGTTCACCACCCTCATCTTCCAAGTCCGTTAACGAACATAAATCTCTCACCGCATCCGTCAGAAAAAGTCCACGCGATGACACGCACTGCAGAGTGAAACTGTTTTTCTCACGAATATTCGAGAGAAATGCTGCACTCTCTTTTGATTGTATTCTCCTGACAGGGAGTGTTGCAGATCAACAATAAACTATTTTCGTCAGTAATGAGTTTTTTAGCATTAGATTAGCATGCTGTTTGGAAAACCTTCAACATCAACTATTTTTACCGTCAGTAAATAATCAAATAGTTGGAAAAGGAAATATAATCTTGTTTAATACATATATATTGTATATCTTATTAATTACAATGAAACTCCGTCTGTTGTCTGTCCACGCTATGCACGGCCAAAGGCTGAGTGGGGTGAGTCGACGAGTAGGGGGATCTTCTTGGGTTTTTCCGGAAGAGATTGTGAGCAATTTTAAAATTTTTTACTCCACCCCATGACCTGGATGATTGGAAGGGGGTAGGGTCAGTTTGTTGACGTTTGGCAATGACCCGCAAGACTCGACTGTCTTGAAGGCGAGGTCGCTTTTTGCCCCTTGCTGGAGGGGGTGGTATCTCTGTTTAATGCTTGTTTTTTGCGTTTTCACACGTCGGATTTCAACGGTGTTTCTCCTACGGACTCGAGATGGACTCGCCTGTAACATCCCACCACGTGCGAGCGAAGGGAGCGAGAAAACTACGCTTAGTATAATGTATAATCTGCAGGTAGCTATATAAATTAATTGCTTATTTGAGAGCACTATAACTTTTGCTTCCTCTCTACAGATGGTAGGACGCATTGTAGGTCGAAAAAAATCGTAATTTCATAAAATCATAATTTCCACTTTGCGTTTCAGGGCTTACTGATCGATTTTGGTCATGTGTCTGCCTGTCGGTGTGCTTGCCAATTTTCCTTGTCTATACTGTACTAGATTTGTCTACAGCTACAGTAAGTTTTAGTCCGACTGATGAAAGCTTAAGGGATTCCGCGGATTAGCTCCTAGATGGTCCCACATAATTTCATTGTCGTCTGATCAATAATGATGTGAGCTCATACTCAAACGTAAATGTTTTTAACATCGATTTTCCACGATCTACTTATCCGTCCGACTTTTTTCAAACTTGAAGTGTATTTGGGTATAGATTTCAGGGAGGTGCCCTGAATTTTATCTTTTAAAATTTTTAAAAGTTTTATCGGTTTGAAAAAAGTTTAATTTGGTTTGAAAACGGTTTAATTTGGTTTGGAAAAGATTTAATTTGGTTTAGAAAAGGTTTAATTCTGTTTGGAAAAAGTTTGATTTGGTTAGGAAAATATTTAATGTGGTCTGGAAAAGGTTTACTTCGGTTTGGAAAAGGTTTAATTTGGTTTAGAAAAGGTTTAATTCGGCTTGGAAAAAGTTTGATTTGGTTAGGAAAAGGTTTAATTTGGTCTGGAAATGCTATATAATCATGATTTTGTTCTGAGCTTTATTACCTCTACTAATTTTTATTGTTAAGAGGGTATAGGCCGAAATAAAACCTTCACATTAAACCCTCATTGGTGTAATAGTTATAATAATTGTTCGTCAATCTCTCATTTTTGGGAGACTGGTCTTTTTCTATTACTTTCAGCACGCATTTTCCTGGTAAACACGTCATGTTTGACGTTGCCAATTTTATTGAAAGCTCGTATGTCACGTACGAAGTAGCGTGTGCTCCGTGTTGTATGCGTGGTTAATGGCCTCAGGAAGGCAACTTCCTTCTCTTTTTTCGTCTTCTTCATTTTTTAATCCTTGCTCCTAGTCAGTCTGAAAAATAAAACAATGCTGTTCGCGTCTGACAAACTCCTCGAACATAATAATAGAATGGCCTATATATAGAATTAGAGGATTTAAAATTCTACCTATAAAAACATTCCTCCTGTGCTATCAGTAAAATTGTTTCTTGCTCTACGACCATCCAATATCGTACAACAAAAACCTGTCCCACCATGGATATCGTACATCTGAGAAGAAATAATGAATGCACGAATTGAAGTTAAATCCTATCATTAATTCCAATTTTAGTCAATTTTGAGTTGAAATGTGATACCTATTCTAGGCCAGAAATATGATGTCATCAAATTCCAGTTCTTTGTCAAATTACATCAACCGAAGTCCAGTTTCGGGCCAACAAATCTTCCGAGTGATTAGGGGTCTCGCAAGAAAAGTACTACTGTGGATGTGGTCACTTCTTATTTTAGTTGGACAGATAATTAAAATATATATGTACCTACTTCAAAGTACTCCAAATATGTGAGCAGGGTTGGATTAAAATAGTGCAAGATGTGCTGAAGGCTTTTGTGGTTGGGCTCGTAAATCGCCTACTTGTGATCCATATCATGAAATTTATGGTGGAGGATCTTCAGGCTCATCCTTTCAATCCCTGACGCTGTCATCTGCATCGGAAGGCTACAGGAATTTTATTTTGTATGTTCGCAGTAGATATCACCGATTCGAATGTGGAACCTTTGTGATGGTAGTTCAACCTTCTCGATTCTTGAATACGCAGCATCTGGGAATATGCCTGACGGTTTATACAACCAATAGGAATGCCTCTGGGTGTAGCAGATAAATCGCCTCTCACCTTTGAAGGATGAACTCTCTCCTTCCATAACCCCTCATTGCCTCATAGTAGCAAATCGTGGTTTTGAGCCACCCCTCTTCAAAAAAATACTTTTTAATCTTGAAAAGAAATCTTATGGTTTCTTGAAAAGCAAAGGTTATCTCCAAAGCAAAAGAGAAAAACGAACTGTCTGTGGGAAGAGTAAAGTATAACGGTATAGAGTGAGGCTGCGGTTGGCCAACATCAACTTTCCTCAAAAGCTGAAAATCATCGGACAACCATCAGATAGATATAAAGCCGCTAAGATAAGTACGGGAGCTATTCGCTAAAAGCAATCTCACAACGCAGATGAACATTCCCGAAATAAGGACAGAAATAGGAAAGGAAAAAACAATTTGCTATCCCGATGAGAAAACGGAAGGAAAATAAAATTGTACGCTTCCGTAAAGGTCGAGCGTTGCGACGCGGACGCTAAAGGTCGGCTCTGGTGCGATGAGAGCAATTTGGAGAAACTCCCCCACATCCCACGTCTTCAGTTCCGCTAAATTTTCTTTCGTTCGAGTTCCTTATTTCACGAACGTAGAAAGTGCAATGGCTCTATATCCAAAAAAGGACTCCACGGTACCTACTTATGGGTTGGTGGGATCATCCGAACACAGTTCTTGAGAATATTACAACTTCGATTCATGAGAAGCAATCAGGAAATTTTGAGAAAGTCCTCTTTTGAAAATTATCTACTGTTCCATGATGTGTATGATAGTTAGCTTGCTTGTGCCGGGCAGCTTCAGTTGGTGCTGCGTAATTTAATACTTGGAATATTAATGTCTTGCAGTTGATATTTCATTTTGAATGATCTAATCTTCCATCTTTCTACGTATTACGGATGCACAGATATAATAGCCTTTTCCTTCATAAATGTGCTCAGTAGGTCATGCATGTTCTATTGCAATTCGTTTTCCTTACATTGTCATTGTTGCCTCCATCAGAATCTTTGCTTTTGAACCCGCACATAACGTGACATTCAGAATGCGCCACACATCTTTCACCCTCATCTGATCCAATTAAATGTTTAGGTGTTGCACTGACCTTATTTGGAACAATGATAGCTGTTGGAAAGCTGAATATTAAATCCATGTAAGACGCCTTTACTCTACTACTACCTTTACTTTACTACTTTGAAATACTTTTAGCAAAGTTACTTAATCCTTTAATTATAATAACTGTTTAAAGGTACTAGTTGGTCCAGTTTCATCGCATTCAGATCAATGTGCGTTATCTAATTGGAATGTGGAGAATTTTCTTCTATACTCTATGCTCCAATATTGTGATTCTCATGATATATCTTTTAATGATACGTAAAGAGGTAACTGATTTGCCACTCCCTCTTCGCAGGTGTTTTTCGTTTCTGTGCGCTGGTAGAACCTAAGATTCTGTGAAATTATAGAAGTGGAGCTTTGCGCATAGTAGGTTCCGCGGAGGCCCTTATGGCCATGGCCATTCTGATCGAGTTCATCCTAAACTACGAAGTTTTTATACGAGACAAGCTACCGTAATGAGAGGGTCTTTGTCGGATTCAAAGAACTGGAGGATATAGTAGTTACAAAGACAAAAGGACACACCTAAGGCTTAAACAAGGGTTTCCATTGTGGTCGGAGAATCTTTCAACCTTCAAATCTGGTCTAGATTAGATATTCATAGGGAGGACCCCCTCGTTCCAGACCGTTGAGAAGTACATTAGGCTCGCAATTTCCTTCCCTTTGGACCTCGGGGAGACGAATCCTCTTCTCAACTCTTGGCTTATGTCGCAAGAAGGGTCTTTTGTGTCGCGTTGAAGGCGTGACGGGACGCTCTCTGAGCCCTGGCCTAACTGTTTTCATTGTCAGCCGCATGCCTGGGCGTTTCGCCGCGCTTCTGGGCCTGCGATGATGATCCAGGGGCAAGGAAGGTCGCACACGAAGTCCGCAGGTTTTTTCCCTTCGAAATCGTGGAATTCGCGAGGGGAAATCTGGAATTACCAAATCAATCACGTTTTTCCTTTCTTTATCAATACCTACGTTCATTTTCGTCTGTTGGTAATTTAAAATCACATGCTTCGAAGAATCGACAAAATCCTTCTCTCCCTACCGTACTTGTTCGACTTGTTCCGACTATATTAGGAATCGACGTTCCAAGGTGCCTTCAGTGGTCTCTACAAGCGTGAAGACAGAAAACAAAACACGTTATTCTGATAAAATTTCATTATATAAAAAAACAGTTCACTGTTCTTCAAGCCATAAAGTAGAATAAAGGTTGGACAATGGTTAACATTTAAGAATTTAAGAATTTTAGAACTTGGTTATTCTAGATACTCCATACTCATCCACTACTTTGCAATCTCTTTCTAACCTCCGTTTTGACTTGTTACCTTCTATGGTATTATGAAAGATTCATATGTTTTACATTCTAATATTCACGTCGAGCACTTTCTTTTTACTAAATTTTTAGTAGGCACCTCTTGTGTATTGAACTGATCACATATTCTGACATCAATGAAATATGTTTCCGTTGATCTTGATTCAATTGAGTAATTGAACTTGATAACTTGTAAGGCTTTATTTGAGGGTAGGGTTCATAATCTACTTACAGTGTGTATTTATATTCTAGGGCTCTTTAATTCAAAATTATAGTCTTGGTTTGTTGTATGTTGTCAGATTATGTGATTTCCTCTATTCTCTCTTTTGAGGTCTGCAGAACAAAATTTCAAATCAGATTATTTGAATGGCAAAGTTTCGAATGCTACTATTTATCTTTTGAAGCCTACAGAAATATATTCCTAAAACAAGAGTCAATCGCTATGGATATAACATTGTAGGTCAGTACGCTGTTTATTCACGGTTTTTCCATGCTGCACTAATGACTCATCGCGGATACACCTTCCCTTCGTGTTTAGTGAACGCTTCCTTCATTAAGAACGCAGCTTTCCATGTCACGATTATTGGAGCGCATAAGCTGCCATAGTTACCTAAAGAACGCTAAGGGTTTTGATCCACTCATAAATAGATCATTGAATCTTCTACCTCATCGTCTTAGTTGATGCAACAAAGATATTAATATCAAATATGTCGTTTAACCCTCAATGCCTGGGATGATTTTTCAAGTGCTGCTGTCCATATAAATGTCTTACAGACCTATTCCCTTAAATTCGGCTGCGTGTTTCTCCGTACACTTCAAGATTGAATAATCACATGTTGATATCTGAGTGGATTTGATATAGCTTGAAATTGAAATAAGTTGAATGTTTGAAACAAGCTTGAAAGCTATAATGAGCAATATTTATATGCGCTCATTGGATACTCGATAATGGCAGATACCACCATGGACCATGGACTTACGACATTACCTTATTGGGTACAATACAGTGGGATTGGGACATTATACACGGTACAAGGCATTGAGGATCAGTAAAAATTCGGGTATCATATTAATGGGAATTGAGGAATCTTTTCATGAGTTGAATTTAAATTTGCATCCTAATAATATACGAGTATCTCACTCTTTTTGTTTCATAAGGTTTATATAAAATTCCTGCAAATAATTCCACGCACGTTTTTTTCTAACCAGATGATGATTTTTTAATGTAATCAGGTACTCAGTATTCATCGTTTATTGTTCTAATTCCAATTGCCATCAGAAGGTTCCATGGTAGACACAGTTTGCACAATTTAAATTAAGTGGTGCGCTGATAGAACACGTACTCGTCCGAGTTTCTAACCCCATTCAACTCAAGAAAAAAACCTCCTAATGGGCTTACATCGAAGCAGCCAAAGCATTCGTGAAGTTACTACTAATTGCTCTAATGTCACGTACTTCCTTTAACTCAGAGCTCAGTGAAAGAGGTTAAAACCCTGTTGAGTCCCGGATATTGATTTATTTAGTAGATGTACATTTTACATTCTCGGTTGAAACACTCCTGGTGAATATACCCTTAAAATACACTGGATGTGATAGTTTCATTAATTCTAAGTTATCATTGGCTGACAATTTTTGAATTTTTAAACACTGAAACATGACGAATTCAGGGATCTGATCAGTAAGCACTACCAAAGATGTGATATCTGTATTTTTCGTAGCAGAACTAATGATAGTTGAAAATTCACCCGTGCTGAATTTTCGGTAACGGACGCTATAAGGGTAACGTTCGGGATTAGGACTCGAGATTGTTCATTCAACCCAGAAAGCAAAGCGTGCGCTCCCATTCTTGGTTTAATTGAAAAGAAGGCAGGAGGGAGCAGTTTGATGATCGCGCACCGTAACGCACTAATGACCGGGTAATTTGTTCCATCGCCCGACCCTGAGGGTTAATGCATGGGGGATGCGAGGGTTCCTTAACCCCGTGTTTTCTTTTCGTGGTTTCTTATCGACTGGGCATCATCATAAAGTGGCATGGAACTGCCGCAGAAAACGCCTCGGACTCTGTTCATCTTGATACAGTCCAGCTATGCAAGGTCCTTGATAAGACGAATTCGAAGAAATGATTCCCTCTCGAGGGCTTCTATTGTTTGAAGCTGCAAAGACTAATTCTTGGAATGTACAATGAAAGAAACAACGCGCGTATATTATGTTGTGGTATGTTCCATGTTAGGGATAGTTTGAGCGATCGAGATAGAATGTTATAATGGCTGGCAAACCTTATCTGAGCTAATTTGAAAACAGTTATTACTGTTATTAGTGTATCGCAGATCATAAGATTTGTTTTGATTGATTCCACTAAACGTTTTTCAAAGAGATTGCATTATTTATATAACTTCTGGTAAAATTACGATTCTCGAACTGGTTCTGATTCATTTTACTGGTCGTTGATTCCACTTGTTCCCCCAGATCAAACAATTGAGGGCTACGAAAGAAATCCATGGTCTAGACTTGATTTCCGAAATTTCCGCAACAACATATCTAGAATATTAGGTATGTAATATGTTGATTGGGAAAACACGAAGTCGATTATGCGGTCAACCCAATACAATTGCACTGAGAAAACGTTTGGAGCAGTAAACTGATTGGGCTTTGAATGAGCGGTTGTAAGAATATCAGAGAATGGGTTAATGTACTAGGACGAGGATGCATAATGGTATGTGGTCTCTCATTGTTGCACATCAGTTTTTTGAAGCGATCGCGTTCACGAGAAAAAATAGTCATGTTCGTTAGTTTCGACGAGAGAGTCATCAAACGCAAGTAACCTATCTGCTCATCAATATACCTAATTGCCATTAGAGAGCCGAAAGAGCGTGGAAATCGATTTTGCCGTGGACCATAAAAGCCTCCCATAAAAGTGATACCTACTTGGAGTTATTGCTAGTAATGGCACCCCTTCTTGCATTTAGCGGTTAGACCTGGTTTTCAAACGAGGACTCTGACTTCCTGTTGAATAGTACCGTTGGAAACCAATTTAATTTTGGAAATATAGGTAGTCGTAAATAACTGTAATACTACAGGTTGACCTAGGGCTAATTTTATGAATCGCTATTTCTTTTCTACTATAGCTAGCTATTTTTAAATTTGTATTTCTCATATTTTCCTTTAATTTGAAAGGAAGAATTCTGTGAAACCATGATGTGCTTTCCAGATCATTTATTTATTTCATGTTATTTTATTTTTTCATTTTTATATTATTTTTAGAACAGATTGTAGAAGGAAAAGAGACAGTCTATGTGACCTGAGAACTTTCGTCCCTGGTACACATCGCGTCGATAGGCTGAAACATAAAGTCGATTCGTGCAGATAAAATAGTTTGCCACTCTGATCTCCCCACCCCTTAACCCCAAAACATTCCTTCGAGAGATGTATAGTGGTAGGCAAACGGATATGCGGTTAGGGTCGGGATAGATGAAATTGTTTTCTCCAGATAACGAGATGGGACGTTCGACTTGCAAAAAAGAGGGATATAAAAGAAGGAGAAAGTATAAATAAAAGTGAAGATCTGGAACACACGAGATGGTCGATTCAGATAAAAGAAACCGAATCGAGTTTAGAAAACCTTTGCATTGTAGTCGCTTTAAAAAATCATCTTCAATTTGATATATATATATATATATATATATATATATATATATATGTATATTTTTTTTACGGAGTTAAAGAAGAACGTTGTCTAATTAAACGAAAAAAAAAAGAGTTTCACTGTTGAAACAAAGAGTAACAGTTTAACTCGTTATTTCCGTGTTATTATACAACTTTCTTTTTCAACTTTGATTATGATGGACAGGGCCGGCCTGAGGGGTGTGCGACGTATGCAGCAGCACACTCGAGCCTTTTTGTGGGGCATACAATTGGCCAATTTTGGTTTTAAAAAAAAAAAAAAATTTTTTTTAGAATTTTATTTAAATGTTGGGCAGAAATATTTAAACTAGAAGGAACATTGTCTGAAAACTATTACAGTTGAATTTCAAGGTAGAACCGAAGATATATCCCAATGAGTTCTGAAATATAAGTAGTCTGATGCCATTGATTCCATGAGATATGGAAATTTAGCTTGAGTCCGGCGGACGGTGATTATCGCATTAGCCATTTATTCTGTCTGCAATACAAGTGTAAAAATCATTGTAACGTGACCCAGAAGCTTTCATTAGTTTATTTAACATTATAATGGTTTAGAATCAAATTGAGAGACATCAATTTAATGTTCTAAAAGGTGCAAAAGTGCACAAAAGCTGTGTTTTTTTACATTCAAAAATTGTCCGGGAGGAGGGTGTGTTTTTATGAAATTACCTTTCAAATTTCAAAAAAAAAGCTTGTCCGGGGGGCGGGTCCCTGGACCCCTCCTTTTATCTGGGGGGTATTCCATGCAATCCGGTAGGGGCATAAAATGTGAGTCTTGCACACTTGCGATTTCCGCCTTAGGCCGGCCTTGATGATGGGCGGTTTATTAAAATTAGAAATGAAGTGAATCGAAAAACATAACGTTCACCTACCTATCTACCATCACAGTGTGCCCATAATGTTGATGTTGACTTTTCAGGAGAGCCTCTTTCCCGTCCAAGTGAGCCGCGTCCATGTCGGACTCTAGTCATGGGATTCTTTTACTTGTGAGCGAGAACTCCAGATTCAATCTCTGATCAGATTACAATTTTTTGTTCAGTTCGAACCATGGATTTTGATCTATTTGCCCAAATAATCTATATTTTACTGAAAGGATTGATTTCGGATGTTTTCATCACCATACCATGTACATACTATGATACGGAGAAAGTTTCTGCTACAAGGAGATTCACGCCTTGGTTTTCTTGACTTTTTTCCACAAACTGCCAGTCTCATATGACGCCACAACTGTGGTACTCGACAAACTGTCTTGAGAAACAAAAATGTCATAGGTACCAATGAAATTCTGTTCAGAAATAATACACTATTGTATTATCCCATGGAGGGATCAGTCATGTCTACCCATGTTGGTTTGTTGGGCATGGAGTGAATAGAATTCTTTATCCTCTGTACTCTAAACTATACTTTCAATTCCCTCTGACTGGGCCTTCCGTCAGAAAACGTACACTCCCGTTAGAAAACATCTTTGGGACCCATTCAGAGGGATTTCGCTAAATAAATCGTCATTTATTATAATTTTATTCGTAATACCTTAAATTGAGGCTTCAACCTTGGCTTCCTATGAAATAGCTCGAATGGTTCGGACTTCGCAGAACTCATCAAACCAGCCCGAGCCGGGTGGAAACAACGCTCGACCACATTTTTACACGATCGTTGGGCACGTCGTCTCAACAGGTCTCCGACTTTCTTTCAAGGAAATTAAATGTCATCTTCTGAATAAGAAACTAAAAATTTCCGGGTTCTGTGTGAGTTAACCCCGATTGGGTTCCGAACTCGGGAAAAACTGTTATAAAAAGTCATGATTCTTCTATCAGATAATCTGAACTATTACGCTATTAGGATTGATAGTGAACTGATCTGCGTTTGGAGTTCATGTTATTGTTCTATGACCGTGGCCCAGCTCATAACGGATGCTGGGAGTGTCCTGTTCGCGCTTCAATGAAGACGACCATATCGCGCTACAGTCGTACACAGCGCTGGCCAGCCAATAATACAATTTCTTGACGGACTTGCGTTGGAAGTTATTCCAGATCATGACCCGATCAGCCATTCGGTGTGCAAAGAGGATCAGATTGATATCGAACGAATTTTATGTTTTTAAACGTATGACCAATTAGACCAATTTCTGACTTATTCAAGATGCAGCATGAGTCAGATGGATGAGATATTATTCACTTGAGTAGGTGTTAAATTTTTTGATGACCTATAGTGAAACAACGCCCATTTGGCCTTTATTTTGTTGATGCGTAACCCCCCTCGAATACATTTATTACAAACGAATTCTAATTGTACAAAATTTTCTTTTACTTTCTATGATCGAGTTTTAAAATAATAATGTATAAAAACATTTATGAAATTGGCATCTTGGGGGAAAATGTGCAGGTATGAATGATAGAAATATTTGTTTTCGTAATATTAATATTAGTGAAATAGTATATATTTGTTAGTCTATTGTCTTGATCTTTTAATTGTCCAAAAACGCTGCACCATCTTCAAGCTCTATTTGTTATGAAAGAATAATTTGTTAAAAGTCCAAGACCGATTAGCTGATTATATTGATATGATTTGCTGATGATAATTAATTATGAATAATCATAATTTAAAAACTATTCATTATAACGAATCGGTGGTTTCAGTAAATGGTCATGTACACACGTTTGATGTAAATCGATAGGTATTCAGTATACCTACGTCTGCAACTTGTAGGTTTCCTACTTCCTAGCATAGCCACAAACGCTTGTATCGGTGTTCTTTGTGTACCGGAACGCCCGACTCCTAAGCGAGCCCCCTGGGGTAGCCCAGAGGTTTAATAATGGCCTCTGGTGCGAGATTCCGATGTTCAAACCCCGTCGGGGGCAAATTTTTTTCTTTGTTTCGCGTAGTTTTTATTTAAAATGTTATTGATTTGTTTCATTTTTTTACGTACATGTGACCTAAGAGAATACAGGTATGAATGTGCAGGGTCATTTATAAACAGAGATTTCCAAGGACATTGCGATCCAGTTTTAGGTCAAAACCACTACATGTAGAGACATTATTTTATGATTCGTAAATGATTTACTTCCTAGGACATTTGAAACAATTTCCTAATTCTTTCATGTTTTATCATCTATCGAAATTTTTATTGACAGCTTGGATTATTTTAACCAACCTGCAAGTTACAATAAAAATAGTTGTTACTATCCGTTTTTGTAACACGTTTTTACTTACTTAGACATATTTCCTGATTTTATACACTCTTCAGGATTGTTGGTCCTATTTTAGGTTTTCTGTTTTCCGCTTTATTATGGAACGCCTAATGTTATTTGAAGGAGTGTACTCAATGTAAGTACACAATAAGTGACGTCCTCCTGGTACTCGTGTCTTTTTTTTCTTCTTTTTTTTTTTCAATTTTCCTTATTTTCACCAACAACACCCACTCCTTGTTAGAACGAAATGTGTACGTGATAGTTGCCATCCGTTGGCCATTTGACAGGAGCAAGTAGGTAAAGTAATCGTACCTACTGTTACCTACCTCATCCTCAACTGAAAAGATGACTGCCTAAAAAGTAAGTTTTACTTTACCAACATCGAAGGACGAATGAACATGAAGTAAGATTACTTTTCATTGACACTCCCCCAAACTAAAAGCATATCCCTTTGCTAATCAGAAAAATTTATATCAGTGACCCTATGTGATAACCCGACCATGAGGAATGAAACACTTTTTGGGCAGGAGTTTTTGTACCCGTAAATTACTCTGCCCAAGAAATAATCACCTCAATAGAATCATATGTAAAATAGTAGGTTTAGGTAAATACTTTCTTTCCCCAAATAAAATTGATTCTCATAAACTGATAACTCTAAATTCGATTTCTGTCATAAAAAGAAAACAATAGATATTTTAAATTTGATATTTTGAATTCAATATAATTCAATCTCCTGAAGAAGCGCCAATTCCTAGGGAAACATGTGGGAGATCAATAAAAAACATAAAAACCCAATGTAAGGACAGGAAGGCCTTTTTTTGTCAAGTCTTTCCCCACATGACCATCTAATTTGATGAGTTTTACGTTACTACTAAACCCAACATTACTGATCCATCGCCCTGCAGCCTCATCTTCAAATATAAGTGCCCAGAGTTCCCAAAATGTCATTAAACCTCTTCCTTCCATTTCTAATATTCCGATTACTCAATATGAACTATTTTTAATTGTGCAATAGGGCTTGACCCTAATAAATATCGTCTTACAATTCTCGGCGGAGGGGAGGGGGATCATAGAAAGCAGCATGGAGCATTTTTGTCTTTACCTGATTTTTTCCCCCGAATACTAGATACGGTTGCGACATTTTTATTCCACTCTAGGATTTCATTCGAAGGGAAATCCGTCTCGTGATCGGGTAAAGAGACGAGCGGCGTTTGGGGCGAGGTTCGGAATGAGACGACGCTGGTACGACTAACCCAGATAGGGGCGGCTGGCTGCCTCCCGTACCGTTACCAAGACAGGTCTTCTTTTCACCCTCCGACAACAACATTCGGTCTGTAGTACGACCGAGTATGTTAATATTCATTTATTTAGCTACCTAACGGGCAAAGCCTAATCACAAAATTTTTACATGGGCATGGTGCCGTGTATAGTAATTTATATAAATAATATAGTCTGCTAGTAATCTCTCTTTTTTTTTTATTTTTTTTATTTATTTTTTTTTTTTAACTAAAAAACGGGTGGAAAGGTTGATGCTGAATAAACAATTAATTGTTACTTTCTCAGTTACGCAAACAGAAAAAGCATATTTTTTGAGGAAGATCTTGAATCTAGGAGTCCTTGCATATACAAAGGGAGATCTGATGAGAGATACCCAGAGGTGCCGCTGGATAGAAAAGCATCGGGAAATGTACAAAATGAAGAATTTTCAATAGAATTCTGACAACAACAAGCAACAAGTGGTCGTTGATCAGCGATGGGATCACGGTTTTTAGTTCAGGAGGGGTTATATCAACCCTCAGTAAGTCCACTCTGTTTAATTCTAGTAAAAACGATTTCAGCTGCAGCACCCAGTAATACATTTTAGTTGAGTTAGTACCAAGAGTTGGTTGAAATAAACGGTTATAAAATATGTTTGGTAATCTTTCCTCATTCATCGCTAAAAGCTTGTACCACCAATTAATCATACCTTTAAAAATGATATGACAAGTGTGAGGAAGGTCAAGCTCCCTACGGACCGCGTAATCGGGCGTGGATCGTGGAAGGAAGAGCACAGACTTGTACTTGTACGCACGGACCTGTACAAGTTGATCTGTATAATGAGAACCCCATATTTCAGCAACATACATTTTATCTTATTGCTGAGTGAAAAAGGCTTTTCCAGGTGCAAGGAGAGTTGCATTCTGTTTTATATATAACGGACCAAATAATATTAAATTCATGAATATCTTTATTTACACTAACATCAGCTTGCTTTGAAAAGTGCTCAAATTCAAAACAAGTAACATAATATTTCACGATACCCAATCTACGAAAATTCACGCATACGATCATGCTGCATGACTGGAACTTTTTTTCAAGTACACGCTGTTTACTCGTAAGGTGAAAACCTAGCTGTCTACTTACCCACTGACTTGCAAGAAACTTCACAAACTTGAGGCACTTTCGAAGGTCAGCCAGTTCAAAACTTCTTCCAACTTTCTCTTAAAGTGCTGAAATTATGGTTTACTGTTGTGCACATTCGGGTAGAAGGCATTCGAATATTGTTGTTTCATTAAACCACTTTTCTCTTGTTTACGTGTATGGTCAGCACGGATTTCTTGTATCCTGTTGTTAAGGCTTGGATAATCGAGCAAATCATGTTGACTGTTTTTCTGTAAAAGGATGTTCACCACGATTCTGCATATTTATTTTCAGAGTGCTGAGAATTTATCTAATGTGCTGTATTCAAAGTATTTTTATTGACCAAAATGAAGAACTTGAAGCATCAGTAATTACGTAAAGGGATCTTTACAACACCATAATGGGATGGGATACATTGGGCGAATTAACCGAAAATGTGTGTGATTCATGATGCACAGAATAAATGGTCGTAGATGTTCAGAAAGATACATACAAGGTAGTACAAATACATATGACAATCCATACAAATGGTAATTTATGTTTTGGAAGGCTTTGTGACTATTTCCGTCGGCATTATCATTTCGCTAATGTAATGAACGGACAGAAAGAATCGTTCTATTCACTTGATCTTTGTTCAAAGTATCATGACTTGAAGTGCGAGCGATATTCGCCTCCAAGTTCCCGTTTTTGACCAACTAGGCGAAATTCTTACTGGACATTTCTCTCTGAAACTGGAGGAACACAAACGGCACCGTCATTGTCTTCTGATGGCTCCTGAAATTAGAAAGCTCGCCCGATCGGAGCTTGGCGGCATGTAACGGTCTTTTAACTGCACTTCGTCCCAGCGTCCGAAAGTATTGTTTTGGGAAAGCTCATGCTCGACTACATCACAAACTCGTTAGCTCACTCTGGAGACATTTTGATGTCTTAGTGTTCTGTTTCATTGAGTCGTCTTCCGTCACTCCTATACGTACACCCATCCGTTGCCCCATTGCGTTCATTAGTTGTTCACAAATGAATTCTAAAACAATCGGTCGATTTTCGGTGATTATGTTCTAGTTTCTCAGCTATTTTCACTATTTTGAATGTCGCCATATCAATTCCGCATAGATCTGGTGGTGGCTCTCATCAGCGAAAGCAAACTCCTCCAAATTATCACATTTGTATTGTTATTTGTAATGATTTTTGACAAAATTGCTCATAAATTAATTTCATTTTAGTTTGAACATAGTAACATAGGTAAACAACCTGGAAAAAAAGAGAAACACGATCTGAATATATCTTAGAATAGAAAGAACAACTGGCGAGCCAACATTTTAATTATGTTTGGACATGTGATACGGAGGAATATAGTAACATTTTTTTTTGTCTATTTATTGTTATTTTGTTACATGTCTCATGTTGCTTCTGTTGCTGATACATTTTCGTAACCGTTATAATGAAATGATGGGCAAGCATAGTGAGGTTGAAATTGCTATAATTATTGCTCTAACCAACATTAATTTTCTGCTTCTCGGTAACTTCTCGATAACGTACTAATGAGGATTTCATTGAGGGGCGCTTTTTCTTATATCCATCTTCATAACAACCAATTTTAAGTTATTACTATTTGCTTTCAGTATAACTATCTCAAGAATGAAACGTGAAAGAATACATAAACTCAATAAATATCAGAGTAAGGTGCACGCTATCACTGAAACCATATGAGTCAATCTTAGACTATTATTTTGGGTTTAATTTTTTGCGGCTTGACTATCCTCCTAATCCATATATTTTAGTCTGGATCCTGAAATGGACCGACAGTGAGATGCAACTATATAATTCGTAGAACTTGACTATTGTTGCACATGCTACTCAACTCCTTGCAAACTGTTATGTAGTCTTTGGTGGTTGTTCCATTCATTTTTATTGTTCACGTTTGTTGATTCATTGATGCATTCGCAATCCCCCATTACGTTACTCTCATGGCAAATTAAGGATTGGTTCGCGCAGATAACAAGTTACTTGAAGTGGGTGTGTCACGATAAACCGTTTGAAGGAAAATCTAATCCCTACTCCATTGTGACATATCAACTTACATTATAAACCAATTCAACGAGTTTATTGATGGACTACACGCCTTAAAATAACGTAGAAATTAGGGTCGTAGCTGCCCTAATGTTTTCGGCTAAGGGATCCTAAGTAGGAAAGTGTGAAACACAGTTCGTGATAATTCACCTGGCCCTTACCTCGATCCACCAACGGATGCTAATATCCATCGCAACTAGGGCGCCTGGTTTTCAGATAGCCATCTTCTTTCTTCCCGGTTGGTTGGCCTTTATCGACTTAACAACCTCCACGACACTCCGCTGTCTCCCCATAAGTTGTTCTCTCGAGAAGAAAAAAAAAGTTGGGTTGCTGACCCCATTCGTTCCGTTCTTAAGTTTAGCCGGTAAAAAGTTCAATGTCAATGCTGCGGTAAAAGTGGTGCATCGCCGCAATGTTCGTAACCGCCCAAGCGACATTTCAGTGTCCTTCGCAGGGTCGTTAAACTATAGACTACCCCGCCACTACCGACCAGATATGTTTGCATTTTGAATTGAAAGTAAATTTCAACTTGAGAAGTTTGACTTCATGCTCATTCCCCTGGTACATGAAGTTTTGTTTTATAATTTGTCAATGTGTGCTACTCATTTTTGTGCGCATGTACGCATTTGTCAAGAAGGCAGTCGGGTAAAGTGCAGCAATGCCACCAAAGGAAAAAGAAGATGGAAATTTATTGCAGAATGCAGTTAACGTCAAATGCGTAGGATGGAATTTACTTTGTCAAGAAATCATAAAAAGTGTCTGCATTTTTCAAATCCACGGGTAACAACCATTACCTCATTATTGCCATCTTAGCCTATAATGGCTTTACCGATTGACTTGGTGTTCACTCATGCAGATTCCTGGACTCCCAGAAGGTTATAAGGGCACCCTGCAACCACCCCCCTACATAGACACCATTTCGGGTAGGCTGTACCCTTTTCTCAGGTCCCATTCAACCGATTTTTTAACACAGAAGCCTTGGCATCTCCAACCGAAAACGAAACGTGTGTGTTACGAAAATGTGTTGCACAAATTTCTGATTTCCGCTAACAACCGAGTCGTTGCTAGGGAAATGGTATACTTCGTCATTTTTCATCCCACAAAATTCGTTGACCATCCGTTCGAAAGCTCTCGATTTATCCAACAATATTATGTTAACTACTGCGAAGTGCGTGGCTAACAAGCTGTATGAGCATGGTTATTTGAATAATTGCCAAGTTTTCTTTCAACACACAGTGTCTGCCATCACCAACCGGTTAAAAATTGAAACGAAATGATTTAACGACGTGCGATACCGATAAGCGTTTTAGCTAACCTTCGCTTATAATTTACCACAGTTGCTATGCGTAGGATTACTAGCAAGTTATTTCTTACTGATTATTATTATGAAATGAGGTAAAATTAACATTAAAAACGCTAAAACACGTTATGTTTTTGTAATTTCATACGGAGTACGGAAAAAGAATCAACTGGGAGGTGTAGGGGGCGGAGCCCCCCACGGAGACGCAAAGCGCTGAGTTTTTTCTCCTTTTTTTCAGCATAGGTATTCTCAATTTTATACCTACGGATTGCTTTTCCAAATGACATGGAAAATTCGTCAAAAGGTTCCATCTTTTCCTTCTTTACTACCTCAAAAATCAAAATGTAAATCGGATCAGCGTTCGCTGAGAAGAATCCCCGAGTTTGTTGAAAAACGTTGTTTAAAGAAGCAAAAATCTAAATGAGGCTGTCCTTTTTTTATTCGAATCTCATCACCTATTGTTTTCCTGGGATGCTTTTGTTCTGTGTATGTCTAATTTGAATCTGCTTTCATGCTAGCTAGAAGTTCAGGGAGCTATGTGTTAATAGTTCCATGCTATTATTCAAGTATTAAATTTTAGTACCAATGAAGAATAAATGTTTTGTTTTGATTCTGCTTTGTGTTGGTTTTCGGTCAGTTTCATTTCGCTAAAATCCGATTTGTGTGTGCAATATGTGACTATTATTTTGAGCTATTAGAAATATTTCCTCTGGTGCATACTAAATTACCGTTCTGTACAGTAAAAAAAATACCTAATAAATTAATTTAAAAAAAAAAAAAAAAAATTAATGGAAGCTCCGGAAATCGAAAAAAATTCGGTTACTATACTACCTACCAGTCAATAAATAATAACTCTTATAATTTTAATTATTTTTATCATAATTATATAAATTTTATAATCTGAAATTATGTTTGAAGGCTAAGTAACGTCATCCAGGGGCTGTTCGAGTACGGAAACTTCAGCTGTTGTTTAATCGTCATACTTCATTGCTATCTATTGAGTCATTCGGTAGCACCGAAGTTATACTACACGGCCAGGAGTTGTTTTCTCTGAGTCATGAAAACCTCTCTTTGTTCGTTGTTCATGACTTGTGGAAGACAATTATTATCTAATAAAATCTTGGCATTATACTGGAATGTACTAACTAACAAGGTTTTTAATAGTTCTTTTATTTCACTTAGTCATGACTTATCTTGAACAATTAAGACTCCTAGATGGTGTAATTCGTATAGGCGGTTTTACAAAAACTTCTCCCAAATGTGACGTCGTTCTACGTACGTGCTTCCGGGCACGAGATACCACTTCCTGCCACTTGACTCATTTGGTCCTCTCGGGCCGTTCACGAATCCCACCATTCTCCTTCTGAAATATCCGTAATTTATTCTAGCGACGCCTCAACTCACAGTTCTGTTTGTGTGGCCGCAGCGCCCTCTTTCTTCGCCGCCGTGCTTCACCAGACGCGGTTCTCACCTTCCTATCGATTGATTGATATTCCATCCTATGCATTCTTTATGACCCACTGTCTGGCTTTTATCGAGAAATCTTTTTCGTT
The DNA here is from genome assembly GCA_030762985.1 of Adelphocoris suturalis. Lineage (NCBI taxonomy): Eukaryota > Metazoa > Arthropoda > Insecta > Hemiptera > Miridae > Adelphocoris > Adelphocoris suturalis. Next base: position 27,701,803 of record CM061048.1, read on the forward strand.
ATTGAATGTGTATGCATGCCGCGTTTCTTCGGAAACGGCTTTCGTTGATTAACTCGATCCGAAAACTATCTTCTCAATTTCTCCTGCCGAGTGCAGTTCAGCTTCCTTCTTTATACACACCTCAAAGGTATTAAGGAATCACTTTTGAAGACACCAGATTAATCGGACAAAGTTCATATTATATCTCATGATCAGGTACTTAATGGAGATGGGATGCACCATATTCTTTTTGTATTTTATCAAACACGGAGAGAGACCAGCGATATCAAGCTCCTATTTGAGCCAAAACAGAATGAATCGCGATTCCTAATGGTTATCACCTCTAGTCCGAGAACGGAATATGATATCGCAATTCTGGCTTCACCATCGTGTTCAGCACTAAAAAATCTTTGAAATGAGGCGTCACTCGGCAAAAAATGGAAAAATTGTTTTCCAAAAAGTATCCTATTACCCGTGGCCCCGTGGGTAGTTCAAACAAATTTTCGATTTTTTTTTTTCTTCTAAGTTTTGTTTGCTTAAAACTGAGTATCAGGCACCCCATAAACTCTCTCCAAGTTTCACTTCGATATCTCAACAATTGTGGGGAAAACATTAGGTGGGAGTGAGTTACTTCTCTTGAGAAAAATGTTCAGATTTCATTCGTTTTTGCGCAAGTCGGAGCTTTATATCGCTGGTATTTCTCAGTGTTTGAGAAAAAGCAATAAGAATTGGGATCATCCCATCTCCATTAGGTACCTAATCATGAATGTATTGTGAACTTTGTCCGATCGTTCTGGAGTCTTTAACGTTTACAAGAAAAACTGATACCTTAATTCTTTTGAGGTGTGTAGTAAACTGGACGCGTAAAATTCTTTGTTTGGTGGATAAATGGTGGCACGCATTCAAACTGAATTACTCGCAAACTGCCTCTTGGTTGCAAACAACTCTCCAGCAAACGCTGTCAGTCAAATGTGCTTTGGTTATTTCGATCCTTATTCTGAAAAACCTGACGTTATGTACACTTTGAAGTCCTCATTCTATCAGTGCAAATTGTAGAGTTCCAGCATGATCTTATCAGCGAATTTTCGTGAATTATCGTATTTTATTTGTTAAATTATTTTTGAATTTGAAAAATTTGATTCAATGTGATAAATATCAATTTTATGACAAATGAAATAACATGGAAGTTCTTTATAACATTCTGCTATTCAAGCAAACGATGTTTAGCCTTTCTAGAAGGTTTTATAGCTTTTTAGCACATCGATGAAATTTAAGTACGTTTTTCCGTCATAATAGTGAGTCTTTCTTGTGCAATTCTTGATTTTTTTGGCACAATTTGTATCTCAACCCTAAGAGTTATCGTCTGGAATGATTTTTGTATGTATACATATCATTCCAGGATCTTCCAAAATTTTCTTCATGAAGATCCGTTTTGAAAAAAAGCTCAAAATCCGTGGATTCAACACTTTTTTATACGTATATGTGACCATGCAAGGAAAAAGGGAGCTTATTTATTCATTTATTTATTTATTTTTTTTCAGGAGAACAAAATTTTATTTTATTTATTTATTTAAAAAAATATTTATTTTTTTTTTTTTAAGTCCCAAAACTACCTATCTTTTCCCAATAATCATCAAAACTTGAATTTTATACATTTTTTTGTTTTTATAATCGCAAAAAACTGCAGTTTTGGAAGTTTGCTGAAACCTGCTGAACATTTGCAATTCCCTATTTTTTAAAACTTTGAATAATCATAAATTTAGATTGGAAAATGATGGGAAAAAAACCATTAAAACAATTTTATTCAGAATAATGTACAGAAAAATATAAAAATATATATCCTCAGATTTGACCCCTCGCAAGTAACTTATATGCATACTGTATACGTATAAAAAATGGATTTCCATGGAGAAAATTTTGCGTATTTTTGTTTAAAATTTTTGGAGCGATTGCTTTTAGCTTTATTTTCTGCCAAAGTTCACTAAAAATGGTTCACTTGGCCTAATATGATTCATTGATAAACACATTCAATCAGTCAGCTGCATTCAGAATACAAGCTCTTGAAGAAGAACATTGAGCATTGTCGTAGTTCACACGACGCCGACGCGCCCAATTAACCTCACACAAAAGGAAAGCCGATAGTCCAGTCAGACGCTCAGATGCAGCTCTAGTGAATGGCTCATTCAAAAAAGTACGCATAATTAATCGCCTTTTTAAAAATTAAGCGGCGTGGGCCCGGTGAAAGGCGTTTATGCGTTTTAAACGCCCCTTGGGAAAAGAATAATACTAATAATAATACGCTCGAATACTAATAGCTGAAAGCAACAGTTATAATGATAGGGCTGAATCGTGACTACGTTTCCGACCTAGAAACACGGCATCTGGTCCGCGGCTCGATTCTGTGACTAGGTTTAATTTTTCTATTTTCAAAATGGAGTTCATCATTTAATTTTCAGCACGTAAAAAAGGTTATGAAATGGTTTAGCTTAAGTTTGTGGGACTAGCTTTTTGCAATTATATGTCTTGAATACGTGGGAAATCGTCTCCCACCTCAGGAGAGACCTCTACCGCCTAATAATTAATCACTTAAGGTTTAAGGTGCCTTTTTTCGGTCCACATTACATATAATAGTAGTGTTAAGACACTAAAAATGACGACCAATCGTGTCGGTCAAGTATTGGTTGAAATCAATAATACCTACAATGAAGCTTTCAAACGTTGAAGTTTCCAAAAGGAGTTATGGTGTGACGAAAATGGTAGCTTCCGCCATTTCGCAATATTACCTCTCGTAACTAAACAGGTGGAAGCTATTAAAAAGGAAATAAAAAACCAAAAAATTACTTCGTTAATTTTTTTTCTTCGTTCGCCTTTTAAACTTAACTAACGGTTCTGGTGCTGAAAATGGGCAGTTAGCTGATACCAACTCTGAACTCGGCGATTCCAATCAAATTATACGTCCTTTCATTGTTTCTTTGGCTCATGATAATGTGTGATGATTTCAACCTAATATTTCATGCAATGTTGGAGTATTTATTTACTCAACAGAATACTTATGTAAAACTCAAATAATTATGATAATTACAAATCCTCACGCATATTTTCCTTGAATGAAAGAAGAACCAAGAAAGACTTGTATTATATGAATACCTAATCCTAACCAAAACAATACTTTATTCTATGCATAATAGTACATACAAGTCAAAATGTCAAAAGTGGTCAGTGTCGCCGTAATAGTCATCCATTACTTATTTCATGTAAGAAGTTATCAATTGTCTGTGTTTCATCATTCCCAACAGTGCCTAATGTGCTGATTATAATTTTTGTTGACACGATTAAATGTTGATATTGCTCATGCCTTGCCCATTTTTCCAATTATCATTTGTATATTTCATGTTCTAATTGATATCGTTTTATGTTTCAGGTAAGTGTTGGTTCAGTTCTTCTTTAGTGAGATTACGTCCGAGGGGTAAGTGGCTGTAGCATTCAATTTTCAAGCCGATTTTTCACGAGTCTCTGTGAAATGATTAGCTTTTCGTTTAAAAGTACTTGGATCCCCCGCATGTGTTCAGTGTTGAGCTGGATGTGGAATCTCCGTCAGAGTCTTTTCGCAAATGTCTCTGATTCGTTGATTTTGCAGCGCTTAGATACAGGAATTGTGTTTCAAACGGTTCATTCGATAACCCCTAGTTAGAATTCAGATCCTTCAACGAGAAATAAATTTCCAATTTCCATTTTATCAAAATGATCTATTGGAGGGTGTCATGAGAGTGAAACATTAGGAGTTTTTACTTTAAAAAATATATCTACTTGAGTCCCATATGATCAAATGTCATATCATAAAGTAAATGTTTCGATCATTGAATATTGTGTTAAGGATAAAGAGAAGGACAATTCTAAACTGTTTTAATTTTCATAATCCAATTGTTCGTTCCATTTTCGTTCTGTTCTTTTATGTGCATTCAAATTTACCTACTTAGTTAATTATTTCTTGTTTTCCATTAGGTACGTATATCAAGTAGTGACGATGTTGAACTTCCGGTCGTATTAACTAAACTGCAGCAGGAGTAATCACCGGTCTGTGATTATCCAGATCTAAATTGACGCTATCGCCTCGCGTTATAATGTGCCCCGTCACGGACCGATTCGACTCGATCGTTAAAACCCCAACGAAATACCTCAATCTGACCGTCTTTCATTTTTCAATATGCTATAGCTCGTTGTTAAACAGACCTTAAGTACAATATTTGATGTGATTCAAGGCTCATTCGTCAACCTTGCACAGTTGTTTTTCCTGGTTTACAACCAGACCGATTGAGTCGCTAGTTAGCTACATCAATTATGATTTAATGCCACGGTAGTATTGTGAATGGGAAAGAAGTTATCTTCAACTCTTTACAGTTCTCACTCAAGTTCATCGTATATTAACCAACTTGTGAAAATTTCAAACATGCTTAGCTACATAATTTGGAATTGCGATCTCTGGGTAAACAGAGCTAAATAAATAGGTAGATAATGAAGTTCCGCTATAGTGTGATTGTCCGATATAAAGTTGCTATCACGTGCATTTCTTTATTGTGTATCATCAACTAGATACCTACCCTATAGAAGTATTTCCAAGTTGAACAGTAAAATACGTATTACATACTTGTATAGATGGTGATGAAGTATGACTGTTCATGCCTGTCTTCATGATGTCTTCGGTATGTCGATATCCCGAACGACGTGACAGCTGTTTTGATTTATAAACAATTTATTGTTGGAAAAATTATAGCTTCCTGTTTAATTATCTCGTGTATAATGTTTATGTTGGTTGAACTTTTATGCTTGTATTGAAACATTTTTAAAGCCGCATAAGGATGTTCCACCTAATCTTTCAAATATTCACGATTGAAAGCTTACTAAAAGGGTTCAATATATATCCGCGCGCTCGCGTGTATGTGTGTGGTTGTTTATTTTTCGATTGAAAAGTCTATTAGTTTTCTTCCCTCTCGCTTCTGGGGTTGTAAGCAGAAAAAAAGTAAGGTTAGGTTTTCAAAAGCTGTGAGGAGAAAAGTGACAAATTACGGCACACCGGACACCCTTTTAAGTGGTCCGAGACCAGGAAAATTTAGATCGATTGAAATCGGAGAGGCAGATGATCCTCACTGAGTGTTGGCGAAATTCTTGGATTAAAAGACCCTAAGCGTCCCAAGGTTGGTTCTTGCGTTACATCTTTAGTTAGGTAATAAGTCAAGGTGAATACCGTTGGGTTCAACAAACGGGAAGCCAGCTCGAGAGAGAGATGCGGCTTGGGGAAGACTTGTAAGTGGAGCAACTTGTACGGTCTCGCACGCGGCGCCGGTGGGTTTACATGGTTTTCCGTTGAGGTCTCCCTTGAGGCATCCTGAGTCAGCAGAGTGAGGAATGGTCTCTTCCCCCCTCTGAATTGACCAGGTGGTGTAGACGGTTCTTTCTCAAGAATTCGCAGGGTTTCAACACTGTTTGACGACTGAGTTCCATTGTTGAATTTTGAAGATATTTTATAATCATAATAATTATAATCATTGACCATTAGGCAGTGGTATGCATAAATAGGATGGCTGCCGGTCCGGCAAAACTGAATAATCCGGCTAGAATGACCTAGATAACATGACAAGAGCTCATTTAGTTTTGAATTCGAATTTAAGTGATGAATACCTTACAATCTAGACACTTGATGCACCCCTTTCATATTTTGTTCCACTAATTTTTCATTTCTGAACCAAGAATCAGATTCAGTGTTCTTGACAACCCTCGTTTCTTTTTGGAATGCTCTCATTGAGATCTTCCGTCTGACAGAATAAAATTAAATTATTGAGGTTACGCATTGCAGCATTTTTTTCCAGATCATGTTCCCTTTTATTCGTGATGTTTTCTCACCTTGTTCAACGGGCGACTCCAATAATTGTGACTAAACATGCTTGAGTCGCGTATACTCTTTATATTCTAATCACATCAGATTCAATATCGCTTAGTCAGATCTCGTGGGGGCATGGAATAAAAAAGGAATTCACCGCACTGATGATGATCAAATCCAGATGGTTTTCCTGCATTGGGGAATTTCCTAATTTCTGTTATGTCACATAACTACATGCTATTGTCTGCGGAGAAGTCAGGGAATTTTAAAATGTTGATTTGTCAGCCGTCCAGCTCGTAGTGCAATACCCAGATAATTGTAACTTTTGTTTCTCTTCCGGTATTTAGAAAGTATAAATGGGAGGGTCAATAATGCGGGAAACAATACGGTTCTCTGGTTCACTTCAGTATAAGATCTTAATGGGCTCTCCAAGCTGGGGTAGAGCTGAGGACGACAACAACTTGATTGTCCGGAAACGCCGTTAAGAAATCTTATTACCGAATCGTTGGTTCCGACAGCCCAAACAACTGCCAACTCGCGGCAACTTGCCAAAATACGAGTAGATTAGCGACACCGTTCCCTCGACTTCTAGATTTTCTTTTTGAGTTAGCTCTCCTACTTCGCTAACCAACATGTCAATTATTTTGACGAGTCACGGAACCGCTAGTTTGTCCCCGGTTTCCAACCGGTACGACTTGGTACCCAGCAGATGACAGAGATACCTCCTCCTAGAACTCACAAATCACTTCTTTCTCCAGGCAGCATGCTGCTCCATCATCTTTTTCACTCTGTTCACTTCATCGTTTCTTAATTTGCGTTCAAATTCGAACAGCAGAGCGCTGATCGAGTGATGGTGTTGTTCAAGGGCCTCCTCGACTATCATGCCCTTCTACGGCCAATGTTGACTCGATATCCCGCTTTCTGAGCCACTCATCTTGTAAACCAGTGGATCGCATGACTCGGAATAATCATGAGCTGCCCTTGCGGCTTGTCTGTCGAACAGCCTTATCGAGCGGAGGGAATCGTAAATTGAAGTTGGTATAGTTTCGGAAGGACAGTGAGAACTCGGAGAAAGCTGGGATATTTACCGTATATTCTCAATTTCCATTCGATCTCAAGGTTATGACTGGGGCAAAACATCCATAAACCAATAAACTCTTGAATACGTGCGTTTCGGGAGAAATCTCTTGGAAGCTAGGAGAACCTACTTGGTAAGTTGGTGATCGCAAAGAACCGGTCGTTCTAGGTTCGAATGTTCATACCAAATATCGTAAGAATCAATCAAATAGCTATTATCACAAATCCAAGTTTTCTTGAAGTTACAAGTTCTTAATCCTTTCTCATTGATAAATTTCAAATTCTCTAGTTCTAGGCTTCCGTGTTTTCTTTTTCTTGTTACAGTTCCCAATACATATATTACGATGTTAATTCATGACCATGAGGAGTTCCCGATGTCCTTTTAAGTTTGTCATGTTTGATTTACTTCCGTTTTTCCAGAGTCTCGCTGCAACCCTTTGGGAATATTAATGTACCAATATATCTAGGCTTGTGTTCGAATTCCTCTTAAAGCTTGCCTTTTTCCGAGACTCCCAGTTTACGTGACGCACTTCTTACATACGCAGAGCTACGCTCGTGTCGTATTGTAGTGTAGATTTATCTTCCTCATTTCAGGGATCATTTTTCTCAGATTCCTTTAAAATAACTTGTGAAAAGTGATGAGGTTCAATTTAAAATTTAAAAAATCAAATTATTTATCGTGCAGATTGTTCGACAAGTATTGAGATCTGAACGAACATCAGAAAATGAAGAGATCATGACTTCCGTTAATTCTCCTTCTGTTTCTACAATTTACTTTGCAGCAGGCTGGAATATTTTTTTGGAATATTTGTATACTTATTTGCCTCACGCCACTCCGATTCAAACGTGTATACCTTTGCTAAAATAGCTGGAATAATTGGTATTACTCATTAGATAGTCAGTAACATTTTACCTGACATAATCGTTTAACTGATAATGCCTTTGTTGAATTCCCTTGTCATTTTCCACCCTTACCAATCTTCAAGTTGGTTTTGGGTCATATTGGCGAAGATTGGTAGTTTTTTAGTTTAGAAGATTGGTAGTTTCAGTTATGTTGGTAGTTTTTGTAGTTCGACACCTCTTGTTTTCAGCATTTAACGATACACCCACCCATTTTCCCAAATACTGGTTCAAGCAGGAGACTGATTGTTTTGGTACCTTTCGAAAAACTGCTCAGTTATGAATGAACTCCTCAAGAATGGTTAAAAATAAATCATCTCGACTACCGTCTAACCTGACAACAAGGATCGTCATTGCGATTCATCTATTTCACTTAATCAAGTCGTCCCTCCCAATGTATTCTTCTAAAATACCAGGGTTCACCCGTCACCTGTTACAAACGAGAGATCGATGGCACGTGCCGCCAAACTGGTGGGATTGTTCGATAAGGTTACCATAGGCACATTTTAACTTGGCTTGTGGACCTTCATCCACAGGACTTAGAATTCTCTCCTTCTTTTAAAATATTTTAACGAATTTGAACCCAAGGAAGCTCAAAACGATTGATAGATTGCGATTTTCCTCATATGTTACCCAAGGACGAGGAAGCTTATGATATCTGCCGAAAACGAATCAATTTTCATCTTCAAAGATCGTAACTTCGACTTTCATTTCGTATTCTTCACTGAGCATTCTTTTCTTTTAGACCTCGTGCGTGCGTGTCTGAAAATCTTACCCCCTCTCAACTCAATCAGATCAATAAATTATCATCAGATTTTGACAATCTAAAAATTTAATCAATTTAGTTTCAGTGGGATCATAACCACTGCGTTGTGTAATATGTATAATGTATAAGTTTTTCTCAGTATTTATTTAAAAGCTTTACGTTCTGAACGTTTTTTAGATAGCACTAAACTTATGCGCAATTTTTCAATAATTCCACTGTGAATTTGCATACCTAATTATAGTTACTCTACTGTGCCCTACAGCTACTCTACTCACCCTAGTAAACTATTGATTAGTTGGCGTAGTCATTCCTAGTTTCCTTGCCAGAAATCTGATATGTGACAAGAATGTTGGGAGTAGTAAGCTGGCCACCCTATCACACGCTAAGGCTCAGCTGAAACAGCACAAACAGCTGTACTCGAGGTCTAATTGATCATGCTTGAAAATCGAGGAGCTTTATCTGCCGACTTATTTTTCGGAGTGTAAAATGTCAACAATTTTCTAAATAATATCCAAGCCGCAGGACCGGACCTTATTCTTGACTTGATTTGGTGTCTGTCTACTGTCTACACACTTTCCACGAAATACTCTTCCGCCGAAAACTCACGTAAAGTGACGCTCAACTCATCATAAGACGTGACCTCCTAAATATAAGCATAACAAGAATGGACAAAGCAGAGGCTGATAATAAACCTACGTTTTGATAATGGCATTTGCTCAGAGGGATTAGAATACCCACTTGCATAAATAAGTCGATAAAAATAGGTAAAAACGGGTTAAAAATCATAAAAGTGGATTCTTTAGTTGAGTGTTTTGAGTTGAGGAGTAAGCTAGTACGCCCCAGAATTGTTGGGTTACGCCTCTGAGATTCATTATTACTGCTGAACTTTTCTCCACTTTTAACCAGAAAGCCCTAACAATAATACAATTCCAACTAATGAGGTGACAGGGCAGTTCCTAATATTCTCGTAAATGTTTCAGGGTCAAGACTATTCGAGATATTCCCACGGGAAGAATAGTGGGAATCTCAAATAATTAGTTACAGTCTCCTTCAGAGAGTCACGAGGTGATTGACATTACATCTGGTTTTCATTTTGACGAGGGTCTTCGCCGCGCACGTAGGTGCCATCATAGAGACCCTTAGTATTTTGTAACTTCTCCCCCGCTTTACAAAATACAATGGAAACGGAATCAGTCTTAGTTTTGAAATGATCGGAGAGTAAAATAAAGTTGTGTTTTCAAGGAGTCCAACGCGATAACGGTAAGTTGAAAAGGCGCTTAACATCGTGCAATCGTTATTAATAGGCCCAGTTCCCTCGATACACAGTGAAGCACGTCGAAAACTGACTTGAAGCTCTAACGAGTCTTCTAATCAGGTCGAACCATTCCGTTCATCCCTGCAAACCCAACGAGGTAACGGTTAGTGATAACCTATTGAGAAATTACTCAGTTGGTTAATAAAAATACGCCTACCGCGCGAAATCGTTCGCTATAATATTCTACTTTTGACGACTATATTACTAGAAGCGACGTGGATTACAGACTTAGGACAACATTCCCAACAACATTGACTGCACATCAAGTGTGAATTCAGTACATTCTTCACTTACTTGAAGTTTACTCCGTAGTACTATGATTACTTTTACGTATTCCTTATTTATTTATTTCGTTTATTTGTCGTCACAATAAATTGTTTGACAATCGTCAGCACTTAACAATTAAATATAAATATTGGTTATAATAATTTTAAAAAACTCTGATAAAAATGAAATTGAGACCACCAAGCAAAGATGCTGGCCACAGGCACCCATCCGCCCAAAACGGTGGCCCGGCCGGGGCGTTCCAGTTGAGCCCGGACCTGACCCACCATGGCGGCCTCTCGAGGGTGCTCATCCATTTCTGAAAGAGCGTCTTGTGCGCAATCTTGAACCGTGGGAATCGTACTTCACGTTTTCAAGACTTTTAAAATCTCTCACAGTGGTTTTGAGATGTATGATCGTATTTTTTCGTATGTAGCTTTCATTCGTGAAGGTATTGGATCTGTTTTGGATTAATAAGGCGACGGTTTTTTAGTTGTTTTGGAATCTGTTTATCGATATTGAGGTAATCATTTTTGCAACAAATCAGCATTATTTTACCCACCCTCTAGGGCTAAATAGCAACATTTTAGCATTGTGTAGAGCAGCCGTTGGACACGTTAATGGGAATCAGGGTTACATGATACATCAACCAAAGAAATTTACACTCTCATCCCACTATTCTTTACAAATTGATTTTTTAAACAAAATTGTATTTTTGTTTAAATTGAATTGAACATTTAAAAATATCAATGTTGATCCGATTTTGAGACTCGTAGGTGGGACTGAGTTGGTAATCCTACTCTTTATTCCGAGAGCTAGCAAATTTTTAACTACCTCATCTGCAGCGGAAGGTTTTAATTAGTAGATAAAAAGATCTCATTATGCACGTCTAAGAAAAAATTTGCCTGGCAATTTCTCAAGGCGCTTTTAGCCTTGAAATTTTTTCAAGATTTGAAGGGGGTGGGGGGGGGGGGGAATCTAAATAATTACGTCATGAGCGTTAAGAGTAATGAATACGTTATTTCATTCTTCAGATTCCCCTGAAGAGTATCTCGCTAAACATGGCATGAAGTCTCGGTTTATTTTATCAAGCAGACAGGTTTAAAATTCATGAATTTTGATTTAAAAAATATTGGCGTTGAAAAGAGTACTGCGGACGTCAACTGTGGACACTATAGTGATGGGCGCGTGCGACTTGAGGTCGCTCGAACGGGCGGGTCGCTCGATCGCGCTCTTTGGTCGTCCACGTAGGGCACGGCGTTTTACTGACATCCCCGGCAATCTCCATACATGCATCCATACATCTCTATACATTGTGATTGACGATCGAAGTGATTCTCTACTTGGACTTTGCCTGCACTTATGTGTGTACAGGGATATGCTGTACAGTTATTGGTGCCGATCCGACAAGATTTGGCGGCGATATTGTTAAAGACGTCGTACCAAACACCACAAAAATAAGTTTTTACTTACTTAATAACTAAATTAATATTTCGATATTTTTTTACGTGTTGAATCAATCGAAACGGCCTCTAGAGCAATCCGATTCGATTCAACGACGGTATTATGATCAATAATCGTCAACGATATCAGAGTAAATCAGGGTAAATCTCAAAAATAAATGTTAGTTTGGTCCTGCAACATCAGAGGTGAAAAGTAGACACTGCTTTTTCTAACTGCGTGATAAATCTGGTCAGTGGACTATATAATTTAATAATAAAAGATGTTGGAAAGCGATACATTCATGGCCAGAACCGTTGGCAGATCCAGCATTTTATTCAAACATGACCGTTAGAAAAATAGTTGTTCACTTGTTGCAATGTTGTTCTTGACCAAAGCTCAAACGTAAAACTAATTGAGAAGGAATGGCCACAAAAAGTCGAAATTATCTCCTTGAAACGAGCTTGCCCCAGCTATACTCTCCAACTCACGACGGTGCAAAAACGGCTTCATTATGCTATTACTGGTGCCCTCAGTCGAGGACTGGAGTCCCGTTTTTATCCATCAACATCCACACGTCGACTCCTCCACTCATTTTCTAACTCCTCCCTGATCTTGGAACATGCCTTCATTTTAACATGCCCGGTGATTAGCCCCGGAAATCTCTTTCAAGTTTTCTACGGGAAACGTGTTACACGATTTTTCGTTCTTCGGTATTTGGGATCGGCTTAGTGTCAAGCTCCTGGCCTAACACCCTGCAACGTTTCTCGAGGGAACCTCATTTTTTAAATCTCTCGGTTTGACAGACAAAAATCACGATTTTCTAGAAATCTCGAATAATGAAAAAATAGGTAAATATTTGAATTCTTAATGTTCTTCCAGTACTCCGGCTGGCTACGATTGTCGAGCTTAAAAGCGGTTCATGCTTGAAAGTTCCGAAGATTAACTAGGATAGATACCGAATATTTTGTCAAAATTATGAATTTTAGTTCCTACTGCCTTTTGGCGCGAACAAAACGTTCATTTTTGTAGAATGTGGCTATTCATTTCGAAATTTCGACTCCTAAACCAGACCTGGAGGGAATGCCAATAACTCTTGAGAAGATTGGTATGATGAAGACACGCTAAATCTATGTCGAAGCGGTTGCGGTGCGCATGCAAGCGAATGAAACTAAAACGCTGCGAATTATTACATATAGCTTTAGTATTTCTGTATTAGATAGCTCTTCTGGGCAAATCATTGGTATGTTACAATTTATACGTATTGTAAGGCACCATATGTTATTGATAATAAGCAAATGAATCCCCCCCCGTTACCCTTCTGGTTGGGATTTGGTCCCTTCTGGTTTTTTAATCATTGGATTTTTAAATAAATTAGGAGTGAAAAAACACTAATCCTAATAATATTGAGCCGAATCAACAGAATATCGAACATCTTTTTCTGGTCGGTCGTACTATGATCCGGACTAAATTCATTGCAACATTCCTATCTGAAACAAATGAAAGAACTGACCTTACTCAATGAACTCGAAATCCTCTTCTCTACGTTGTACCGTTCCCACGAACAAATTATGTACTTTGAACTTACACCTCCAGCGCCATTCATGTGTTGTCTATCTCAATCAATATACCACTTTTTCAAATCGTTAACTAAATTTGGTAATTAATCAAATATTATATGTGATAGTTTACCGAACTTGTGGTGTATTTTAGTTATTCATAGCTTATTCTGCTTTACCTGTAAATCAGATATTTTCGTATTAATGCCCTTACTTTCAAATAAATGAATACTGCAGATTACACTGACGATTCCGACCTGTTCAGTTAGATTCTAAATATTACTTCGGACTTTTTCTTATGGATAGAGCTCATTCGGCTACTTCTCTAGTTTGAAAAGCCCCAAGTTAATGAGCTTGAGCTTAATGAAGGTAACGTTGAAGCAACTCGTTAATGTTAACGAGTATTACTTCCATTTCACCCCAAATATATATTATCAATCCGTAATCAACTCCGATTGACTACATCCGTTATTTCATAATAAATTTGTTAGCGTGTGAGAGGTAACCGTGTAATTCAAATTAAGGACGTCCGATTCAAAAGAGAAACTCCATCAAATCACAGGATAGATACCCAGATGCAGTTTTTAATCGTAAATTCGTTCTTGTTTCCTGCGGCAGGAAGTTATCTCCGCGTGACGTTATTCTCGTCATGCGAGTTGCTAACGAAGGAGAGATGTCTTATCGTCCAGAACTCATGACCATATTAGGTTGAGAATAACTCGAAAAATGTTCGCCCAATGAATATTCAGTACAAATTTTTATTTAGGGAGGTAGAAAAACAAATTGATCAGATCCGGCGGGCTTGATGAATCGTACGGCGTGTTCGCGGTGCCGAGAAATTAGTCTTGGACGGACGACGCATCCGTCTTGCAGGTTGTCTCGGGAGCTGGGGATGGCGGCCGTTGCGAATTTCCGCTCGCTTCGAAAGAAATTAATAGGTAAAACTGCTAGAGAAATCCACCTACATCACAAACACTAGTTATGTAATGGGCGTGCATCAAGTTTGTGTTGGTGGAAAGATCGTCAACAAACAATTTTATTTAACAATAAAGCGAGCTGCCCCAATCTAAGAGGTTGCCACAACAGCCTTCTGCCCCAAACCAGGTGGTAATGTCTCTTAAAGTCCGGTTTCCATTTTGCTGGCACAACGACCGATGTAGAGCTAAGCCATTGGAATGGATGAGTTTAGAGAAGGTATTTGTTTATCCATACAAGAAATACTGGATAATGCCAATTGTGTCTCTCAGTACTTTGAGGCATAATGCAATGAGGCTCATTCAATGAGTAGTTTACTGATGTAATCAAGTTCGATTTTCCATTACGATTCGCATTGGACTCGAATACAGGGCCGTAAAGAGAAAATTCGAGCCTGAGGGACTGAAATTCTACCCTTTAGGAAAAAACTGTTAGTACTGACTCTTAATAGAAGTGTTTACAGCATTTTCAATAAAATGTTATTTTATCTTAGATATCATGGTAATTCAACACATATAGATAAGGGTAGCAATCCCAAAATTACATTACAATGTCCCGTAGAATTACACAAATCCCATTTAACGACTTTCTTACTTTATAATATTGAGTAGGTACTCACTGTTCTACACTATTTTGTGTTTTACACTATTTTCCTTCCCAATTGTTTTCCTCCATCCCCTACCATCCACGTGTAACTAAAATTATATAAACTTATCATGTAAGGATATGTGATAAGGTTGAACCTACTAAGTTCTACATACTATATTTGAAGAACAACTGCTTTGGTTAACCCGACGATGAATTCACATCCATACTCAACTTACAACTATACAAAACGTCTACATAATTCTAGGAATCGTTACTAAATTTTTATCAACCATACAACAAGTCTAACTACAAGTTAATTATAAATTTCACTATTCAAAAATGTTCATGAATTCGCTCCTCATTTCATGAAAACCTCATTTCAGAGAACGAGCGATTTTTATGCCGTCACGTCAAAGGTTGTTGGACATCTTACTTCATTAGCGGTTCGGTAGGCTACTGTTTCGTCTCTACTTTGATCCATGTTATAATTTCTCTCACGATTTATAGAATTTTCTGAATTCAGTTAGAAAACACTTCAATAGGGTTGAGAAACCTACTGAGCTCCGTTCATACTGATTACGCTATACATCTAGATTTTTGTATCCGGTCAGCGAGGGTAATTCGTTAAACCGTTATTCCAAATAGAGTGGATTATGACCTCCATATTGACTAATATTTGTTTTTTGAGCCGAGCAGTTTGTTTACTCTAATCAGGAGACCTCTGAATTGTTAACACGGTCTAATATATCTTGTATTGAATTTAAACAATGTCTCCTTCTTATAAGACATTGTCACTTTGGTTAAACTGGAAAAATACTTCGAACATCTATTCAGTTGATTGCAAATCGTTCGCGAGAGATGACGTTGCAAGGATCAGTGAGACGGTGTTGCATGGATGCAGCTGACAGTTTTTATTAATGTTACACCTGCTTTTGATTTATTTTTATTGAGGTCTGAGTTTATTTTGTTTTTAATAAGAGATTTGCTTACCATATAACTATTTTGACGTGAGGCCTATTGAAACTTACAGAAAGCAAACTCCTGACTTCAGAAGCAAATATATCATTTACCTGGTCATCTTTCTCAAATGTAAGGTTAATCAATGCAATTACAATCACATTACTCCAGACACAAAAAAGTTTTTCAAATTCGTTACAGAGTGTTAAAGTTTCAAAGGTAATAAGGTAAGAACTAATCCTTCTATATAGCCTATACCTACGAAATAGCGATGGATCTATCAACATTTCTGATTCATTGGCGATTTTCGTAGGAAAATGTTGATGACAAAACTTTTGGAATGTGTTTTAATCGTCAAAATCCGTTTCGGGACACCTCAAATCAAAACCTGACTTCAAACATTTCTTTGCATTCATTTTTGTGCCCAGCGGATATATCTTGACATTGTATCGGAGATAGAAAACAAAAAGACATAAAAGAACCCGGAATTATTAATCATTAGGTGTCATCCCGTCTGTGAAATCATACTTCCTTGGGCATTATGGAATATTCGTTCTGACCGAAATATAACTCCACACAACTGAATTTAATTGGTTTTCTTTAGAGTATACTTCTGCGGTTGACCACCAATGGCGAATTTCCATGGTTATTTTTATTTGCTCATTAGCCACTTTCCGAAAATGTGCTATATGATTGGTGTTTGACAAGTAAAAAGGTTCTTGGAATTAATTTGCGCAATGACGTCACGGCCCCCGTCCGCCTGGTGGAACCCTCAGCTCCATCGACGTGCTACGTCACGCGTGATCTTCCTACCCATTTATTGGCCAAACTAAACGGTCTTTTGATCTGAAAATTGCTACTGTGGTTTTTATTTTTTTATTGGCTTTGCTTAGCATACAGATGTTACATGTAATATAGTTTTAACATTTTAAATTTTTACAGTTCACTTGGTATAATACGTGTATTTGTATAATATGTCTAATATACTCCTGATTGTACATCGGTAGAACAGCAGACTCGTTTGAGGATCTGCTCCACATTGGGTGTTAGTGTACGATTTTAGTAGGTTCAAGTATGGTTGTATTTTGGTTTCTACTTGAGCAATGTGGCAATTCCAATTGAGTTTAGAAGTTAGCGTAACTCCTAAAAATGTGGCCTTTTGTCACATGGGAAAGTGATTACACCCAAAATTATTTCTTAGTCGAATGGGAGCTGGCGTCGTCGTGAAAAAGGGCATAAGACGGACTTGTTAGGAGCAATAGTAAACCCGATATTTCCAAGATAGTTCATGATAGTTCACAGCTGGGGGTTTTTAAGTGCGCTGAATCCGAATCTGTGGTCAAAAGTGTGAAATTCTAGCAGATGAATGTTCCCCTTTCAAATTGTATATGTTATCTTAAGTTAGTGTGCGCTTGTTTTTAGGGGTTTCAATGAAATGTTCTCATAACCTTTCCTTCAACCCGGTTGTTTTGAAAGTAAATATCAACTAGGGAAATGTTTGGTTACAGTTTGTTCTGCTCACAATTGTTCGTTGGGTGTGTACAGGCCCCAAACTTCTAGGATCACGGTGAAAAATTCGAATTTTTGCATTTCCATGAACCCTATTAGGACTGTTTCCGTTTTAATTTCATTTGTGTAGTGTAAACGTCCTGGAAATTTTTATTTTTTCATTTATTTATTTTTAAACTGGCAGGATTTTGCTACCTTACTATTACGAGCCCACGGACTGTTTCCCCTTTTCGGAACAACATTGAAACACGATCGCATTAGTGTTGTGGACAGTGAACGAACTCTGGTGATCAAACGAATGGCCCCCTTCCTCAAAAGGGGCACTTGATGACTTATCGATTCAACCTTATGCAGTCGACTTTTTCCGATATGGTTGATGTCCATGAATAAAGAACTGAAAACACCTATGCCCTTAATGGTTTGGGTCGAACTAAAATCAATAGCCTAACAAAACCGATGCACGGAACACTTGCCCTCAAACCGCTGTCCGAATCGTGAACTATTATAACACCCTGCACGTCAACTCCTCTAAACTCTTCCTTGTTGTTCGAAATGATCCTCGTAGTGTAGGTAAATCATGGTGGTGTAGGAAATCCATTATGGGACTACATTTCTGCCATAACCTGTTGACTTTGTTTCGTTATTGATGACGAAGTCCCAATCCGAAGTTCTGCCCGACCAACTTGTTCGAAAAATCAGTCACAAAATGTTGTTACGAAAATAGCGAAATCGCGTCACGGTCTCTTTAAATCTGCCCCAAGACTTTCAGTGCTGAAATTTAAAATGGAGTTCCTTTGGGACATTTGTAGTATCTAATTACAAGGTACGAAGGCGCACTGATCAGTTGAGGGACCCGTGATACTTTTCTTTTTCGGGATTTCTAGAATACAATTCAGCCGAACACCTCCTCATAAAGCGTTTTGTTTAGTAAGACTTAGTAAAAAGTGTAAAATTGAGGGGTCACGGGCGGAGTTGCGAGGCTTCGATTTTATATTGTATCTATATAAATTACCTAAAGTCCTTTAGGTAAAATTTATATGTATGTTGGTAGCTAACTAATGCAAAAATACAGGGTGTCTACAGAACTTATGGGACAAACTCAAGGAATCGATTTTTGAGCTCCTTTCTGATCGAAAGTTGCTATTAGAGATTTCTTTTTAAACGCTTTGTTTTTAAGTAATTCAATTTGTAAGATTTTTTTCGTGTTTTGTATCTTATGACATTAAAACGGCCATAACTCCCCCTAGAATCACAGTAAACTCAAAACTAAGAACACCTTTGTAGAGACCGTTGAATTTCCTATAACCCTGATATAAAGTAAAGTTGTTTTAGTTAGTTTTAATTGGTTAAAAAATGAGTTTGGAGTCGTTTTCTACGGATTTTTTCTTGCTGAATCGAATGGTAACACTTGCAAATCTCCCCGACTCCGTTATAACCGAGCTTTACCCTTAAAAACATGAAATTGAGCATAAAAATTAAACTAAATGTTCGTGAGTTGTTCAAAAATCAATAAAATCTGCTAAGAAGCTTAAAATCAAAAATCTTTTGTAAATCGCAGAATATCATTTAGAAAGAGTTTTTTCTCCATAAAATTGGTAGGTAACAACTTTGTTTCACTCAGTGCTCACATTTCAAAGGAATGTAACTTACTATAATACGATAATTTAAGAAAATTAGCTCATACGATCATGCTGCATGAATGCTTTTGGAATGCTCTCCTATTCAGACAATGGATTAAAATAGAACAGGTGAAATGATTGATTTTTCAACATGGAAAATCATAGAAAAAAAGTAGGTACTTATCTTAAGAAAGTGCGGTTGGTGACAAGTCTTAGGGTGGAATCTACTTTTATTTAAAAATTGTAAACCATGTTAAATCGAATGTGATTTCGCTGCTATGCATTTGTGAACTCATTTCATTTGATATTCATAATCATTTTAATAATTTGCTGATTAGAAAATCGCGCAGTAAGTATGAACCGCTACTGATCTTTGAAAACTCCGCGGAAAGTCTTGTTGAGTTGAGAAAAGAGCCAGCAGAGCGCGGATAACGAAGATTGATAAATCGCCGCTAGATCGCTCTGGAAATCCTTCCTCCGTGGTAAGGCCGTAGACGCAAGTAATTATTTACAGTTCCTATACTCCAGGTTTATACTGGTTAATCTGTTACCGATTATTTTCAGATTGTAATATCAAAAATCTTGTGTATGTGTGCTCAAAAATCGATGAGGTGAATGGTGAGACTGGTGACCGCCATTCCTTCAGGATACGGCGCTCGTGCGACCGTACCCGCATAACGGATTGGACGTGCGGGTTAGCATATGGCTTCAGCTGCAGGCAGCGAGAAATTATTGTATGAGAGAAGAAATAGGACATCGATTCAATTACAATACTAGCTGAAGTCAAAGATACTAACAACAAATATACATTTGTACTGACATAATGTGTTAATTCTCGTGATATGGTAATAGTAATTATTAATGAGATATTGGACAACTGGTTTAGGACATCCTCCAATCATGTCATAATCGAAATATCAAAAATTTGTGAATTGATCTACAATCCCAACTTTTGACTTACCGAATTGGACCAGTCCTTAAAATGAGGAATACTTGTATATTAGATTTTGATTCGAATGTTTTTCTTCTTTGTTATGAATTCATCTTCGGAATTTCGATATCGACTTCGCTGTTATAAGTCGTTGATTTTTTGTGACTTCTTACAGTGACATCAACAACTACATCAATGTACCTCTCTCGCTCGTTCGATCCTTTCACCTAATCACTGTGAAATAATTATTTATAAGAATAAATAAATGAATAAATTTGAGAGAATATCATGAAAAATTAACAACTTACCGAATAGGAGCTCACTTACTTGTCATAAGGAAATTTTATATAATTTAAAAATAGGAGAAGTGTGTTTGTCAGATCCCTGTTGATTTTAAGATTGCTCGTTACATGATAAACTGTCAACTAGTGTGACCTAATGAGGTCGATGGCTCCTCATGAGTTTTTTTGTTTTCATGATGTCAAAGGGTCCGACAAATAAATAATGCTTTCCGCTGCCATCACACACTACGGAAAAGGATAACGATTTAACTTATGTTTAAAATCCAGCCGTAATTAAGGCAGTTTATTATAACTCGATGAAAAGAAAACAGTCACTCTCTGATGCCTCGGGGATACCATCCTTTTAATGGGCTATCTCGTTAAGGAACAACAACGCTCATGATTGTGCGTCCACAACAAAACGATAGAGAGATTAACAAGGACCCGTCCGGTCTTGTGGAGATAACAACTTCTCAGTCGCGTTAGATGTATCACTACTACACGATTCGCTTCTCCAGCGTATTCCTAAGTCTAATGATGTCACGTTAATCAGGAAGAAACTTTTCGTGTGTGTGTTCAATTTCTAAGATAGTTCTTTTCTAATTTTAGTGCTCTAAAGTCTTTCGTTGTGAAGATCTCAATTTATGCTAAAGTCTTAGGCTGCCGAAACCACTCAGGAAATGAAAGCAGCTGAGCTACACGCAAAGTTATCATTGAACTTATTAACAAAGCTGGAGGTATATACCGTGATTTATTAGTAACCTGGCTGGCTTGCTACGTGTTTCATTAATAAAGGCGAAAGAGTAGGCAAGTGTTGAAACCTAACCGTAGACTGTCTCGTAACAGAATTCAATTCACCAGAATAGCCCAATTAATTGGTAGCAATGTCAACGAACTGCATAGTCTTCAACGATTTGGTCCAACCAGAAATGAGTGTTCTTCTCTCCGAGAAGGACTGGTGGGGAAGTCGTGAATCACATAATGTCTCGTGCATGCGGGCGAGCTCGTCGGCTAATGCGTTCCCATGACACTGAATCACATCCTCGTGTGTATGTGTTCAGCCTTGTAAACAAGACTTCAACGTTGATGTATATTTCAACAATCGATATTTCCTTATTTTAATTCGCGCCCTGTTCGTTCACACAGAGCGTTACGCAATTATGTAATCTATCCACAGAAGATAATGGTAATGTTAATTTGCCAGGTTTTTTCCCAGTAGTGAAACTTAAAACAGCGAAGATTGGGCCCCCATCTTTTTATAGCCCCTCGACTTTGTCGACTTTTATTCAGTATTACATTAGGGTAGTCATTTTTTGGCCTCTAGTTTTTGTATTTGTTTTTCTTTTGAGGAGCAACCCTTTTTCTATCTATCTATGCCCTGCTTTCAGTGCTAGTTTCTGTTTGGTTATTAGGTAATAAAACTAACGCGAAAGTAGCGTGTAACGGCAGAGTCCGAGTAGTCTGTACACTTTTCTTTTTGACTTTTATGGTATACTAGCCCCAATGTCGACGCTTTTCTCACTCATTCGACATTCTCATCCAGGCTGATCCTTAAATCTGCTCGCTATTCCTTGGCCCCGTTTTCGTTCCTATAACTTGTAATGTCGATGTAGTAAGTACCCATACAAATCAAATTCAAAGTTTTCACAAAGTTAGGTAACAATACTTTGTTCATAGTTACCGTTAATATTGAGGATGTGCATATATCTATTTTGATTTACAAAACATGACCACCCTAACCTAGCCATTTAATTTTGATGACCTTAGAGTAGTGGAGTAAATATCATTCCAGTTGGGAAGATCTACCAGTTTTTTTGGGATGCTTCCCAATGTTTTTTGCCCGGTCGAGGATGTTAGGATCAGACTGTCTTAAAGATCGTTTAAGAGTTGACTGTTGCACGTAAAGATTTTATATCTTGAAAATCTCATACGTATTCATACCATTTGTGTCGTGAGGGCCTAATGATTCCAAACAGACATACAACATTGAATAGAATAAATGTCTCCGTATTAATAATGGTTATAATATTGTTTCAGTTGATAAAGCGACGGAAATCATTTCATTTGTTTAAATCTTATTTAAAAACATGTTTGTTCACAGAGTTGTTACGTTGTTTACCTTTCTCACTCGTTTACTGATTTCCTTTTTTATTTATAAATAACGTAAAGCGTTTTTATGTACCAGGCTTGCATTAGAGAGTGAACAGGTCATCTGTGTTTTATACGTTCGTGTTCTGCGGTGTGAACGTCCGGCTTTTCTGTGCACTTCATCATCCGTCTGTGAAGTTTGCGTGGCGGTTCTCATGGTTGAGCCTCCGAGATTCTTTTCTCAGAGCCAAGTTCATCCACCTGCCACCGGCTAATCTTACTTCTCACCTCCGCTTCCTCCTCCACCCCTCATTACTTCGTCGTTTCCTTTTATTCTTCTCTCTTCTTCTTCTTTCAGATCCCCTTGTTTGGCTCTCTTTGATCCCACCTTTACTACCCCCAACCGCTTGGTCCTGTGCGGCGGGCAGTTAGTATTCCTAAACTCGAAATGGGAATCCAGTAATTGGATCATCGCCCATGTTGAGATTTCCAGTTGCACTCAAGTGGATTTGCTAAATGGCACTTGAAATTAGTGAATTTTTAAATCCTTTCTACCGAAGACATGTTCAATTCAAGACTGTCAAAACCCAAGCATTCATTACCTTGGGATGGATATATCTTTTTTGGGGTAGGGGTTAGGCGAACATGTTGTAAAACAACCGATTGTCCCTTCGCTGCCACCACCCGGGAAACCAACTTGCCTTTCTGCTTGATAAATGTATACTCCCAGCAGTTATTTCGCCGATACTATCTGGTTTCCTACTTATCACTCCCGTTTTCAAGAGTGTTGTATGGGAAAGTAAAACACCAACAAACCCACCATGTAACACCTTGAAATGTAGTTACCAAGTAATACTTTTATGGCAACTACTTGGAAATAATAATGATAAATTATTAGAACGACAAACGAAAAATGTATATTCAAGTTAGGTAATATAACGCTTCTTAAATGTGCATAAATAATTTATTGTACTGCTACTGCAGATCAACATTGTAATATATCCGCACATGTATGGAGTGGAAAAGTGGTTTTTATTAGTGAAAACAATTTTTTTTTTTTTTTTTTTTTATTTATATATAATCATTATTCAAGTATTGATACTTTTACAATTATTTGCAATAAAACTATATATTTATGTAGTGTGGACTAAGAGAGTTAATTCACAAGAATTAGGTATTGAAATCCTTCTGAAATACTACCGAAATCAGCCTTCAGAAGAAGAATTTCTAGGTAGGTGTTGTTGGAATAGTGGTATTTTTAAATAGACTTCCTTGCGCAGGCGACATAATGCCACTAATCCCATAGAACACGGAATCTTGTTAGGACTGGATTCATTGTGCGAAAATGACCCAAAGCTTGAGGCTCTTTCTTATCATCGGTTCCTAACTCTCAATTCTAGGTCAACGGCAGACTTTGAATAACAAATAGCAACGCGTAGAGGCGCGCCACCAGAGGTCAGACTGAAACTACTGCGGTTCAACTAACACGCTATCCCTGGGTCGTTATCCTCTTAAAACCTCTTGACTATCAAATACCTGGTCTCTGGCGAGGTAAAAACAAAATTGATCAATTGGCTGTGCAGTGGAAACTCTTTGGTTATTGCACTCGTTCACTTTTTAGCGAATTTTCGTAGAAAATGAAGCTATTGCAATGGTTCGAAAATTTTTGAAATCAAAATTTTTGAAAAATTTCTTCGTTGAAATCGGTTTTGAGGCATTCTGCTACATGACTGGTTCTTTACATATACATTCGTCTTATGATTCGCTCTACATATCCCATATTGTAGTTTCGCCAATGGGGAATTTTCATGGTCATTTTTTATTTGCTCAATAAAAAGATCTTTCCAAAAACGTGCTATATGATGGGTGTTTAACTAGTGAAAAGGAAGGGCTCTTGAAATGCATTTACACAGTGACATCACGGTCCCCGCCTGCGCCTGGGGAAGCCCTTCTCTTTACTTCATTCCACTACCACGTCACGCGTGATCTTCCTACTCGTTTATTGAACAAATTAAACGATCTTTTGAGCCGAAAATTGATACGTGGGGGCTTTGAAGTGCGCTGAATCCGAATATGAGGTCAATAGTGTGATGTGAGTTCAACCCTTGAAAGTTCCCAATTCAGTACTTAATTCCCTTGCCCCCTCAATGCAGGAGTTTAAGTTCATTTTATTACATGATTACATAATTAGCCTGTTACATAACTATCCTGATTCAGAGAATTTCGGTCATACAAAAGTCAAATCCGGACGTCTATGCACCGACCAGGAGAGGGTATTATTATTTATTTTGTTGAAAACCAATTTGGTTATAAAGACGGGATTCTTCCGATCACCGATTAATCAATTCTAAATAAGTTTGACACTACTGGACGTGGAATAAAAGATTTTTTGTGACCCAGTGTGTTGTCGAATATTGACGAGGCTTCTAATACACAGTAGACAATATAATGGTCACTCTACAACATAATGAGTTTCAACTCGAGATTCCAGCTAATTTTTTCATTAAATAGAATTGAATAATTACGCGTAGCGGGTGCTTGACACTGTTTTCATTTCCGGTTGTCAGATACCTACCCATCCACCTTTTCAGAAAGCGCATCAAGAGGGTTTTTCAGTTAAAAATATTCACTGAATACGAAAAATACTCAAATGCTGGATTCTGAATATGGAATTGTGACAGTCGGAGATGCGATTCGTGATTGCGTTGTAAATTGCAATTTTAAAGGATGTCAGAGCAATGGTGAATTTTATTTGAAAAAAGATCATGTTAATTACTTCATGAACGGATTCTGATTAACTCGGAAGGAACATCTATGTCGTACAATCATGTCCAGTCAGAATCTTTTACTACTGCCTGAAAGTTGACTTGCTGTGATGCACCCGCACCCATTCCATGACTCCTAGAGAGAATAATTCTGTCCTTGTGGGATTCATCGATGCTCGGTGCGTGTACGCGTAGCGTGAGCATAGGACATTTCATTCCCGATATTACTGATTTATGGCCGTGCGAACTGCAGGTGAGTAAGTCATAAATTGAATGGTTTCGGAATTATCACGTCTGCTTTGTGTAGGTTTTACTCGTTTTCACAAAACCCGTGTTCCGTTTTGTTCGTGTTCGAGGAAAACTTCTTCATCTCCTTTGCCGGTCTAGTTGCGCGTTTGCGTGCCGGGGCCCGCGCATGTCGGAGCCCCAATGTACTTTAATTGTATGGGGCGTGTTAGGTCTCGTCTCTTGAGACTGGAACCGAGCTATAACCGCTCATAATTGATATGGACTTTTTTTTAGTATTTTTTTCTTTTGAAGTTCGAACCCGTTCTTGTGTTCTCTATGGTAGGTCTGAGGAACAAATTATGATCGGATGGGGAGGGGGAGAAAAAGACATGAAAAACAAAAGCCCCCGGGGGTGACCCTTCTGTCTGACCCTTTCCATCAAGGAGGGATCGTTCAATGCCTTTAGTCCTTCTGAAAGGGTCGGCCTTATAACGCTGACGATCCATTTTCATTGGACCAGTGAATGTGTTGTTGCTGGGATTCACGATTCGCTAATACTCGAATAATGTACATACTCAAATTATGTAAGTTGAATACCATAGCGTCACAAAAGATGGCTGCACACTGGATGGATCTCGTGTACTGATTTTATAGGAGTATTAGAGATCAAATTATAATTTCAATCTTATACCAATATGAGCAGACGATTTAATACTAATTTCACTTACTAATAGACCGTTATCAAGATGTTACCATGTGGTATGTGAACTTCCTGAATTAGCTGTGTATAGAAGAGACTATCGGAGGATCATTTGCGTAATGTTGTAAGAGGAAGTGAAGAAGAACTACTAAAGATTTTTTAATACCTTAAGGCCGAAAATCCGAATATATATTAACCATTTGTCGATAGATGTTGATTTATGATGAGGTATTGTGAAATAATGTATGTCGTGTATAATTGTAAAATGGACATTATATTATATATGTAGAAGACCTGAAACAATAAAGATTGATTTAATTTTGATCATCAAGATGCTTTTTTCTAACCCAAGTAATACTTTTTATTCAATTATTTGATTATAAATTTAATTTGAATCTTATACCTTTTACTTTTTATTGTTTTGATTTGATTGATTTTCACTCAACTTGATACCTAGGTAATCTTATCAAGTAAACGACAAGTTTTAAAAAATTGTCCCTTTTACAAATAATATGTTTTATTGATGTTGTAACGCAATTATCGCGGTATAACTAATTACCCGTTTGTCTTTTTCAGGTAAGTTCTGGATGATAGATGACGGACTCTCCGTATGTGTAATGCAGATTGTCGTTGGTGAGCGTTTCGAAGCATTTTAGAGGATATAATTGAAAATTAAAGAATCTGATTTTAAATGCAGATAGGATGGATATGCATTTTTGAACTCAATAGTCATAGTTTATATTTGTTTGTACAACTACGTTTAAATCTTGTATATTCTTTAGGTAATTACCAGACATTTAGGGTTCCGCCTCTACATTTCAAGATTGTTACTATCAAACGCCAACTGTTACGCTAAATTTATACCGTCACACGGATGAGTGACCAAACGAAATTTCTTCGGTATTCTTCCGGACAAATCTCTTCCACAACGGGTCGCTTCATTCTCCCTGACGTAGTAATTTCCTTCACGTGTGTTATGCAATGGGCTGTCCAGATGAGGCATAACGCAGCTTCCTCAGCCTTGGCGAGCTCAATGAATCTCAGCTCCCAGAATATTAGAGGCAATTGATAAATTAAGGAAGCATCATGTAAATTCCAGCTCTTTGATCAATCAAAAGAGTTGCTACCTCTTAATACGCGAGCATGAATGAGCTGGATGAGTTAATGTTATTAACTAATAAATTCTTAATCATCTTTAAAAAAAATCCGCCTTTTTTGTGAGTTGATCATTTGATTTAAAGGCTTTAAAAAAACTTTTTTCCTTACTATGGAAGGTAGGGAAACTTTATATTTCTGAATGAGGTTGAGAAATTCATTGTCCTTGGAATTCAAAAGTCCTTCTGTATCTTCCGTTTCAACACTGTTCGAACGATTTCGGTGCCGGTCTGCCGGTTTATTTGGTTGTGGTCAATCTTTTTAGGGATTGTGCGGGTTAGCCCATAGATCCCCCCCCCCAACACCCTCTTCATACGTTTCTTCAGCTTTTGCCCGATCGGAGCGTATGCCCATATGCGTAAACGGGGTTATACCGAAACACTTTATAGTTCAAATTCGCACAAAATAGGTGAGTTCGTGGGTTTATGAATTCGTTTCCGTTTGAATGAGCCAAACCCTTGAGACTTGGCGAATTTTTATACGATTTTTTTGAAATTGTAAGGGTCAGCTCCTAGAAGATCCCTTATAAGGATACAATGACGACTGAAAACGGTTTTTTGAGGTATTTGGAATTCTGATTTTCTACAAAGTTTATCTTGAATTGGTTTACTCATTTGTGCGTTTTTCGCTCCGAGGGTTTTTCGCT
Organism: Adelphocoris suturalis; assembly: GCA_030762985.1. Lineage (NCBI taxonomy): Eukaryota > Metazoa > Arthropoda > Insecta > Hemiptera > Miridae > Adelphocoris > Adelphocoris suturalis. Next base: position 27,729,420 of record CM061048.1, read on the forward strand.
CACCCGCATTGTGGATTTATTGTAAAATAACACGATGCAAGATTCTATCGGGAGATACATATATTGCACGTATTTCATTTCAATAGCCCAAAAACTCATGAAATAGTGATTTCGCCATCAGTTTCGCCTATTTCATAATATACCAATCGCTGAATGATATAGATGTAATTTTTTCAGAAAGGTTCACTATGAAGGGTATTGAATAATTGGAAATGGCCAAATCAGCGGTGTAAAGTTTGCTGAATGTCGTTATAGGTGTCATCCTTCGCGTTCTCCAGCGTCGTCCTCCTATGTCGTCGATTAATTTTATTTCTATCGGTTTTTGTTTGGAGTATTGAGCTGAAAACTTGCATTTCGGGGTTTTCAAAAACTCAAGATCCGATCCTTAATCAAAAATTAGAAATTCCATCACACGAAAGTTGCCAATCATTATGAAAATTAAAGTGAAAACCCTCATATATTGAAGATCACCGCTATAGTGCTGAGCAAAGAGTTTCGTTTGGGTGGAGATGATAATGACCTTCGGTTAATTAAAACAGATATGCATAGCTTCCTCATATCGCCACATAACTTTCTCCGGACAGTGGAATGGGAGCTGTCTAATTTCATCTTCCACGTTCCTTGTTGCGGTGGACAGTCCAAGAGGTACCGCATTCATCTTTCTCGTTTGATAGCACACGCCTCGCCCTTATCTAAACTTTCGCTGCCGTCAAAGAAGGGGATAACGCAGGGCAATCGGACACTTCCTGCACGACAATGAGTACCCTAATACAAGCGGATGGTCGTAACTGAGAGGGGCGTCGTAAACCGGCACAGTAAACCATCTTTACTGGCAGTACGTGCGCTCGTAAACGGTTTTTCTTGAATTGATTGATTTGGATTCGGATGTATAAATAATACCTATGTCGCATCAATGTAGTTTTTGTTGCGGGAGTTGTTGAGAATATTCTTGAGTCATCGTTTCTTATGAGATAACATGATTTACACCTTTTTATTCAGAACGGAATATAACGATTCGGTAGCCTTGAAAATATGAAGTTTTACCTATTAGATGTTATCATAAATGCCAGTGTGACAATTTTCAACACGAAATTTCTTGTACCATACTTTTGAAACCTTACGTGAAGGTTTTGGTTTATTATTTTCAATAATAATCCTTTGAAATAAACATCCCCCCTCAAAAGTTTCTTGTTTACTTTTCAAGATAGTAAGTAGATTTCAGAAATCAAAAAGAAACAAATTTTAAAAATCATCCGCCCATTACCCAAAGCTATTCCTAAACACGAAATGTGATTCAAAAGTTATATTGGGCGGGGATGAACCTCTGATCTTGGTATCAGTTTTTATCAACCCAAGATACAAATCAAGTTGAAATTTAAGTATTAAAATATTTAAAAGGCAGAATCTGGGAATCTTTTGAAGTAAAAGGTTACTTTTTTCTATTGTTTTCGTTAACATGATTCGAAAGAGACCACACACATTGATGTGGATTTTATTGTAGGAAGGAAAGACACATTGGGATTCTCATTTACCCATGTAGTTCTTTTTAAATTCGACTAGCTTGTAGTGTACTTTAACTCATTGGTATTTCTCCCTTTATCATCAATCCCATAGGTTAGAGTGAGTTAAAATAAGAAAAAAGAAGTCACTGTGGCAATTTCGCAAATTTATAGAAATAATCACTTTTTGTAACGAGTTTTCTAATCAGAAATGGTTTTGTAGCGATATTTTATTATTCGGGAACAGACCACAAACAGTTATTTTATTAAGTCTCCAATTACAATTAACCTCTTATTAAATTAACCCGAAAATCTCTGGAGAAACTGCATAGTTAATTATTTTTACGGTGCGCATCCCAGTTCTCCTAGGGCAAACCAACAGTGACAAACCATCGAGGCAATATAATGTATTCTGGTTCTGTATGATTATTCCTGATCATCTGTGAATCGTAGTTTAAGATATTTCTCTTCCCTTACTGGGTTATGAATACTAGATGTTGACATCATATCGACCTATATGGAGAAACAATTGGTTGTGTCAAGGCTAGTCATACTTGATATTTTAGGACTCGTAATTGGCTTTCGATTATGATAGCCCCGTACGTCTCCATTCTCGCGACGCTGGAGGTCTTGGAGTCACAACGACAAAGCTTTTTTAGCTTATTAAGTAGACTTATTTTGTCACAATGTGTATTAATTAATCATATATTGTTTAAACAAAATGTCCCCAAGGACTTGTGTAAACTCCCTTTTTTCCCAACTCGACAATCTTGTTGAAAAAATAATTTTCTTTCATTAAACGCAGTATTAGACAGGAAATAATTGTTTTTTTTTTACCTGTATGTTAGCTGTGATTTCCTCGATTCTCCACGAAGAGCAGTGTTTTTAATGCTGTTAAATATTCTATGCGTATTGCGATCCCGTTTTCGAATTCCAATTCTTACGCGTTGTCTGTGAGTAAAAATCTGATTCTCTACAAGTTTTCGGAACTTGAAATTGATCAGTCCGGATGTCCTGTGCGTATTAACATCCGTGTCACATGAACAACCTGTGAACTCTACCATGAACAATATTTATAATAAATTAAGTAGGTATATAATTAAACAATTGAACAGATTTTGTTACGAATAGGTTCCAAAACTTGGATATTAATTTTTTCACATTCATTGATACATTTTTAAAAGTTATTTTAGAAATGTCCATGGTTCATTTGTTTTTATATCTTAGTCTCTTTCCAACAGTTTTCGTTGGCAGGCGCATACTTCCGATCCGACGATTCCCTCCGGGTGACGCCAACACTTGGCCATTAACCCTCATCTAATAAGACGCCTCTAATAATAGCAGTTCTGCCCTTAACAGACCCGCCCTAGGTCGTGGAGTCCCACCGATTGTTCAGGAGTCAGGAAGACCTCCCGGCTCTCAGAAGGTTAACAACTCGGCTGTTATGGCGAGTAATAGCCCGTTTAAAAAGATTTCTTCTTACGTAGGTGAACCGGGAATCCATATTCAATGCCTCCGTCGTCTCCAGCGCCGCTTTGAAACCAAGGCTTTTCGACAACCGTTTCACCACCCAAACACATTAGTCATTTCACCTTCTGTTGGTTGCAACGTAATAATTTCATTCGGTCACACAGACTGACTCTTTTCCCATTGAGGACAGTAACGGTCTTTCTGTGAAATCCAAATTCTCCATGGTTAATACTTCTAAATCAAATGAAGTTCCCCATTTTGAGGCTCCGATCCATACAGTAGCGACTAGCTGTTGGAGTTACTTATGTCCATTTCGTGAAAAGTGTTCATGTGGCTATTTGTCGCGCTTAGCCTCTTAAAATGTTACAGAACTATTTGGATGATTATTACTTGATTTAGGGCCATTTTTCTGATTTCGTACAAATGCGGTTTGTTGGGTCTTTATTAAATTTGCGCTATGGTAGCAAAATAAAATTTATCCTAACCTCTTTTGGCAGTAAAAGCTCAATCCTTTACTATGGAAGCTGCTGTCAGTTATCTCAGAAAATTACTCCTTAAACTTCTGACTAATTTTCTGAAATACTTATATCTCTGAGAAAGGGTCAGAAGTCGTTGTCTTGAAAAATAATGAGGGAGGTACGTATTCGTAGGCGTGATTGATGAGCTTTTTCCATCAAAATCCCGATTTTCTTATCTGACGTGGGTGCATATGTGATTACTCGGTTCAGTTCGTCTGTTGTTGGTTTCTACTTTCCAGCTCGGTGTTTTTAGTTTGCCACAGGTGGTCATTTACATGCAGAAGTGACCGCAGGAGACTTCCCAGCTCCCAGACGTGACTGAATACCAACACGAGCACGTCTTCACCGTCTATCAACTCCGTGTCTGCCTCGATCCTTCAAGATATCGGTGTTGTAGACGCTGCTCAGATGCTGAATCATTGAAAAACTTCGGGGACCTCCAGTCTTTAACAACAAAGCATATAAGGGGGAAGATATTAGTATTTTCCTCACAATGGTTGGCTTTAGGAATTAATTTTTGTGTTTTTCTCTATATATCTGTAAGCGAAAAAGTGTATGGATCCGGCAGTCTACATAATTCCTGAACGTTTTATATAACGACAAGCTAAGGTCGTCAATGTGATTAATTATTTACTTTCCCTGGTGATTGTATACAATCCCGATAGTGAGCTCTGAAATCTGTATATAATCTCCGGGCAAAGTACAAAATATGGTTGAACGGCAAGATAACCTAGTTCCACAAAAATAGAGGACAAATAGAGTTAAGTAGTTAGTTGTGCTGGAAAAAAGGGACAAGTGGATGACCCAACCATCGGAACCGCAGCAAATTTATGAGCTTGACGAAATTGCCGATTCAACTGTTAACAATCGCAAACATGCCAGAGAAAATTTTCAAGCCTATCTTGTCCTGTACTAAACCTAAACTGCGTGACTTACGTACGTAAAATTTCGTTCTAATTACTCATTTTTGGTGTTTCGGTTGTGTTCAACACTTTGCCTGAGCCCGCTAGGCATTCTATACAAAGCTTAAAAATTATGAACAGTGCATAGTTAAAGTTTGAAATCTAGAAATAGTTCTACTAATTGCCTAAAATTACTAGGCATTATTTACAGTGCCTGTATTATGCACTTTGCCGCTAACATATCTACCATTCAGAGTTAGGTGGTTGGAATAGAAGGATGTTATGTTTGTCCACCTCAAAAGTAACTCCCTCCGTCGTGTCTGAATTCGTTTAGATAAAATTACCATAAAATACCATTATAGTTTTCTTAAGGGTTGACCTGATTCTTTACTCCACCTCCCTTACAGAAAACAACTAATCCCATTTTGTTCCTGGAGGTCCGATACCCTTTTCAAAGTGACAGAAATAAATAACAGTGTACTTGCATTTCTCTGCTTGAATAAACTTGAAAAATAAATTCGCATATTTTTAATACTAAAAATAAATAGATATGATAAAAGATTTTCGGGTGTATATTATGCATACATCAAATTCTACCTCATTTAGAGAATTCTGATGTGATTTCCCATGAATGCAGGTGTGAACTATAAAATGTTATTTTTGCCCTGTGGCATCGAATTTCCATTTACTTGTCTGCGAAGCGCTATATTTGGTTGGGTTGTATTTCAGCTTTTAGGGCGCGGTGTCGCCCATCAGTGACTGTCTCTGTCCCTGTCGTGTGAGAATTCCTTGCGCCGTCCTCCCATCGCATTCCTATACGGACATTTCTACTTCTACACTCCACTCTTTTTCCTCGTCCTTTTCACTTCTTTGTATGCACGCTCATACTTCAATTATATTCTAGTTTTTCCTAAGCATAAATTTATTGATTTTCCTCATTTGCTGCCAACGAAATATTTTGCTTGATTCGAACAAAACCTAAAATCTTCCACATTGATGATCATTTAATTGGGAACTTTCATGTGTCGGAATTTCACAAATTCCGCATCAGATTCGGATTCAGCGCACTTGAAAACCCCCCAGTAGCAATTTTTAGCTCAAAAAACCGTTTGGACAATAAAAAGGTAGAAAGATTTCCTGTGACGTAGTAGTGCAAGGGTGCTGAGGGTTCCCCAGGCAGGCGGGGCCATGACGTCATCGTGCGAATGAATTTCAAGAGCCTTATTACTGGTCAGATACCCATCATATAGCACCTTTTTGGAAAGTTCTCACTGAGATCTCGCTATTGTGCAAATATAAAATAACCATGAAAATTCCCCATTACCGAAATTAATTTGGCTTGGATTCCTTTTGTCCTTACAACCTCGTTACGACAGAAAATACGGAAAACAACTCAAAATTATGTTCATCCTCAAAATTATGTTTATCCACTTATTCTGATTTTTGACGAACGAAGTGAGTCTCTAGACTCGACTAGATATTGTCTGCGTGCTGCAATTTTGAAGCTATCAACTTGAAATTTGGTAGGTCAACTCTTAAGACATCCAGAATTAGCTGTATAGTTTTTGGTGGCACTACGGCACCAAATGGTGGCGCCATGGCGTCATCACCAATCAATAGACATTTCTGAAGCTGTTGACTTGAAAATTTGTAGATGGACTCCTTAGATACCCAGAATTCACTGTATAGTTTTTGGTGGCGCCAAGACGTCACTTCTAAGTTAAAATAGACATTTTGAAACTAACGACCTTAAACTTTGTACGTAGACACCTGAAACACCCAGAATTGGCTGTTTTTGGTGTCACCACGGCGTCACCACCATGTTATAAATAGACATATCAAGTGATACTTTATTCTTTTGATATCAAGTGATGTGATTCTTTTGAAATCATTAAAAATTATGATAAGTCTCCATTAAACTAGACTACCAGTTTTTCAAACTTCGTGAGGAACCTGATCAGCAGACCAACGAGTTGTGTTCCCTATAAATCCCATATAGGAATGTGCCGTTCTTGAGTGAATCTCAATGTGAGAATCATTCCGTTGAACGAGACACTGATCAAATTTAAAAATGAACATTTGTTCAAGGATTCTAAGAATATTATATAGCTAAATAATATGTGGCCATCTCTGACTCTTTCATGGCCGAATCTTTCTGATCCATTTGTGATCGAAATCTCGAAGACTGTAAAATGTCTATCGATTTCTTTTTGTGACAAAAATCGAATTTAAAGTTATCAGTTTATAAGAATCAAATTCAAAATTCAAATTTAAAAGTAGATTTCCATTAGTTACGTCATCCTTCCTTCCAGTAAAGTGTACGATCAAATCAAGACTGTAAAACATAAACTATTCTGTTGATTAAAACAGTTTTCTCTACTCCCAATCACTCAATTATTTCTTGCGTACAAGCAATGCATTTTTAAATAGTTTTATGCCGTTGAACCTGCGCAAGAAATCAATCACGACTCTGTGCGCATATCTTCATAGGCATTCAGAAATAATAATCCATGATCGGTCTTCTCTTCATTAGTTGAGATGCGAGTTATTCCTTTGAACGCGGTCTCGACGTGGTTTTTCTCTCTGTTCTCTGTTTGAACGACCTTCTATTATAGGTTTGTGCCGCCGGCAAGTAATTTTCTCTCATTTCCATTAGATATAACTGCTTGGCGTACTCTGGTTACACCGTTTATCAAGGTGAAGGTTGAAGGTTGGGTTGTTGGAAGATTTATGAGCCCGATCGACAAGCTTGCAGTAACCGTTGCAGGTGGAAAATGCATTGTTAATTGCACTGAATACTAACCCGTTCCCAGAAACGTGATGATGAAGTGACGCTTTTTACTTCATGAAATAAAAAACCTATCGCTGGACTAGAAACTTATTCAAATTCATTACCTTTCGTATTTTGTTTTCAATAATTTGCAAGTTCACCAATTTCATACACATAAGTGCGTTGTGTTGGGGACAAAAGGTTCTTTCCATCAACTAAATATTTAATTTTTAGAAAGGGGTAGCTACTACTGCCGAATATCGACGCTCAAATTCCAACTATCTCCCATCTATCTTCTATTTATTGTTGGAATTTTGGATATGATTGGTCATACTTCACGAGCTTTGAACGTTTGTTAAGTCAGTAGGGTTATTAGTAGTAAAGTAGTAAAGTCCTAATAATACCTTGCTTTTTGCTTACATCTTCATTTCAGAGATTCGATTTGAATAATCATATGGTTCAATTATATATGCCAGTTCGTGATTTGTATTTTTGACCTCAAAATCGGATTTAGTGATATTTAACACTTGAAAAAATCATTTCAGCTTTTAGTCGCGAAACGGTATTACTGCTATTCACCTATATTTTCAGAGTGTGATAAGATCAGTTTACTCACGTATCGCATTCACCGTTAAAAAAAAATAGGTCGCGTGGAAACAAGAGTAGGAAAAATGTGTATTTAAAAGTTTGTATTGGGTACGATAACAATATCCCCTAAGTTTCTCTTTGATATTTTCGAAAATGTAAAGTGGGGTGACACTTTTTAGACGCGGTATAAAGTTTTCGTAAATTATGGATGTACGTCCTGTTTATCTAAGGAGTATAATATACGAAATATCACGATGGGTGTCACAGGTCCAAGAATTCCAAATCTCTATTCAATCTCTTCGTCATGTTATTGTTTACTCTGACTAATTCTTGATGATAATTTTGTCGGGGTTGTGTCTCAACATTATCGGCGCATGAGGTCTCAGTCACCAGTAATTTCCTGCAGCTCGTTGTGTGAGGTCTACACGTGTTCTTTTCCCTCAGTTTGTCTCCATTTTCTGTAAAGACCACACCATGGACCCGGCTTGTCGCGTTTCAAAGACTTCTTCAACTAAGTGAGTTATGTCTCATATAATACTGTACACCATTCCCGTTTCATTCGGACTAATATATAATGCAGAAATCCTTTCCTTCTACTAATATAGGTTCATCAATAATTAATTCGATTCCACGTAATCACGTCTCCAATGGTAGGGCCGTCTAGCACTCAAAACCATCAACCCTAAAAAATTAGTGGGATAAGGTCGCATGCCTGGTCTTTTTTTTTTGCCCCCAAACGGTAAAGGAACCTTCTAAAAAATCCCCTCTTATTTTTAAATTTTAGGGTGACAGCATGGGAGGACATTAGAAAAGAAGTTGTAGCTAAAATCACTCTACATTTAGTTAGGTGAATTGTTTTTAAAAACTTGAAATTTGACCTAAGGTACATTCCTTATGTACTTGGATCAGTGATGATTCTAACTTGGGTTGCAAATAGGAATTCAAAAAAACGCTGTATAAAATATAAAAAACACGTGTATTAGTGAGAAATCTCATGTTTAGTCTTTGAAAAGTCTTAGTTAGGTACTCACGCCAAGAAACGCATTACAAACTATTATTAGAATAGAATGACGTTTTGATAGAAATCTTATTGTTATCAAAGCAAAAGTTTCTATTGCTGACTATTCCTTAGGCAGGAACATCAGAAAATGGCAATATAAAATGGTCACGAAGTAGAAAATATATTATTCATGATTGATTCCAAACATTATCGAAAATTATGAACCAAAATCAATGGCTATGAATAATTGAAATATTTGAACACGTTAATGCCTATGAATGAAATTGCAAACTTCAATTGGCCTCTTTGGCGTGTTAGCTCTGGCAGGATTCTATACTATCCCCAAATTTTACCTGCCATATATCTACGTCTGGCTTTTTTCTTTTGCCTGTCCATGGTGAAACACCTGTTTCACGTTGCCCACAAAGATGGCAATGGTGGAGCAAACGATAAATATGTTCTAGTTCATCGTTAATAAATTTCTTTTGACTACAATTCTGCTTTGAAAAAAATTCAGTTTTCAGCCATTTTTAATGATTTTTTTTTAGACATTTAACCTATTTTAATGAGCTCAAAAAATGCTGGCCAACAAACTCATCCTTTCATTTGGAAAGCTCGATTTTCTGGAGCAAGAAAGGATTTTTTATCTCAATCCTAAGGATTCGTTTCAGAAGGTCTCAAAACGGATTTCAACGGGGAAAATTTTCATTTTGAAATTTTTGGAGCCAATGCAATAGCTTCATTTTCTACGAAAATTCGCTAAAAAAAAAAATCGTAAGCTAAGTTACTCATGGTACTCGAATACACCAATACAAAACATCAAATGGTCAGTTATCACTCATAATTAACCACAAAAGTATGCACCATCAGATTAACTCCACTTTGCAACCTAAATCAGTAGGAAAAAAGTTCCAGTAATGCAGCATGATTGTATGAGCAAATTTTTGTAAATTATCGTGCTATATTATGTTACATTGTTTTGAAAACTAAGGACTTTGAGGGAAAAGAAATTGTTTACTGCCTACCAATTTTATGGCCAAAAACACGTTCTTCCTTGTTCCAATTAAATGGCCATAAGTCCCTCAATTTATGATGATTTATACTCAAACTTGAGAACAGCGTTGGAAAGTACGTTAAATTTTCAATGTCCCTAGTGATATCAATTTTTCGAACATTTTATTCAAAAGTAAATAATCCCAAAAAAGGAAATTTTTAGAAACGAGATGTCCAATTTTTTCAACCTCTTGTAAATCCGAATGATTCCTCCCCCTACTGTATTCCTAAAAGTTGGCCCAAAAACTCGGGGTTCCACCGTTCTAGTTAATTTTATTCAAGTTCCCCACCGGAAAATCAAGCTTTGAACATTATTTTGTGTTCTTACTCAAATATCTGTATATCTTTGTTCTTGATAGTTCGTACTGTATTTATGCCTACAAAACTATCTTTGATGGTATAACTTTGCTAATTAGGTAATTTCATTGTTGAAATTCAAACTCACTGATACTCTGTACTGTACTCTGATAATTTGAATTTACTAGCAAGTCTAAGTCTTCAACGCAGAATGGAGCGGAATAGGCTGTTTAGTAACCCAGCCGAGTGAAAAGGTTGTCGGAATTCCTTCTACCTCTTCCCAAACAAGACATTTTATAAATAAGCGAAACTACTGGAGAGACCGCGGAGGCGCCCAGAGACCTATCCACCCAAGATTCTCCCGCTCAGGAATTTCTAGTTGGAAAATATCTCCAGTTTGATATTATACACTTCTTTCTTCCTTCTTTTGTAGTCTATCGTTCATTCCATTCAATTTTGTTTCCATTAGTGCGTGTTAAATCAGTTTACCCTGTTACGTAGTACGAAATTCCCGCTGTTGTTAGTACGCTGTTTTTTAATCAATAGATAATATCATGCTTCAACTGTACGTTTTTATTTTATATTCTGTGCTGCAGTTTAATTTGGTACTTTTAAATCAGAAGACTAAACTCAATCGTTCATCCCCCTCTTCTGTAAGGTGTGCTTGTTACGTCCTGGATCCCCTAAGAGTTTCATCGCTGTCAAGCCATCGCAAATCGTAGGTAGCATCTACAGTGAGAAGCTCGAGATAGAGTGCAGCACATAATCATACGTAATCATTTGTTGCCTATGACCACAGAAGTGCCGGGACACATTAAATCGTCAGGGCGAAAACCACTCCAACACACTTTCGTTAACTTGTTAACCACAAAACTCTTTTCGTTAGGGATTGTTGCAAATCCACTGTTCTCTCAAAGTTTCATCCCTTGGGAAACGTACGTTAACAGGTTTATTACAAAACACGCAGCACATACCCATCGTGATGAACTAAAAATCTATTATTCATTATAATCAATAAATAAACGCAATGCCGCCTACCGTTTTTTGTTTATTTTTCCGTTTTTATTGTTTGTATGTGTTGTTGTTGTTCTTTATTATAATTATTAATTTATTAATAATGTATTTTTTATTTTTGGAAAGGATTGATGAGGTTGGTGGTGCGGGGAAAGAATTGTAGAGCGAAAAGGGGCGTCGCAAGGTGTCGACAAGGGGAAAATCATGTCAACGGCCATTTTCTTTTGGTACTGACTCCCTAGCGCTCCTAGCGGTGGAGCTTGTTAGTTCGGAGCCCCATTACGGTGTGTGATGAAATTTTTAGGCTGCGCCCCAGATGATTATCCCCTAATAATAATTGCAGTTTCCTATTTCGTCTTATCAATATCAATAGTCCCTGCGCATGCAAAACGTAAAATTCTCTGAAATACCGTAATTTCTCTCATTTCGATGACGTTTTCTGGAAATGCGTGGGTACATCTGTGGTAGCCCCCTGTGCATGTCATTGCCTTCAAATCTCTGTTATCCATTCCACATATGCTACGTGGAACCCAATCTGCAGTCCCGCGAAGTCCCAACTGTATCTCATATTTTATCTGTGCCATACCATCTCTGCAGACTTTTCACTTGTTGAAGTTGTTTAAAATATGGTGCAGCAGGCTAAATCAAGTAAACAAGGTAAATGTAGTGAAAAATCTCAGCTACCTTTTATATAATAAACTATAAAATACAAATTATAATAAACTATAAAATAAACATTTATAATAACCGTCAAAAACATGCTGTCGCGATCTTCCTTTTCCACAACCTTCTACGGTTTTCCTTCTCAGTCGGTTGAAATTAACCAAAATTGACGAGCTGAAGTTAGTGTCGTCTTCCCTTCCATGTTACTTGTTCTATGGTTTCTAGCTGCTCTTATGTAACCTTCCTGATGTTAACCTTGATGAACACGAGAATGTTCAAATAAACAATCTAATGGAAAAATCTCATCCCATATCACATTGCTGTCATTTCACAGTTTGTTGTACCAATTTAGATGTCGTTCCTTGTTGAGCAACTTCAATAAAAAGTAATAAATTGAAACTAAAACACGCACAATTCCAAATCTGGTGCCTTATTTGGTTGTGGTAGTGGTATTTAGATTATTTGGGCTGTATGTCAAGTACTTCATGTTTGAGATAACTAACTACTAACAAGGGTGTGTTATTTGTTCATATCCGTTGGCTCTTAATCAAGCTATCAGATCTCGGATCTTCAAAGTATAACTTTTAATGGTAGGTACTTCTTTTGTTGATGGAATGTTTCAATCACTGATTAGTGCCACCATTTATCTTCGATAGGTAATTTAAAATTTATCCCATGTAGGTAATGAATTCAAATGTTTTTGTGTTAGTTACCTGTTGCAGTTCTCATCTTATCCTACAGCGTTGGTTTGTTATTCACTTCCCACGGGAACCTCCTATTCTTCCCAGAACCGGTATTGTGTTTTCGAGGAACATGCCAGAACAGGCAGCCTATTGGCCCTAGTTATGTAAAGGTGGCCAGTGAGTCATTCTTCATTCGTAGGAACTCGAGCGGTTGAGTCACAGCTCCTCCGGACGAGGGGGTTCTCCGAGCACCCGATATCGAACAAGGGGGGTCGCCCTTGGAATCAGCCACCCACCCTTGTCTTGGACGTATCCCCTCTCCTGGAGACCTCTGTGCTTGCTTGCAGCCTTTCTTCTTAGGCCCCTTCCACTCCATTCAGTCCGCGAGTCGTGTGTAGGCCATACAGAAGAACTTGCAGCTAGATCTTTCTATCCCGAAAGTAGGAACATGAAGCCACCAACGACACCAGCCAGGGACATATTTGGGTCGGAGTGCAATGGGACACCCGGCCACCAAAGGTACATACACCAGTCCTAATAGGTTAATTAATCTCTTTTCAATTTCTGTAAAATCTTCAAAATCTAATGGAATTTTCTTAATAATTGAATTATTATTAATTTTTTAATTTTATATCAGATGGTCTGAGTAGGCACTCTTGCAGCTTAGTTTAAAATGCATTTCCTACTTCGATTTATTAATCCCTCTACTGGAATTCAGTAGTAGATATAATGTCACTATCTTTACCTCAACTGAATGCATCTTCCTCCACCATCGCCAATGATTGTTACACCAACAATGACCTATTGTATATCGAGTTTTTTAAATATCTTCGAGTCCATTGTCTGCGACTATGTATCTGCAACATGCAGAAAATAAGTAAGCAATGTAAGCATCCCAACTCACGGAAGATTTTGGGTCTCAACCGAGATGTTTTTAGAAGTTGGCTGATACTAATTTAAAACGAAAAAAAAAAACACATTTAAATATTCATTTAATATTCATAATACATTTAAATCTTAATTAATTAATATTCATTTTTATCTTTTTATAATTAATATCTTTTTATCTTTAATATTTCATTTATATCTTAATTAATTAATTAATATTCATAATACACATATAATTATTCAATCTAAAACAAACTAAAAACAAATTTAATTATTCATTTTGTTCAAATGTTCTTGTTCGTACACAAGAATGCTTGAACATTGTCTGAATAGATTGTTCACCATCTCGTATGTTTCGTAGGTAGGTACATGCCTTGTCTTTTTAATCCAGAAATTTATACTCGAAATCAGTAGAATGTGTATTAATTAAATTTGTTTGGGAAATGGGGCTGTTACGCCAATTTATATAATTCTCTCAAGAATAGAAGACCCATCTTTACTTTTCTCAGGCATGAAATGTATTTTATGCGTTGCGCTTCAATGCTCGGATACGTAAACCCATTCTCATTGCATGGCGCATTGTCCGTCGTTTCACTACCCAATTATTGTGAAACTTTGTGGGTGAAAACGCATTAATGAGAGTTTCTACGAATTTGTTCACCATATTTTCATTTAATCGTCTTATTATTCCGCAGTCCTGTGCAGGTGGGTAGATATTTGACCTTCATAACAGCTATATATGTCGTCACCCAGTATTGATTTATGTATTTTTTCTTTCCTATTCCAATCATCCTACGATACAAAGTTGTGTGAATCTTGTTGCTTCATAAATTTAAATTTTCCACATTTATGTATTCTAAAATTATATACTTTTCTGTACGATTTGATTAGATTGATTTGAAAATATAGGTGGTAGTTACAATACTGGGTATACGGTGTGTTCACCGTACTCTAGAAAAGTACATTACCGAACTCAGTTGAAGTAATTGAGGAATCGGTTTCCAGTATGACGTATCTCTTTCCCTCTTCGTCCACTGTTTAATGGTCACTTGAATTTCTTAGTAATAATCCGTTGAATTCCTCACTAGGATGTTTTTATAGCCTTCGATTGGCAAAACGCCACGACTTCGTGCACAGTTCCCTCACGATTCTCGTTTTTACGAGGATCCACGGTGGCATTACTGATAGACGGCTGTTTTGACGCCTTTGTCACTTTTAAGGTCAGCCCATGTTTTCATTTCAAGCATACTCTAGACTGGACCAACAGATGTCTCGACCAGACCCCTCCTTGGAGCGCAGTTTCCTCTGCAACCCATTCTTTCGGTTCACTCCGATTCCGAACAATAACCGCTGCTCTCGTCTGGAATCGTTCGTCTTTATAAACCCCCCAAACCACTTGTTCCTGGCCACTGACCCTTGCAAGTTCTGCTTGCTGCGCATTGCAATTGTGAAACCTCTCGACTCAATCATCTACTTCAATGGTAACAGTACAATTGCTCAGATAATGCCTCACCTCGCCCTCTAAAAGCTTCAACAAATAACTCCAAATAAAAACTCCGTTTCCTGCTATTTTCTTCAATTTAGTTGCCACGCTTATCCGAATTGTTCATTTCGCTCTGTACCGTTGCAAATAAACTCGTTTGTTTGAACGGCCGCAACAATGCTCTTGGCGTCACGTAATTCCTGCCAACTCAATCCTCTTAAACTGGCTCCTAATTTCCGTCCTCGAGTCTTGACAATCCCATTTCCTTTGTCTTCACTCTCGTTTGCATGCAATTTTCGGGCAATGTCATTCTTCTCCCAAGAACTCCGAGTCATCCGTTAGTTAGGTTCCTTAGTCATTGTTTCATATCAATTTGAAAATTATAAACAGAACGGTAGCTAGAATTTCAAAGTCAATATGTTCCCAAATCAAGCTGATTCCTCATTTCTTCGGAAGCTTTCAAACTTCCCTCAACAACGCTTCCAAAATAACATTTCGTTTTTAACTCGTATTTTTGAACAAATATGCTTATACGGGCCTATAGGAGATTTCAAGTCGTTTGGTTTGGCTCGGATGTGAAGTAAATTTTCAGACCAAACAAAGGCTAGGCGCATGTCCCTTTGAATTGATTGACCTAATATTTCAAATGGTGATTCATTCATTTTTAAACCATTTATTTATTTATTTTTTTTTTTTTTTATTAATTAATTTTTTCCCCAAATACTTTAATAATGAATTATCTTTATTTATTTTCGCGTAATCGGAATACTTCTTTTTCAAGCGTTACTGGTTTCTTTGTCTTCTGTATTCGTGGCTCCGTTTTCCAATCCCAAAAAACTTTTATTGTAGAAACGTTCCAGTCATGCAGCATGATCGTATGAGCAAATTTTCGTAAATTATCGTTTACACATATTATTATAGAATTATCGTTCGCACACACATAGTAGTGTGCAGAGAAAAATTTCATCTATGGGTGGTTTTTGGTTGAAATTCAATATTTTATTAGAAGGCAATTGAATTTTTCTCATAACGTACAAAATGATTCTCTCGCCCTACAAAGCAAAATTTTTCAAAATTCAGTACCTATATCGAAAACTACGAGATTAAATGAGGACTATAAGGACTAAAGCTGGATGTCAGTGAGGGAAAAAGAGGACCGAGGGAAAAAAAGGCTACAAATCAATCTTGGTTCGAATCAACCAATCTGATTGGTTTCTCTTACTGCCAAAAAGTCCCATAATTATCGAATGACTCATATATTGTCGTCAAACGCTGTAAACACTACATATCAGCATAGTTGGTTCACATATTTTAGCAGGATGGGAATATTTGATCTGTGTTGAAAGATACGGGCGATGAAGCAATAAGTATTTTATTCTTATTGGTTTGGTAACATAGGAACTCTGCTGCTACCTACCACCTGCACCTACTCGTACTCTGAGAGCCTCGTGATCGTATTACCTACCTTCGGCCTTGTTCCGTTTCTTTGTTTGCGTCCACGCTCTGTCAAAGCCGGAGGGGCTCTCTTTCCGTTACGTCACAAACTGCGCCTTCTCTCTAAACTGGAATTGTCCTATACTGTCAAGTTCCTCTCTAAAACATATTTCATTAAATTACCTCTCCTAACCAATTAATCAAAAATGTCCTTGTACACTTAAAGGATATTCTAGTCTTTCTGGAATTAGCCAAATGTCCAGTTTCGTGGTTAGCTCAATTTTCGAGACCTCGGTCTTTTAGAACGTTTCCCAGAATCTTCTTGGTTTCCATCAAAACTTGTGACATCACCTTGCTGACGCTTCCATCTTAATCACTTGATTCCAATTTCATGCTGGAGCTTAATGAGTACCTAATGGACTATATCTTGCACTAATGGCCTACGTGGTGAGTAGCAATTATCACCTTGACCGCTTCTAATGATTCTTGCATCTCGCCTTGATTACAGATAAGCTGAAAGCTGTTATACTTTCTGCGTCCGACGCTCATGGAATTAATTATTTTCCATTGTTAATGAGTCTAAAACGACGCATTAGAGATTCAGATTTGATTCCAGTAGAGGAACAGCGGTCTTGGTATAGCTCAGTCAAATCGTAGTTGTAGTCTTCGAGGATTTTATACGTTTTATGGATACCTTAAATATGAACACTTGTAATGAGTTACTGTGAAAGTTAGTATAACACCTTGTAGACAACCTTGTTAACCGAAAATTAAATTTTGTGTAATAATTCTTATTTCACATGAAGAAATACCATCAGCCATCATTGACGCTGTGATAATGGGTTGGTGGAGATCGGTTAGAACTTGTTTTTATTACTGAAATCTTGTTGGTTGTGGACGGCGAACAAAGCTCTGCTATCTAACTTCTCATTATCATTCTA
Source organism: Adelphocoris suturalis (assembly GCA_030762985.1). Taxonomy (NCBI): domain Eukaryota; kingdom Metazoa; phylum Arthropoda; class Insecta; order Hemiptera; family Miridae; genus Adelphocoris; species Adelphocoris suturalis. Next base: position 27,746,623 of record CM061048.1, read on the forward strand.
TATGAATAAGTAACTTCAATTCAACTCCTCAAGATGTTTCCAGTTGGAGTTTTTCTGTAGCACTTAGGTAATCTTCTCATTGAGTTCATAAAAGAGTTGGTTTGTGATAACAAATCCAACTTGCGAAACAGATTCGCCGTCTTCTGAATCTTCTGACTCCATCAAACCATTGAAATTTTCTTTATTAGCTGGCAAGGGTCAACGCCTTATTCATCGGTGCTTCAGCATTCCTTCGTTCTCTCCCACAAACGCTGTGAATTCCCCTAAGTACGGTCAGCTCGAAAATTGGATTTCCTCAAAAATGATTGTGTAGGCAGCCGTCTCATCCTCGCGTTTTCTCATTAACCCGCGCTGTCTCGCCCGCAAGCTCTACCTTTTGTTTTCCATACGAGGTAAACCGAGGCGATGATGAGCTCCCTGGGGAAGAAAGGTATTTCTACCCGTTGTCGGCTGACCTTTTGACTTGCCCGTGATTGAGCTGTACTCGCTGAAACGTGCAATTTTCCTTTAGTGCAAACAACTCTAGTGTTTTCCATGTTTTAGGTACACATATATTAAAATTCAATAGGAGAGAGTGTCAGTCGTTGGGCGTTTATGGTGTTATCTATCTTTGAGAGAAAATTGATGTTCGCAGTTTTCAACACTCAGCATGAAATATTAGTAGCATACACTCTTCTTCTAATCCAACACCACCAAGTGCTGAGTACCTACAACTTCACAAATTCCGTCCAAAAGCAGAGTATGCTGATAACCTATTTATGAGGACTACATTTGCTTTATGTGAAGTTGCCCTTCACACCGTTGCAGATTAGAACATGGCAATTTGTATCCATCCCCTGGTCATTTAATACGACAAAAATTTCACGTTTCATTAATATTTTGTGATGGGCAATTCAGCCTCTTTCACCTGTCTCTGTTAACCTCCTCGACTCTGGCACGCTCCTGTTTTTGTTTTTTACCCTTTTATTATGATGAACGAGACATTTCGAACGACTAAATCGTGCTGATAAAAAATAAGGGAGGTGCATTTTAGTGTACCCAAACTAACGGCAACAGGAAGTGAGATAACTCCTTCTCCGAACTCGGGATCCTTGCAACAAAAAAATTGATAAGACTGAGCCTTTGAATGCTACGAGTACTACACCCACATTTGTTTGGTCGTCGCTCGTAATCAAATTAAAGATGAAAGCGTCTTCTAGAACAAATATAACTCACAGTTTTTATGAGTTTTCATAGTGCTGCAATCTCTTATAAATAGGCTTCAGTTGTTTATTAATTTTTACGATAAATTTATTAATAATTTATTCTGGTCGATCACTTCCTACTATAACTTTCACAACATTACTGTGAGCTGTAAGAATGTCTACAACAGGTGTGTGCCTTCCCTAAATTAATGCTACTTTTAAAAAACTTTATAACCACGTGCTTGGTTCAATCTATATCCTCCCTGGTAGGTACATATATTCCAGAATTCCTTCTAGTATAAATCACTATGTATAATTGTCACATATTTTTCAGTTACATACAATAAGATGCTCCTGAATATGCCCTCGTTCCCTTTGCCGTGGGGAACTGCAGCATCAAGTATAGTGTTGACAATGTGTTAACTATTGTCCCTATTTCCTGTAACAATATAAAGCTAGTGCAAAGTTACTCTAGTCGAAAAAAATCTATCAACGCTTATTTTCTTCAGAGTTTGATTTTACGTGTGGATATGTTGTGTTAGTTTATTTTCCAAGGATTAGACCCTCGAACAGTTGGTAAAAACTAAGTTTATATAGTATATTTCTGTTTCAAAGGCTGATAACGGAACATGCTGTTCCAATTTACAAAACTGCAAGACCTTAACGTATTTTAATTACATTGGTTCCGGAAAGCAGCTTCTTGAACCCCTTACATTCACGAATTATTAGTTTTAGGTAAGATATGTTGAAATAGGGAGCGTGGACTTCAAACTTCAGCTTTGGAATGTTGACTATACCTTGTTGATCGTAGCTTGCTTCTTTAAAAACTACTTGTACCCCATTATGCTTTACGTCTGTTACGCAACTATAAAAAGGTTGGATACTGATAAACGTATTGTAGGCATTCAGAATAGTTCCATCCCTATTCAATAAGATGCTTCAGAGGAATGCCGGAACCCTTTCAACGTAACTTCATTGCCCCTTGTTTCAAATAGGGATTCGTAGAATAGCTGTTTGACAAGAAACAGAATGAATTTAAACAATACTTCCCAAAACCCATTCATCCGCATTATTCTTTCCCAAAATATATCTTTTTCTTCTCAAAACAAATCCTGCTGGACCTATAGGATGACATGACAGCGTTGAAACCCTATTTATATTGTTGGGAAGTTGTAAAATTGAATGGAACGCCGTCTATTCCCGTTTTGGACCCCTTCCCGTCAATGGTAGATCGTTTCTCTTCTTCACGGGTCGTCACTCGCATTTCAGGGACAGCAAAGGTTCCTATGCGGTTCTTCGGGAGACGGCCCAAGGTCTATTTATGTGAGACAGACAGCGGGGAAAGACCCGCTAGACGGCTTCATGTACTCCGACACAAGTGACGTCATAGGCGCAGGAAGCTGAGATGGCCACTCATAACATCTGGTCTCAGGAGATCTTATTATTTCAAAAATAGATAGACCAAGTCGACAGAAAAACTTACCTAAAATGTACCATATATAGTTTCTATGTGTCATATATTTCTACCCAGCTGAATTGCATAATGGAATTAAAAAAGAAAAAAATAGAAACAAAGTTACACACGATTACTCTCTTGAGTGTTTTACTCTACATACTGCTTCCTTCCACTTATCTCATGATTCGACTGGAGTAAGTGATGCAATAATGGATTGCTAGTAGCACTATACCATTGTAATACTTTTGCTTTTGGTCGATATTCAAGGTGACTCATATTTATTTCCCCTCGGAGTAGTTTTTAGTGATGGATTGGGGAAATACGACGGTGCGACTGGAAAAGATTGGCGGGTGGCTTCCAATTACGAACCTAATCATACGACTTTAAAATTTAACGATACTACCCCACTAATAGGCATTCATGAAATGTTTATCGTTCTGAATTCTGTTCTGAGAATCGTTCTCACTGTTCATGAATTCTTTTCGCTTACTGTGCTGATATCAGTATTAATTTAATAATCGTGACAATTTATTATTGACTTCACTTGCCATTTACAAAAAGACTGAGACCACACTGCAAGCAGAAAAATTGTCTTGTGATACATCAAAGGCAGTCTTTTATACCCTCGTCTGTTCTTTGAAGAATTAATGTACCTGATCAGTGAACTTACAGTCCCATGCAAGGTATTGTCGACCAAACTTTCCAACAGTTCAAAATTTCAAATTCAAACTTTGTTTGTAAATGTCCTTCAAGGGACTGTATCCGACCTCATCTACTCAGATGATGGATCTAGTGAAATCTACACGTTACTGATTTGATGAAGAAAGCAAAGACTTCTTCCAGGAAAGTCGCCATCATTCTCTGGCTGAATCCCTATTATAAGTTTCCAAAAACAGCCATGCAGCTGATTGATTCTACTAAATTAGGTATCTACCGCATTTTGAAACATGCTTTACTGTGAAGTAATGACTTCGTCAAGTTTACCCATTGGCCTGAAAAATTTACGTTTACTATTTTTCCATGAGTGTAGATTTCATTCTGAAAATTTTGTCACTTTATGATTTTCCAATGTTTCGGCAAATCGTGACGTCGTGGCCTGCTGCCCAGGTTTATAGTGACGTTGCTTTTTGCCAAAACCTTTGAAAATCATACAAAAAAAACTTGTCGTAGAATAGTGCAGTTGGTGACTGCATTCTTAGATTTCAATGAGAGGTATCCCTCATTATAAATTTCCGAAAACAAAAACATGCAGCTGACAAATTCTACCAGATTAGGGCTTCCCAGGTTTGCCGTGTGACCGGATTTGGCCCGAACAGTCCCATTTTTTACTAAGCTGTTCGAATTGAAAATCTCTCTGAAGGCTAAATGTCCTGTTTTCACAGAAAGGGCAGTAAATGTCCGGTTTTTGGAATACCCTATCGTACGTTGCTACCTTACGAACTGAATACGTGACTTCTAGAGGACCTACCTACGTCAAGGTTGAGTTATCTTTTGGCAATCGACGCTAGAATGTTATCTAAATGTCCAACCTAACATAACATTATTATTTCGAGCTGTTGATTGTTTATCTTATTGATTTCAAAATGATGAAATTATTATTCAATATTATTCTTCCATCGTCTTGGTATATGTGATAGTACCTACTACTATTAACGTAATAGGTGTGTCTAAATAGGTTGCTGCTGGTTGAAATTATCGATGCACAAAAATGTATTTAAAACATCACGTAGAATGTAAGAAATTACTTGAATAGAAGAAACTTGTATTCAGTGGAACATGTAGGAAATGCTTATCAGGTAGAAAATTGATAGAAAAAATTCATATATTTTTATTGTGCTGCATACATGGAACTTATTACTTCATAAATGTTGATGGGTTTTTGAATCTGCCTTCCTGTCTGTGTCCAGTTTTTTCTCATACCATCTGACAACCCTGACCTACCCCATTTTGAAACGTGCTTTTCGATTTTATGGACTCCAGTGTGCTGATGAATTGATTTTGTTTGTTCGCAGGGTGTTGAAGCCCCCAGGTGGCGGCTCCTCCGACATCTTCGGCTCCGGTGACGAGAGCGGCGCTTCCCGCCGCGTCCAGAAGAATCACCTGGCGAGCAACGTGTTCCTCAATGACGATCCTGCTCCGTCGACCCCGGCGCGAACCCCCGGTAATTCACATTCCAGGCTCTTCGGCCCCGCTTCACCCCCCAAGTCCACACCTAGGCCCAATAGGAGCGTTTCCAGGATCCTCCCGCTCGACGCTGAAGGCAACGACACATCTGATGCTCTATCAACCCCGCTCAAGGGCCCACCCTCTCCGAGTAAACCAGGTCAATATACCACTAGTCGCCTCATCACTAATCGCTCCTAGTCACCTAACTAGACAATGAAGATAGGAGACACACTATTCCGCATCGTACGGACGAGTCGGATTTTTTCTAGGGGTGCGCTCACGTGCCCACTCGGAAACCCCCTCCAGCATTGGTGGTCTCCGACGCTTACAATGCGGATTAGTCTGCCCACTCATATTTACAACATCGTTACTAATCCTAAAATCCAATCCGTCCGATGCGTGCCGTCCATACGAAACGGACTAGTGTGTCCCCTACCTTTGACGTCATTCAAGTTGAATTCAGATGCTCCACAGCCAAGTACAGAGGTAATTGGAGTGGTGAAATTCAAGAGTCATTCAAAAAGTATATTTCGTCAAACACATGAAAAATTGAAATTTTAAATTTGTAGAGGAGGAAAAGATATGTTTACTTGAAACATATATTTGGTGCATAATCAGTAAATGTTTGATATATTTGCGTTAATTTTCGTCGCAGTTTTCAATCCATACTTTGCATCCTGGAAAATTATGATGTTCTTTGTTTTATTCCCAGTATCAATTACCACAATCAGCGCGAGAAAGGACAAGCTTTCTGAAGGCAAAAAGACCCCGAAAAATCGTTTCTGTGTGATTCGTTTCGTTCGTGCTACACCTTAAAAAGTGCTACGAACAAACTCGGAGCTTGTCTGATAAGAGCTATTCCTCACGTAGCACGAACGGTTTAGGCCAGATCGGTGTGAAGAAGTTGCCGTTGACCAACAGGCGTGGCAGGTCGATTGAAGCCATTTTCTAAGTGATGACCAGTTCAAAAGTTCACCCTTTAGTTCATTGAACTTCCTTCCAAAAGTGGATTGGTGAGATCAACTGTGCTTGGTTCTATATGAAGAAATATCCGCCTCTGTGTTTATCTGGCGTACGTCACTATGACATCATCGTCACTGAAAGTAACGAAGAATAAAAATTCATTTATCTTTAATCGTGCGTATCCAAGAATCTCTGAGCTTGAATCTCTTTGAATAGGTTCTCTTCGTGGCACCATATGCATTATTTCATTGAAATTCGAGAGAAAACAGGAGATGCATGTGTAGGATAGATTTATTCCCATTTCTTTGTGTCCCTGAGTTTTCGTCATTCAGGCATCTCTATGGAATTTTCTTTATGTTGGAATTTTCGAAATTCGTTTTCAACTGCAAGATTGTAATGAGAGAGCCCTGCAATAACCCAAAACTGTTGAATCTCTTACATTATTTTTTCTTCTATTCCTAAGTCCCGAAATGATTAGAAGAAATGACGTAATCATTCTGAAAGAAAAGAAAAATGTTCTGAAACTCCCCAATACATGATAAAGTAAGCCAGATACCAGATGCGACAGTAACCAGATGCACGCCTGCAGTCATACTTCTACAAAAATCCATCATAAGATGAGTGAGGACAAAATAATGATTTGCCTCAATTTGTTCCATATACGTTCGATCTACTATTTGTCCCGAACACTTTTTCTCGAGTCTTACCCTTCAGTTATGAATCTAACCATTATTTTTGGCTGTGCGCAAACCATCTGAATTCAACTTCCTAATTTATTTTTGTATATATACCCACATACATTCACGCACATGTAGGGCGTGGAAGTGAATGAGCACAATCATCGTAATTTTCTTGTCAACTATTGCGTTTTCCCCCATTTGTATGGCGAATTTGGTTTTATAATTTTGATCAATTCCATCACAATGTACTTGAAGCGGGAATCTGTACGAACGTGATGCTCTTGAATTCCTTCAAATATTCTTGATATTAAAATTAATTTCATTGTTCCTAGTACCCGATCTCATAAATTAATACAATGAATGTAAACCATAATAAAAGTAAGTAGGAGTAAAATTCAGATAAATCTTTGCTTATGTGGAATCAGACTACTACTTATTTTCTTTGCTTTACAGAATTAACTGTCATTCACTGATCGATTCAGGTTTGGGGTATACGTACGGGTTAATCGTGTGGATTGAAATTCCAGAATTTTTACTTCAAATTTGGATTCTCAGAGAACTTGAAACCCCACTTACATAAATTTTCACTCCAAAATCCCGATCTAGTATCGTCATAAAATTATAAAGGTCATCAATCTGGTTTGACAAGACCTTTTCTCACCCACTTGCAGTCGTCTGCTACTCTTAAAATTGCACCTTTCAAGAAAGCCATCATGAAAATCTCAGTTACAAATAATGTTTCGCTTATCAGGTCCGTTAGTCTGTGACATGAGTTTGGTATTCAATGAGTTGGTCACAACTTCACCGCACACAATCAATTCTTATGTTCTACAGCATAATCTTCTGAAAACTAAAACTTTTTAGTTTAACCTTTTAAGAAAAGATTTCAGTTGTTTAGATTCCACATTTTTATATTTGATTTTTGAAACCTTGTCTCTCTCTACTCAGTTCTAAATGTGAAATGAAACCTGAATAAACAAATGATTGTGCTCTTTCGATTCAAATTTCAAACAATTACTATATAATATAGCTTAGCTCGAATTCAAAAAATGTCTATAGACGTCAAGAGTTCTTAAAACAAAATAATATAAAATGAAACATGCAGGTAATGAAGAATCAAATTCTTGAATAGGTATGCCTATCTAAAATTGTCAGTTGATCTCTTTACGCAATATTTCATTCTTCAAGTCTTTCAAAGACAAACGAACCCAAGTCAACTCTTCCGCTTTTATATGAGTCAACTCATATGTTATGTTTTTTCTTGAATTCTCTTGATAAGTGAAGAAAATATTCTGAATTGCCGTGTATTTACCTATAGATTAAATTAAATACGATTCTGTGATTTTTTCGTCATTAAAAAAAAATGATAATAATAATTAAAAACATGTTGCCTCCAAGCTTTCAGCTCGCTCTGGCATCCTTGTCGATGTCGAAGTGTATAGTCGTATATCGTATTCACAGTGCCTACTTATACCCATTGGTTCCCTCGCTCGAGGACCTTGGCTTTTACTCACTTTTGCTTTCCGATCTTCGAAAATCTTTTCTTCTTCTGTATGAAACCCAAAATAACGTGGTACTTAACTTACTTCTAACCCTATTTGCGTAGAAAAGCTAAAAATTTGAATCGATACTGCATTGCTTCTCCAGGTGTACATCGTCTAACTCTATTACAATCATTAGCTTTATTCTTCTTGCTTCAGAGTATTGTAGGTATTCATGACACATTTTAGCTTTATATATTATCTATCTTCATTCGAATGTATATATATCGCATTGTGGTGTCGGTTTGTATTAGGTAATAAGTACATTTTTTGGTAATATAGTTTTAAAAACTCTTGGTATTAATTAATTTTTGGGGAGAGGCGCATTCTTAGTCAAGTAAGTGGTGTGTGCACTCACTGGTCGAATGATCAATAATTTTTGGTTTTATTCTAACATACATTGTAAATCTTCATCTCTCTCAAATAAATATTGGAGGATCATTGAAAATCTATGTGTAGTTTTCCCTCGTTATTTGAATTCAAATTTCACCTAAATATTGAGTTTATCTTTAAAGAAGGAACTATTGCTAATCAAACCCACTCATGAAACTTTGTTTGTTATTTATTTTCCCTTGATAGATGAAATTAAAATAATTATGTATTGTTGGGCTAATAAATGGGAGTAATCTTACTTCCTCAAATGAAATATCTTTTCCCTTGAGAACCATATTGAGAATCTTCCCCATAAATCGAACGAAGCCGGTTGAATAAGAGTTTTTTTCTGTTGAATTTTCCATCGTTTTTACCTAAATATTTTATACAATGTTTCATGGATGGACACTTTTTTCCGTACAGGTACCTAACTGCTATAAATATTTCGTTAAAAAATCGCTCCCTTATCACAATTATGAATGAATACCTCTGAATGTTACTTTTCATGCAATTATGAGCTGAGATGAAGGTAGATGATACATAGTAGGTATGGAAGGATGACAAGGTTGGGTTTGGGTGATTTTGGCATGCGTTTGTGAATAATATAAGAGAGAAAATTGAGACGCGTCCACCAGCTGACAGCATTCAATGATTATGGGCCCAAGGAAAGATGTCAGCTTCCACCAGGTCAACCAGGTAAGAGAGCGGAAATACACCACTAACTCGTGAACCTGCAAAAATATCTATAATTGAATTAAATTAATTAATTAAGAAAAGGTTTATTATTTGTATTCGGTCACCTGTGTTTTAATACATGTTTTCTGGAAAAGCAAATGGTCTAGGTACTTTTGTAAGCCCGTACCACACCTATAAAAGTCGGTATTGTTTCAAAATATACCTAACTGCCGTTTCATGTTGCATTTTGGTTTATTATTTTCAATAATGAACCTTTGTAATCGATTAAAAAAAAAAAAAAACCCCGTACCAATTTGTCAATTTACGTTTCAATTTGTTTGGAATCCAAAAACCAAATAAAAAAATCCGTCCTTCCGCTTTCCCCCGAAACTATTGGGCCAACATTTATGAAAACCTATAGGAGTTTCAGAAGATCAACGTTGGAGCAAATTAAAATTGGTGTTTCAGCTAAAGTCACCTTACGAGGACTGTATCAGCTGATACAATTCCAATGGAATTCTCACTTCACGAAATTGAGTTTGTTATAATTTTTTTCACCTTGAGTTGGACTAGGGAAGCGTATAGTGTTGATATATTCATATTCTGATGTACTATTGTACCTACTAATATATCAGCTCTTGTTACATACCTAGGGATAAGTAGAGTGTAGGAGTTTTATTTAATGTGATTAATTTCTCCTCGGTAGGCCCATACAGTTATATTTTTTAGATAATGTCTGGTAGACTTCATTTAATAATAACAGACTAGTGAAAACATATCCTATACAGAAAGAAAAACCTTTGTAATAATTTGCACTGTTTTGTTGGTCGGGACATTGCATTCATTTTCCTTAAAAACGGCATTTCAGCACAAGATTGTAATCAATATGCTCGATTCTTTTGATGCAATGCAGTTAATACAATAGATAATTTACAATAAATCATCGTTCTATAATGCTCGCCCTGAATTTGAGAAAAAATGTATTGTTAAATGTAATCTTACTTATTCGAATATCAACGAATAATCTCATTTTATATAACAACGAACTAAGCCTTCCGTTTCCAGAGGCACATCATATGGCTTGGACGGAGCCGCGCCTTGAAATTCGTGTTCTGCCCACTTACAGACAAAAAATAATATCTCGCCTCACTTCCAAACGTCCCTCATATTTATCTGATACAAAGTCAAACTGAGTTCGCCATCACGTTTCATTGAGGAGGAAGCGATCGAAATTTTTTTCTCCTTCGTCTTTTTATAATTATGTTTTTCCTAAAACGAACACGAGTTGGTGGTGTCCTAAGCTCTTTTTCTTTCATAAGAAACTCCTCTTCCTACGCATTCCTTCATAAATTACTTAGTACTTATCATAGTTTTTACCAGTGGTAAGTATGACCCTATAGTCGTATTTCATTTTCTGAATTTCTCTTTTGTATCCCTATGTTAAATGTGAACCTACTTACCTCTCACCTCCGTATCCATTCTATATACAAATATACTCGATGGTTCTTGGTAGTCTCGCGGGTCAAATATGTGTTTACATCAGGTAGCCACAAATAAATCCGTGTCTGTCTTGGATTATAGTAGCAAATTTGGGAAAATTCCGTCATCTCCTTCCTTTTTCAAGTTTTTTCAAGAGCTTTCAAGCTTTCTTCAAATTGGACATGATGTTTAACCCGGCAGTTAAATAATATCACGTAACTGTAGCCTAAATATAAAATTTTTCAATTGCTAACATTTCAGATACATCCAGTCTTCTACAATGGCTTGTATGGTTCATAGTCCACACAAAACACGAATAGAACTGATGATCAGAGCTTAAGAGCAAAAGTGGTTCTGAACGTAAAACGTTTGAATTTTCAGCAGTTCTATAATATTGATAATCAATGTCATAAAATGCATGGCACAGCCCATCAAATTCCCTAAAAATAGAAAACTATTTATTTTGGACCGTGGAGCAGCAGGCAAAGAGAAGTAAACCTGCTGCTTAAACCTACATTTTAACTGGCCACGCCTCCGTTCCCTTTTTTGGCCACAACTTATGATCTCCCTCTCGATCCTGTTTTGAAAATTTACTACTAGTTATTTACTAGACCGCATTCGTATTTTTGAGAGATTTTCTAGATTGGGATTTACCCCCCTTTACCTGGACGAAATTCTTCTCAATTGATTGCCAAAATCCTAGTTCTTCAATGACTAAATTTCTTCCTAGTTAAGATTGAATCCGTGAGCCACGAATTCAAATCTTACGAATGATGTGCCTACAAAAGTACAACTGACCCCAAGGGTCCTCTTTCAATACTCATCAAAGCGATACGTCGCACAATTGGGCTAAAACGTATTTTTTGGGGGGGAAAGTTGAGTTATTCCCATTCCTACTGGAAATTTTGTCCGGAACGAAAGTTTTCGAGTTTTGCTTTTTCAAAGTTTTTGTGACCTGCCCACTTCCATGGGAGTACTCGACAAGTGAGTGGTAGGTCACATATACTCTTAAAAATTGAAGAAGTTTAGTTCTGAGTCTTCTACAACTCTTCTTCTACAAAGTTCCAACTATCAAAAAGTGATAAAATATGTCAAAAATCAGTACTATTGGAATGTCAACTGAGAACACATACATACGCCCGAATACGGCGTTCGAATTTACTCAGTAGCTTCTTTAATATGTTCACTTTGACGTAAAAATACTCCGAAAGTAGCAAAACAACGCTTTTTTCCCTGGTACAAAAAATGCAAGGAAACGCGATTTTTTCCCCCAAATCCTCACTTTTTTAAAAATATATGATGTTCTTGAACATAATGATCATCACCCAAATTTTTAAATCTTAATTGGTTCTGCGAAAAAATAGGCGAATGTTTCGCTAGAGACAACGAAATTTCAGTGGGAAAAAATCAAAAAACTTTTCTCTCTCTCTCTCTGTTTTTAAGACGAAAATATCTCGATTGTTTAGGTATTTGGGAATGGAAAATAAAACTTTCCGTAGCAATCGGAGATGATCAACTTTTGGGGGTTATTTCCACCTCGGATCCACTTGCGCCCCAGACTTCAAATCACGCCATACTGCATCCGCCAGCCCATTCATGTTATAAAAATGGCCCCCAACTAAACCTTCTTGTAAACCATAAAAAACCTACACTTATCAAAACCCATATTCCTGCGTCACACTACAACTGTACATCATACTCTTGATCATCCTCAAATCAGAGTCATAATAGTCATAAAATTCAAATAAATTCATGTTTTGTGACTACTTAGGTGCCATCAAGTATAAGACCTAGTGCCTACCAAAATAATACATCAATTTTGGTTGTTTTTTTCGTTATATTTTAATCGTTCGTTAGTGTTAACTATGATAAAAACAGGTTTGTTGCTCTCATTGCTTTAATTTGATTTATCGAATGTTTCGTTGCTTTTTTGTGTTATGTTTTGTTGAACGTTTGCATTTTTTTCGTACTTTTGTTGATAGCATGATTTTCATTCGTTTGTTTATTTTTATTTGTGTTTTGTTTGCATCTTTCTTTTTCATCTTTCTTTTTGCTTCTGATTCATTTCGCAATTCTTCGTTTGATATTCTTTTATCATAAAATTTACATAATTTTTGTTGAATTTTCAGGTTTATTTCCATGTTGATTATTATTTTATTTATTTATTTTATTATTATTTTTTCATATATATTTTTTTTCCAGCCTACCTGTCATGTTTTTTGAATTATTTGCTTAGTAAATACCTACTTCATTTTAACTGTATGAAATATCTATATTTTTGAAACCTCTATTAAAAAGTCTACTAAATCTCATCAATATGATTACCTTCATTTTCGATAACAATTAAATAGAAAAAAAAATTCTGGGCTCACCCTAAACCAAACCAGCAAAATAGTCTTGGCTCATGGTCTCGTACTTTCTAGTATAATTTTATATGTACGTCTTACGACAATAGTTAATCTATAAAATTAAAAAACTCATTTAAATCAACGTTTCCATTAAAACATGTGTTCCGACAAACTTATTCTCTTGATTTGACTGAAATTATGGCCAATTGACTTCATAACCTAAACTGTTCTGAGAAACTAGACATGCTCATGCATCAGAAAACTAGTAATAAATTAGTGTTTTCGTTATTTTGTGCCCAATCGGTAGTCATTTCTTGGTATTATTAATTTGCAGTTTATATGTGCTACATTTTCGTTTGTTGAAATGGATAAAATATTACCTTCATAGTGGATCATGGTCGTTGTGGCTTGTGTAAAGTTAGCCCTGTAAAAATTGATTTCCTTCCACTCTCCCACCTTCTCAAGGGCTTTGCATCAATTTATAACCGAGGGCGCCCAATTATTTGTTCGCGAACTGCGACGATTCTTCCTTTTCAGCCCCTACGAAGGAAAGTCCATCGATTATTTATTAAGCTTCTCCTTCAAAACGCTCGCCCTTCAAATGTTGTTGAATTATAAATCGCTCTTTCGCCACTTTGAATCGATTGACGCCCTATGACGAGCATCTCACAAAAAATAAGAATTGGATGTCAAGGTTGTGCCCTTGCTCCTAATGCCTTGTCAAAAAATGTTTGCATAACGTTAGAAATAATATATTGCCTACTGTTACGCCGAACTGTTCCGAAGTTGTGTAGGTTGGCGAATCGTCACTCGTCTACGAGTCACTTCTGCTGGGAATTTGATTGGTAGCTGGGATTCAGCGCAAAATTCTAGGTTTCAATCCCTTACTAAACTGAAAAATACTTGCATCCGGAGCTGAATTCTTTTTAAAAAAATATACAAAGCCTCGAATCCTCCACATTTAATCCACTGCTACAATTCACTATAGCAAATGGTACTCTGTGCCGTATCTACAACTAACTAATTGTTCAAAAAGATTAATCGTTTGAAATATATACGAATAATTACGATCGCCTGAAATAATTGGGTAGATAGTATGAAATAAATATCCGTAGTCGAACAAAAAATGTTTTATTGGAATGTTATACCTGACCAAGAAAACAAAATAAATTTAGCCTTATCGAGAATTGAGTAACTGGTAGTCAACTTTTTCTTCACAGCGAGAATATTATTTATTTATAATTTGTATAAAATTATTTAATTGAATTTTCCCCTATATTATAATTACATTAATAACAAATGAAATTATAACATATAGTGAAGTTGACATTTTCAGGGAAAACTCTCACAGTGGAAGATATTTGATTAAATCGGCCTTGGTAGCGCTTGTATTTAAAAAAAAAATCTCCCAAGAAGGTAAAAACCATAGTTCGGATTCTGTCGAGGTATCAAATTTAATATTTTTGGACCTTTAAAAAGTAGCAGCTCTTTGAAGGGACCACAGACAACTGAGACTGATAAAGAACTTCTTCTCGGTGCCAAAGTCCAAGGAGATCAAAAGAGAATACGGGGAGGAAGAGATGGAAATAAGACTAAAGCGTTTTCGAAAAAATTACAGTAGTCGAGTTATTTCAGTTTTAAACATAATCAGGCCCTCTGTGACGTAACTCCTGTAGCATAACATAACTTGCATAATGTATCTTATTGAAAGTTTGTCAGCTGATACGCTCTTGTCACGAGGAATCTTAATGTTGAAGCTGCGTCGACCTCCTTATCAAACTGAAATTCTTCCTGAAAGAGCATTCAACAGAAGTGTCCATTCTCAATCTTCACAGGCTGAACGAACAGTGTTCGATTAATCTGGGTGATTCGGTCCTGAATAGTCGAATTATGCTGCGATAAGAAGGACTCAGTGAGGAAGTAAAACTACTCTAGTGTTTTAGAAACATCGCCAGATTATCTAAAGGGCCTCTCATGAAATTTTATGGTGTTGAAATCAATAGAGATGGAAAAGGAAACAAAATGTAAAGGAATGAACGGTTTTCAGAGCCTTAAGCCGATGTGACACAGACTGAGAGACCTCATTATATAAATAAATATCCCTCATCGGTGATTTTGGATGTGCCTTCCCTTCACTTTTGACATAGATATGCCGCTCTAGGGGTCATTCCAAATATTCATCTGAAAGAAAACATGTTATGCTTTACTATATTTCACGTACACCCAATCGTCCTAGGGAGAATATAACTTCCTGATTTCCCATCCCACAAAAATCGTTCACCACTCGCTGGAAAGCTGTGAATTAATACACATGACTCCAAATTGAACGAGCCGGCTCCTTAACTCTTCCGAGAGGTTCTGTACAAGCTTCGATACGTATACAAATTTCTATTAAATTCGCTAGAACTTTTTAAAATTTTATCATTTTCCCCAATTTATGGAAAAACATTGACTCATAGATATGTTATCGGGTAGTGAATGTGCTTGAGTCAATGTAGTAACTCAGCTGATCGGAATGGAGCCCATCATTTCATTCGTTTCATAATGTCCCCCCTGAGAGTCGTCCTGTGAACTTTCGAATTCGCATTCATTTTTCACTTGGCTAATGAAAGAAGTAGTAAGCCATTCTCGTCTTTATTACACTTCACACCTACATCGAGGATTGTTTCACTTCAATAATGGCTTGACGTACATCTCAGCTGCTTTCATTTTCGGAACGGTTTAGGTAACTCAAGATTTCTGGAGATCTTTCCAACGAGTGGTGAAACATTTCAGTAGGATTGCCCAAGAAACGGCTGCGTTGTAAGCGGAAATCATTAGAAAATTATTCCGGTGTCGGTGCCACGAATTTCAGACTGACCCCCAGCCTATAAACATTTCCTTGCTAAGTTGAAGTCAATTTTGAAAATAATCGCAACTAAGGTGAAATGGCGAAAATGGTGAAATGGCGGGATGCTCGGGTTCAACAATAATCATGTTCGTCGCTTTCCTAAGAGCGCAAATGAAAGGCACGTAGTCGAAAGGAGCAGGGCTCGGCAGAACTTCAGCTCAATTTATTGAAGATATATTCTATACCATATCTGACTACAGCAATTTTTTATTTTCCTTAATACGTTCATCGATAAAACTTACTCGATTATGATTTCCCCATCATCAAATTTGTCTTATTTTTTCTTTGTCTTCTACCGAACTCCTACAGTCGAGGTGCTTCAGTACATTGTTAATCGCCTACTTCAGCCCTTAGAACAAGCTAGATTTATCACAAGCTTTCACTCCTTGTAGTGCAGTTGGATATTCTTTATAGTATCTGGAAATTAGTTTAGGGCAGGTATTACGTGGTATAGCATTCCTACTTGGTAACCCTACCCAGAACCCCTAAATGATGCCTTCGTATAAAAGAATTAAATAATAAATATTTTTAAAAAAATGCGATTGACTCTTTTATCCTAATAAGAACCTCACGGAGATTTCGTGTAAAATACGGTCCTGTACTATGGTTTGTACATGTATTCGTGATCGGCTTTTCTAATTTTGTCCCCATTGTGGGATGTAGGGCCATGAATCTTACGAGTGCACATGTTTCCATGACGACCTTGATCCATTCATCTCAAAATTGACATTATTAGAGCTCTGCTCAAATTTATGCAAGATCCCTCTTTTACCTCTCATTGGGACTTTCATCCACTCTCAATTTATTATCTTCACCCAATATGTGGAATCAAACTTGATCAAATTGTCATCCCATTTTGTAGGTACCTCAACTGTACAACTATGACTTACCTGACTAATCTGTTTTTTACTTATTTTTTTCTCTTACAGTGACTAACGGTGATGCTCACGATGCAGTCGAAACTCCTGTTTCAAACGGAAACACATCACCGGTCACTAACGGGAATCGTATCACTAACGGCGGCTCTCAAAACACTAACGGCGGAGCTCAAGCTCAGGCTCCAGCCTCCAGGAACCGCGTTCCCCCTGGTGGCTACTCCTCCGGCCTTTGGTGAACACCCCATGACGTCACATCCCTAGCTGTCTTTTTTTGTTACTACGTATTACTCTATTTATTACTGATTGAAATATTAATGAAAACAAATTTAAGATACACCCAGTTCGTTGAAATTATAAAAAAGTGAATTTAGTTCAACAAGTAATAAAAAGTAATCCATAACAACTGTGTTTGTTTCACTTTGGTTTTGATAGTTTTTTCTTTGCATTTGTACGAACTATTGTATCAATAGATGGAAAGGCTGATTTTTTTCTCGTGCCTTTTGAATGGTTAAAATTTGTGAACAAAACTTGCTTTTTCGTAATACACATTGATGCTTGAGCTTTTCTGTGTCCGCTCGCTTTTGTTTCGCTCTAATTCGTATTTTGTTTCTTATTAGATTTGACTGAATGATTGAGAAATGATTTTCTACTCCTTCATTACAATGTCATGAAAATGGTTTAGTATCTAATTTTAATTATGAACCTATCGATTAAGATGTATATGAACTAATGATATTAAGTCTGTTTACAC
Source organism: Adelphocoris suturalis (assembly GCA_030762985.1). Lineage (NCBI taxonomy): Eukaryota > Metazoa > Arthropoda > Insecta > Hemiptera > Miridae > Adelphocoris > Adelphocoris suturalis. The sequence goes on from CM061048.1 coordinate 27,764,006, forward strand.
TACATTATTATGAATTAGAACAATAGATTGGTACAATAAATTTTTTAAAAATTTCCTCAACTTGGAGAGTGTTTTTGCATATTCCTCATTCCTCCTGCTACATTGATTAGCTTAGTCAGTTTGAACCATTGGATATTTTAAAGGTAAAGTAATTGTATGGTTCTCTATTTCATAAGTGAGCTAAAGTTTATAGCTCTATCATGCTAATTTATCATACATTATTTCTCTTATGATTTATGCTATCCTCGTAATTTTTAGGTTTGATAATATTTCTCTCTCATAAACGTCGAATAGGAAAGCAAGATGAAAAAAAACTTGGAGAAAGAAGATTTAAATAGCGAACCCATTAATACTGTTAAACACATAAGATCACTAATGAAGTCGAACTGGCAAAACTAGTTGGTCCATTATCAAATAAAATTAACGAAAAAGCTGTGGGATTTCCAGCAAACTTATCACTGGGCTCGTATTTTTCACGGGAGGGTTACTTCTAACATCTTGAGATCTATAAAGTTGGAGTACAACTTACAACTGCCTTGCAATTATTCCAAACAGAAACTTGGAATTTGCATTTCTTCTCCATTTCAGCTATTTTTTGTTTATTCCCATCGTTATTAGTGAAATTGTGCCTGGTTTGATAAAAAAATTAATGTAATTTAATAGAATGGAAATGGTCCCTCATGTAGGAGGTTTCCCACTCCTCCTCTGACCAACAGGGTGGTATGACGTTGGACCCTAAAAATTGCTTCCCTAAATGGATCTATGCTCACATCATTGGATACCCCCCATGTTGCACAATTTCGAAAAAGCTATTGCTAAAATCATTCAACGGAAATTATAATAAATTACTATGTTAACAGCAGTGAAGTTGGTGAATTAGTGTTAGATGAATAGGTATCTACATGCCACTATTACTGGTAGGTACTTAATGTTTTTATTAAATTGCGCAATAATTTTCCTTATCCTAATCAGTGTGGCTGCTTGGTATTTACATGTAAAATTGAATGTAGCAAATAAACACAAATATAGGATGGAGAAGGTGTATTATAGGTAGGTACCTACCTAAAATTATAAATGGACGACACACAGTTCACCAAAGGGTATTGTGACCTTATGAATTGGATCAACCCCTCGTCGAACGGGAAGATTAAAACGAAGATATCGGATGAGTTGTGCTTCAAATGGACACTTCGGATCAGCTGAGTAAAAAACAGGTTTCACAGGTTTGCTTTGTGCAAATGGAGCTCTTGGCGGCTCAATGAGAGAAAGAATGCTCCTGATAAGCTAAGTCTAACGTAGACTCCTTAGATCAAGTAAGTGAAAAATAGAGTTTGTGAGTCAACCGAGTTTAAAATTAAGCTTCCAAATCAGAATGGGAAAGAAAACCATCAGACCAGTTGTCAGATTGTAGCTCTCAAATCTATGGTCCGTAGGAGGTCAAGCGAAATACGTTCGACCAAAATTGTCTCCATTTTTTATGGATGTCAGGTCACCGACTAATCGTAAATGGCGTAAGGTAAAAAAAATCGAATTTAGCCAAGGCAACCCGAATCCTTTATCAAAATCACATGACCTACAAAGATGGCTAACATTTTAGGTACATCTTTTTCTCCGATAGTTCCTAAGTTGCGCGTCCTACAGAAAATGTCATACGCACCAAAAAGGGAATTAAAAACAATTAAAAATCGGTGTAATTTTGAGTGATTTCATGAAATATTGTAATTTTGAGTGTTTCTTAAAAATCAAAAGTCTATACCGGTGGGGGAGAGAAATATCAAAATTGATCCGATGTATTCGTAACTCTCTTATTTAGGAGATGATCCATGGTTGGGCTGAATCGCTTTGTTTTGTTGATCTCTACGATTTTGGTGCTACCGAAATATTCTGTATAGTCCGAGAGCCCATCCCGTTTTTCCTACCTCATCTTAGGGAAAAGGTTTGACCCTCTAGAATCGAAAGTATCCATCCCTTGGGCAAGAAAAACCCTTTTCTGACAACCAACCGAACTGGGGGGGAAATTTTTAAATTTTGAAAATTCGGACGAAAATTACCTCACAAGAGGGACGCATGAATTTGACGTCAACCGTTCACATTTTTCCTCCTGAATTTAAAACTACCTAGTCAGACAAGATCAGAAGGGACAATCGAAAGTCAGACAACAATTTTACTGAAATTTACCTCATAAGAGGGATGAAAAATTCCAACGATATTCAACTCATCTGGGTTGCATAAGTTGACATTCGATTCGTCAGACAGCATTTCAAAAGGTATAACCAAACCCGACACCCAAATTTGAAATTGAAAAAAAAAAAAAAAACATAAGAGGGACGCATGATTTTGACGTAAATTGTTCACATTTCTCCTCCTGAACTTGAAACTACGTCGTCAGACAAGATCAGAAGGAGCGTTAAAAAATCAGACAGCAATTTAAACCTCGAAATTTCACTGAAATTTATCTCATAAGAGGGATGAAAAAATCCAATGATAAACCCAACTGAGCAGTATAGGTAAGTTAATATTCGATTCGTCAGACAAAATTTCAAAGGGTATAACCAAACCAGACACCCAAATTTGAAATTTTTGAAAAAAATCGCCTCATAAGAGGGATGCACGAATTTGACGTTAATCATTCAGATTTCTCCTATTGAAATTGAAACTACCTCTTTTCGTAGACATGATCAGTTTTTGAGGAGTTGATAAACTCAAAAATCAACGACAATTTAATGTGCTCAAAAAGTGCTAACCAACAAACTCATCCTTTCTTTTGGAAAGCTGAAATTTACCTTTTGGAGCAAGGACGGAATTTTTATCTCAATCCTAACGAGATTCAATCCATCTGGAATGACGTTTTGTTCAATGAACAAGTCCAAAAATGTCAAACGATCAATTTCTGTTTTTTGACATTTTAAACAAATTTTTGATTTAGGGTGTCTGATTTGGTCATTCCGTTTAAAATTTTGTCTGACGAAGTGACTATCTTCTTGTGACTCAGAAAAGTGAAATGTCGTAGGATTTAAGAGGTAAATTTCTGTCAAATTTTGAATTTTAAATTGCTGTCTTATTTTTGAACGCTCTTTCTGATCTTGTCTGACGGGGTAATTTCAAATTCAGCGGGAGAAATCTGAACAATTGACGTAAAATTCATGCATCTCTCTTATGAGGTGATCTTTTTCTTCTTCAAAATTTTCAAATTTGGATGACTGGTTTGGTTGTACTTGACCCTTTGATGAAATGTTGTCTGATGTATCGAATATCAACTTATACTCGTACTACACAGATGAGTTGAATGTCGTTGAATTTTTTCATCCCTCTTGTGAGGTAAATTTCAGTCAAATTTTGAATTTTAAATCGCTGTCTGATTTTTGAACCCTCTTTCTGATTTTGTGTGACAACGTAGTTTCAAGTTCAGGAGCAGAAATTTGAACGATTTACGTCAAATTCATGTATCCTATTTCAAATTTGGGGTCTGGTTTGATTATACCCTTTGATATGAATACTATCCTACGCCTGAAAACTTATCTTCTAAACCTTACTGATTTTATCTTCTTTTGTTGCCTGTAAGGGCAGTATGATGAACACAAGCTGTTTTTGTTTTTTGTTAATTTTTTGTCTGTGCGTTTCTTTACAAAGTATTATTATTTATTTATAATAATACAATTCCCTTTTTTGACCGGTATTGAGGAGATTGATGGTTGAGACACAAAAAACACGCAATAAATGGGAGTCCCCTCCCCCAACTCACCAGCAAGGGGCAAAAATCGACCTCGCCTTCAAGACCACTTGGTCTCTTGGCCCTCTTGCTCATGGTTTGGGTGGAGGTAGAAAATTTTTAAATTGCTTATGCATCCTTTCGGACAAACCCAAGAAGATCCACCCCACTCATAGACGTGCTTTTGGCTGTGCATTTCTTGGACAAACAGACGGAATTTCATTTTGATTTATATACATGAGTTTACCTACGACAGTTTTCACTGTCAGATAGCTCTGACTTTGATTAATTTTGAATCTACTGCTTCAATAATATAATAATCATCTTGAAATAATTAATATGCAGCATCTGTACGCGTAGGTAGGTAGGTATCTAATAAGTAGGTACAATATAAGTCTGCAGAAAATGTTATCGCTCCCAGACCAGGATTGAGATAAACAACTGTCAGCCCACATTATATGGGGCACTATACCTACCTATCTGCACAATTTTCCGAGACGTGGTTCCCCATGTAGTGGTGGAAACACGATTTTTTTTAGGTTTCCACTAATGACTTATAAACTATGCACTTTTTGGGATTCCTCTATTTACAAAGTTGTAAAGCATTAAATTTCCCTCTAATTTCACTGTTACCTAATATTAACCAAATTACAGGCCTCCAAAGTTTCGCTAAATTTATCAAAATGTAAAAAAAAATGCAGTGAAACCCAGGTTTTTTTGTTCATAACCTATTTTTCAACACATTTGTGTATAATATGTCTGTTGAATACTATATGTACGATCCCTGACCTCAAAAATCAAAACAGTGACAAGAAAGAAACTGTCCCGAGTCATTGGACAAATATAACGGGTATGCCAGCGCTACTACCGGATTCTTTAGAAAACAGCTCAAGATTTACTCTCCCGATCCTTTCTCCCCAACACCATTTGCCACGCTGCAAGGGATGGATGCTCAGTTCCATGGATTAACTCTTCTGTCCCTAGCGTTGATCACCAAGACACAAGAGTAGGAGAAGAAGTACTATAATATCCATAGATCACCTGTTGATTGTTTTTGTGTACCTGTAGGAGGAGGAGCCACAGTAAGTTCAAGTTACCGGTAGTTAGAGCGAGTTTTCCAAAAGCCAAAAATTATTGGTTTAATACAGCGACCACACGGCTCGAACACCGTCAGTAAGCAGAGAAGAAAGACAAAGTATTAGTTTTCTATGGACGGTGTGTGACTCTGCGGCGCCGGGAGAACTGCTTCAACGCTGGGTAACTAATTGTAATTTTTAACTGTAATACCTACATTATATGCACGGAAGAAGATTCTCTGTTTTCTTAGCTAGGTACCCACCTATCTACCTAAGAAATAGATGTTTTCACAATGCTTTACCAAAATATTGGAGGTGGGATAAGTTGAATAGACCGCACATACGAAATAACAGGCTGAATGTGCCTTCCAGAGCGCTGCAATGTTTTCGATAAAATTTTGAGACTTAAATTATAAATTTTACAAATAATAAGTATAGGGTGTCTATATTACACTGGATGAGTATGGAAGTGTAGACTTACTGCAGCAACTGCTGCCTGGGTCGTTTTCAAAAAAAATGTCCGTTTTCTCATTTCTGAGGTGGTGTAGCAGTCAAAATTAAATCTTGATCTTTTTAGCCACCGAGTTGCTCCAGATATACTTGAAGATGTCTAAAATAAGGTTCTATGTAAAAGTCACGAGTTTTTTCACTTCTAAATATTTTTTTTTCAATTTGAAAAAAAAAATCACAATTTTTTGGTCACTGTAGTTACGGTGCAATTTTTTTTTAAAGATGGATTACGGGAGACAGACTCATTTTTCTGAATGAGTACACTTCTCAGAGATAATAATTACATAAAAATTTGTTGAAATTGTTGGCATAGATTGTCATGGAAATTTTATTTTTGTGGTTTTTGTCACAGGAGTTACGTTGGTAATGGTTATTTATTTATTTTTTCATGTTGAACTGTTTCTTCAAGCAATCTGGTTCTGGAATTTCCTTCAATATGTCTAAAACTCCAAACGTCGATAGCACATATGTTTAGAAAAAATTAAATTCAGGCGAAAAAAGTGTTATTGAACACTACAGCTGCGTGGGACACTTAGTGAGGGAAATAGGTAGAACATGTTCGGAACACTCAAGCCAGGCAATTAAACTGGATAAAATTTTATTCAGGGCTAATTACAATAAAGTTCTTTAATAAAACTGTCTCAATTAACAATTCAATTACTTAGCAACTTATTTTAATTGTTTCATGAAGTCTTGAAAACCAAACCAATGTCCCAAAGTTGGATTATTATAGTTGTAGCTCCCCACCTTGTAGCTCCACCAACACGAAGGTTCCACATTTAATTGCTGAGGCATCCACTAATTCCATAGGAGGGATGTAATCAGGAATGTCATCCAAGTCACAGCTGTGAATTTCTGCTGAATTTCCAAGTCACTGAGAGCATGGGTGGACGAGTACTCCAATATCAGGTTCAAGCCCATTCACATGTTCTTCAAACGTACGATGTGCCAAACACAAAACCAAGAAAAGCCTCACTGGACAATTTACAATCCACTTCTACACCCTCACCACCAAACCGTCCGAGAACTGTCAAAATGTTCGTCCAAACATTGAATCAGGTGACAACAGTGACTGATCTTCTGAAAGTATTCTGAGGATAAATCTACAGCATCCTTGCCCGATCTGTGGAGGACGCCACGGAGCCAAAAAGTACTGGTGTTTTCTCCGGATGAGTACAGTGCAACATTGGCACAGCACTCAGTTACTCGATCTGTTCATGAACTGCCTGGTATCACACCCTGCAAAACAGAAAAAAATTAGTCGGTCACCATAGTTATCATAACTATCTGGACATTTCGACTTCGAACAAGGCTGCACTCCTCCAATCTCATAAAAAAACGATTGGTTAACATGTGCATAAATATAGATTATTTAGGCGTATAAATTAATCAATAAATGATGTTTACAAACTAACGTTTCCCTAGAGAATTCATAGTAACTATGGGGACCTTGAATTAAACCACTTACCATTGTGATGAAGGTGAAAAATCCTCGGACACCAAAGATGCTGCAGAGCACGTGACACTCAACTAAGGGCGTTAGGGGAACGTCACATGCACTTGCTAGACCCTCCACTTCCCCTCCAAATATTCTCCAGCCGCGCCGCCACCCCTCGCGTGACTATTGGGACACAACTATTGTGACCAAAGTCCTGGGACAAGGTGCTTTTTCTTCTAGCTGCCCTCTACTCTTCAGAATTCTAAAAACCTTGCTAAGTCATTATCTATAGATTAATGTCTGATAGAAATTTTCTTCAGATCTAAAAAAACATTTTCTAGTCAAAAGTTACAAACCTTAGTAACTATCGTAAGTACCACTGGGACATAACTATTTGGACTTTTTTTTAAACTGTTGATATTAACAAACCTATTAACTGTTTGAAAAACGTCATGTTTGATAGTTGGTTTTACAAAGGATAACCTAAAGAACATTTTGATTCATACCCCATTGCTATAAGTTGAAAATTGGCTCCAGAATCATGTTTCAAATCTTTGGGACACAGTAAATTGAGAAAACGGACATTTTTTTTGAAAACGACCCGCCTATGTATGCATAGGAACTATAAGTATATATTCACATTCTTCTAAAAAGTACAGAACCATGGAAAAGTCTGTGGCCAGTCTTCTGACTGTCTTTGTGACTACTCTAATGACAGTCTTTGTGACCCCAATCTATTTCCGCCATGAATGAAACACATAAACGTACACATGAAAATCAAATATGAATGAGGAAGTGTGAGCGTTTTCTGGAGGCAATCCTCGTCCCACCTCTTGGGCTCTGCACCACCTCGGGGTCCTTTGATTTGGGCCAAAAAACTGACGGGGTCAGGAAGATTTGGCATCCTGAGCCCATACGAGTGAAGTCTGTACTCCTGAACTCTGGGTCGCCTCGACAGGCGTGTACTGGGGGGGGGGCAATAATGAACCTGAAAAGAAAAGGAATAGGTACTCTGGTAAGCCGTGCAAAACTAACAGCAGAAGCTGAGAGAGGAACAGTTTTATTTGATATGTTATCGTAATCAATTTTTCATACCTAGTACAACCCAAGTAGTATTATTATGGTTTAAGCTTTTTCCATAGTGTAATGAAACATGCTTCTAAATTTACATAAACAGAAGATTCAAAGGTGAACCAAATCTAATATCAAAATGTTTGATAGACACCCCATTAATTTATTAATGACTTCAGTTCTTGCGTGCAGATTTCCGGTGGCACTCTACCAAATTACCTATCTTTCTTTGGTAAACACTATGTAGGTATCTATTTAGCTTTTTTCGACCATTAATTTGATCTGACTCTACGATTGAATCAGCTGCAGTTGTGTCATGGCAAACCTCAGCAATTGAACCACAATACTGGTCCTGGTTAACCACTGTTCCTGTGGTTGGTTGGTGGGTGTCTGCTCAACCCATTATCAATTCTGATTCGGTCTTGCTGTGACCTCCCCTTGGTTAGGCAATGCAGCCACATTATTTGTTAGTTAGAAGCAATACCGCAATTTTATGGAGGCACAATGAATACAAATTTGCATTCTTCCCTGCTGCAGCAAGAATGACTACAACACTCATTGCTGCATTGATATTTATTTGTTATTATGAGTATTCTATTTAAAAAAAAGTATAAATCAATAAATAGGGGGGAAATAACGAGGAAAACCAAAATCTCTGTGTAACTGCAACCTATAAACCTCCTCTTGTTCATAATGTCACTACCTTTAGTGGTCATAAGATTAACAAGATTCTTCTAAATAAATAAACGAGAGTGGAGTTAATTTAACAAAAAATAAAATGAAAAATAAATAATAATAACATAATAAAAAAGTCAACCTCGATGAATTAACAAGTGCAAAACGTTTTGGCCTTTATCAATGTGGAAGTTTTACTTTCTTGTAAAACACCTCTGCAGATTCATTTCAATGGAAACCCTGAGACGTGAATTGAAGCTGAAGTAGATCCATTATAAAGTAATTTAGTATCTAGGTACGGAAATATTTCTGTTATTGTTTGATGATGCATAACTGTGGTTATGAAAATGTGTAGCTTTTATCTGTTGAACTTTCACACTTTTGACCGCAGATTTTGATTCAGCTCTCTTAATAAAAATCCCCTAGTAGCAATTTTCATCTCAAAATCCCGGTTTTTTGGCGAGTAAACGGGTAGGAAGATTACGCTTGACTTATGTAGTAGTACGAGGGAGCAGAGAGTTCCCCCCCAGGCGGGTGGAGGCAGTGACGTCGTGCAAATAAATGACCATAGCTGTTCATTGGTCAGATACCCACTATGCAGCACCTTTTTGGAAAGCTCTCTCAGATCTTTAACTATCGAACGAATTGGAAAAAAAAACCATGAAAATTCCCCATTTCAGAAAAAATCCCAGGATTTCTTGAATTTAGAATGATTCTGTTCAGCCAACAATATTAATTATAATAATCACACAATGTTTTGCTACGATTGGCAAACAAGACAAACATCACGTCACGTTTGGTCTGATGATTTGTATTAAATTATCTACGTTGCATCGTTTATTTTATCAGACATATATTAAATAGGTAGGTTTTTTGAAAAACTTAACGAAAAATAGGTCTTTCTGTTCTTGATAAAATCTAACTCTAGGGCAGAAAGGCCTATTTTCGTAAAGATTTTCAAAACTTAACAACTAGGTACCTACTGCAAAACTTGGTACCTATGCTGGTACCTAAACTTAAGATTAAAGGCGGTCGGTGTACTCAAACAAAGCGCCTAATCAGCAGGTAGTAACCGGGATTTTTGTTTCTATAAATTGAGACACATTATGCGTAATATTAAATGGTTTATAATATGGGTTCTGTATGCAGTGAAGGAGGATTTGACGCAAGAGAAGTTTTCTTTCATCTGCGGCGCTTCTTAGATTTTACTATAAAAGTCCTGCGCTGCACTAGAGGATTAGAGAATGTCACTCTGAAAAACAAGAATTTTAATTCGAATATAGTAATCAGCCAACATAAGTACTATATTACTACGTAGTATGTATATTATTGTGGTGAAAACCACCCCCTCTTTTCAACAGCCCTTTTCAGGGCTACCAAAAAGAGGTAGACATGGCACACAAACGTTTATAAGACGTCGAGTTATAACTCTGTCAAACAAAATATTTCACCAGAGAGAAAATGCGATATTCTCTCTCAATAATGAAATATTATCAAATAACATACAAGGCGACCTCCCTAAACACTTACTGGGCGAGAGAGACACGACAAGTATTTCGAACCAAGTCGCCTTGAATGAGAAAACTCAAAAAGACAATCAAATGTCCTCTAGAACTAACAAGGACGGTTCTAGCAAGCCTACACGCCAATCAGAAACTCTGATTGCGCGAGAGACAATAGACGAACCAACCAGGAGGCGGCAAGCAAATTACAACCACCTCTGGTTCAGAAGCAAAGAGGGCCGAGAGACCCAGTCTCAACAACGGACGCAGAGAAGCCACCCCGGGGACCCTGTCTCAGCGACGGACGCAGAGAAGCCACCCCCGGGGACCCCGTCTAAACAACGGACGCAGAGAAGCCACCCCGGGAACCCTGTCTCAGCGACGGACGCAGAGAAGCCACCCTCAGGGACCCCGTCTCAGAGACGGACGCGGGGAAGCCACCCCAAAAACCAATCAGAAAATTGCTCAATAAACCAACAGGCTAATTTGCATACTAGCCATTAAGTGGCCACCCCTTTCAACGCCACCCCCGGGTATAAATAAGGGAGGCGTTGGCCGGGTTGATTATTCCACTCACCGCTCTCGACGAGTACACTCTACCAGTACGAAGTTTCTACACGCTCTACGCTGACGACCCTTCTGCTCACGAGTTCTTCTCAGAACGGCAATTTATTGCTCACAAGGCATATCTTCTCTCTTCACAGATCTCACTTTGGCATCTACGAGTCCAGTGATCTTTTATCCTGCTCATTGCCCAACGTAGTTCTTCTGTCAGAACGCCACCCGGTACATCTATTGATATCCTCATTAGATCGTACGCCCGCAGGGACGTTCGAGACGTGTCGCCCGGGTTTCGTAGCACTAAGCTCTTAACCGACCGCCGGGGCACGCCGATAAATTACTCAGCTCATCCGCTCTAATTTATCGTCCAAGGAAGCCTTTTTCAAGGCTACAAGGTAGGACCCTGACATCCGAGCAAAGGAAAGAAGCTCTGTCAAGCGAGTCCACCTTCCAAATCCTGCATCCTATACGGAGAGGTATTAAAAACGAGTTAATCAACTCGGGTACATCGATGGAGCGCCGCCCGTCCTACTTCCTCATGCAAGAGGAAGCAGAGCACGGCGCGGTCGGGAGCTCTAGCCCACGAAGCGCTCCCTACCCGATACTCGACTCGTCCGCTGGTCCTAGCGACAGACAAAGGCTCGATTCTCGCGAAGAGATCGCCTTGCTACCTAACATATCCGTGAAGGAAACGTTAGGTCAAGCCTCACACACACAAAAGTTCGAGGATCCCTTCCAGACTCGCCCTGAAGTCAATCATCGTGATTTCTACAAAGATATCTGAATATCCACGATATTCTACGCAAGGCTACCCGGCCGATCCGAGTGTCAAATTCACTCCTAACTTGCTCAAAACACAAGATACTTTTCAGTACCTCAACCAAGCCCGTTATATTCCCCCTACAGATATAAATCTTAGGCCGGAATATTACACAACGGCTCAGCACCAAACAGATCGGACCCAGCACGCACTAAGCGAGCCCAGTGCTCCACGCGGCCAATACACAAACTACCCTCAGGTTCCGCCCGCCAAGCAGGATGACCTTGGCGATTTTGCTCACATTCCTTTCGGAAATATTACGGGGACTAACCCGCATAATCAGAACATAAACGTCCCACTTGGTCTACCTACACCAAGTCAGACATATATAAATCCACTACAATTATATTACCATGTTCACATCCCTTCTCCTACCATCCTGTTCCCCCATGCCCGCCCCTTTCTAAGAAGTTCTTCCCGTGTTCTCAAGGAGATATGAAAAAAATATGTTAGAAGGTTTGCATTACAATGACGTGCCATTTGAATGGGTTTGACGTGTCTAATAAACCAGTGAATAACAAGTATCGAAAGAAACCCGATATAAAGAGAGCCTAATCCCAAAGCATTCAATTAATTCAAGTAGGTATTGGTAAAAAATTATACACAATATATACCCGAAGATTAGGAACTACAAGAAAACGAGGTCGATAAGTCTGCATTTATTATGATTTCAAGGACTTAATCCTTCAATTTTCAGGTATTCATCCTCAATTTTTTGTGAATGTTAGCATACCTAGCCCATTGTTCAGTAGTCACTAAATCAAATTTTTCTTCCAGTAGCAACTCATTCCAACGTTAAGCTGTGCGACATAATTTTTCATGAGGGCCCTCACTTTCTATATCAGGCTTGATTCAGGGTGGTAAGGGGCTAAGCGCAAAATCTGAAATCCATAGCCTGCTCGCATTTTATCAAAAATACACTTTGTAATCTTTTTTTTGTTTTTTCTACGAACAATTTCTGATTAATTATGGTTATCATAATGATTTTAAAGTGAAATCTAGGCTAACATTGTGGGCGGCCAAGAGAGCGGGAGGGGGTTCAGAGGAAAGGTCTAGACACTTGGTGGGGAAGTGTCACTGCACAGCCCTGCTTCTCTGAGTCTCTCCTGGAGAAACGCGCAAAGTTACTCTGTCCGACCTATTACACATTTCACTTGCTACGCACCTAAAAGATGAACTGTTTTACGGCACAAATGGATTACCTACCATACCACACTGTACTGTGTCATAATAATATCCATCTACATAAAAACGTCGAGATATCATTCATCATAGACACCTGGATTTTAGAAACTAAGTATAAACATATTGGTAAGTAATGAATGCATTACTTCATGAATGGACTAGATAATTTTGGTGAGAGTTGAAATAACAGAAAAAACAGAAATATCAAGACTTCTCGGACTCCCCCCGCCCCCATTAACTCTCTCCACCGACAGTGAATTCCTATCATAAGTATGAAATTTGAAACTCCTGACATAATTTCCAAAACCAGACCAAATTGATACCTAATTGAATTAAAAGAATGATAACAAAAATCTGACGAGAATAGTTAAAACATCACGATTTATTACTGTACCCCTTCCACTCACCCTGTTCCATAATGAAATTTGAAACTCTTGATATACCTACCTTCCAAAACTAGACCGAATTCCTAGTTGAACAAAAAAAGAATCATGAAAATCGGGCGATATTAGTTAAAACATCATGATTTATTACTATTACCCCCTCCATTCACCCCCTTTCATAATTAAATGTGAAATTCATGGTATGCGATCCAAAACTAGACCAAATTCATAATTGAACAAAAAAAGAATCACGAAAATCAGACAAGAATTGTTAAAACCCCACGATTCATCAGTTTTACCCCCTCCATTCACACCCTCCCATGATGCAATTTAAAACTCCTGACATACTTTCCAAAACTATATTGAATTCTTAATGGAATAAAATAAGAATCACGAAAATTGGTCGAGATTTGTAGCTTAGGCAGCGCCTGAAAGAATCGGTAATTATCCCCATCACGACAGTAAATCCGAAATTTCCGAGGTTTGGTGCACAACTAGACTAAAATTGGAATCGAACGAAACAAGAATCATGAAAATCGGCTGAGAATTGTAAGCGACAAAATGGCGTCGACAAAATATGTCGAAAAAAAGACACGTTGTTCCGGCTTAATCCCCTCCATTCCTCCTCTTCCATCTCGGAAATCAAAATTTCCGAGGTTCGCTGCACAGCCAGACCAAAATTGGGATGGAACGAAGAAAGAATCTCGAAAATCGGTTGAGAATTGTGGCCTGGGCAGCGGCGACAAAATTTGTCACACACACACACAGTCAGACATACACAGACCTATGGTTTTTATCACGGATTCGGTCTTAGAAAGGTCTGAAACGATTTTGTATATGGTTATTTATTTTTATTTTTTCCAATGCTTGAGTTGTCCCCTTCCCCCTGGTTTAATTCCAATAGGTCGTCCCTCTTAAATAAGAAGCCTTGCCTATATGACCTAGCTCCTGAGAGACGTCCTAAAAAGTGAATGGTCAATAACTGGTTCTCTAACCCTGCTTAGGTACCTAATCCCACCTATCTAAGCATATTGTTAATTCTCTTCCGATTCTTCCTTTATAAGCTGAGTTCTCTGAGTAGCATCTACCTTCAGTTGTTAGTGTTTGTTCCCAAGTTGGGTATTGCTCTCTCAGGTTTTAGAAGTGCAAAAGGAGCGGGACAGCTGCAGCAGGCTGATACGGTCTACTCCCTCCCCTTCTCTTCCCCCTCTTATAGGTTATTTCGCAGATCGTGATTTGCGGTTCCCTCTTCACCGCAGCTCCCGCGAATCAGGATCTGCGAATTCACGTACGTGGGGGGGAAGAGGACTGGAGGAGGCCGCGAACTGCCTAGTCTCACATCAGCTAGTCACTGCCCTGTCCCGCTCCGTTTGCACTTTTAAAACCTGAGAGAGCTATACCTATCATGAACCTAGGAGGGGAATGGACCAGGCATTGAAGATTGGGGGGTGCAGCCACTTCGTGAAGTGGGTGCCGCCCCGATGGGCAGCTAGAAGGCGTGGCCTTTTAACAGAACGTGGTTTGAGAACCTATGTTTCCATGCATGCCACCCTCTTCGCTTCAGTCGTTCAATATCGCTCCTCCTCCACTAACTGCTGCGCTTGGCCACAACTCTTAGATGCCACTTCGACCCAGGAGAGTCTCCCGGGAGCCCACCTAAAGGCACAACTAGCGCTTCCTTCTGGCCAACTTACAGTACTAGTCAGCTGATCGCGTATCATTGGTAACGTATCTCGATTGTTGATATCGCGAATCATAGGTGCTTTAGATTTCAGGTTCAGGCGGTTGTTGTTATTCTGTGGTTGTCACTGTCACGAGTTTTCTCGCCTGGTTTCACATTCCTTCGTTGATATTATAGATACCTATCGGGTTCCTTCTTTGAGTATTAATAAGATGAAGGGCTCTGAACTCAACACTGTTTCTCTGTCAAGGCATAGGTGCCACGACAGTCGAGTTACCATTGCTCATATATTATGTGCCTATATTTATTGAAAGTTTTTTGCTTACTATATGTGATATGACTTCAATACCACCTATATTATTCATTTACGCAGCGCAGGCTAACCTACTTTTTTTAAAGAACAAAGTTAAGTTCCTACTTAACCAAGGTTGCCTATCATTTTCAGCTATTTGGCTCGTTCCAAAATTTCATGTTTCCAAAGAGATTCAGATTTTCAAAAAGAAAGGACGAGTTCCTTAGCCGTCCCGATCAGATTAGTGCTGTGGGTCGAATTTCGGAAAATGAAGTTGGCCACGAAACCAAAAAAGCATTTTTGGTCGACAATTATTTCATCACCTTTTTAACGCTGAGTCTGTTGAGCGTGGTTAAAAACTGTCCCAATCACACCCAGAGATCCTAGCAAGCACACAGAGACGGTTGAATTACTTATTATTAACTCTCGGAAAACTTACATAGGTATAGGTACCTAACAAAAAGGACATTAACTAGAAAAATTCCCTAGAAGGTTGAGCTTTTCCAGCGATACTGCATAACTAAAACTAAACGGAGAACTAAAAGAGCAAATTTTCGTTAACTTTCTCTCCTCTATTCGGGACAAATTATCGGCCAATTATATACGAGTATGTAGGAATTGTACAAGAATCGTCGCGAACACAAAGCTTCCACTTTTTGTTCCGCAAAGAGCAAAATACTGATAGCATGGAGGATGGAGGCAAAAAGAGATCTGCCCTAGACGCTTGACACGAGTGTAAGCGAGGAGAGCTGCAAAAAATGAAACATCAAGATGTACCTATGTACACTCAACACTTATTAGGTAGGTACCTACTACCTACCTATACAAACTAGGTATGAACCCTACCTATACAAACTAGGTACCTAGGAACTTCTTGAGACGCTAAACAATAATTCAATCTCTGATGCTACCTAAACCTATTTTGAGATGGTTGCCAACCGCTTAACAAAATTACTCGCATTGGATCCATTTCGATACCTAACACATGATTTCTCCCAGATTCACTAAAAAGCAATGAGATTCAAGTGTAAGCGGGAAAAGCTGGCGAATACACACATCGGCACCCAATCAGCTGACTAGTAGCCCGGAATGCCAGAAGGATGCGCTAGTTGTACCTTTCGGTGTGCTTCCGCGAGACTCTCCTCTTCGACCCCCACAGCAGAACTCAGTTCAGCACACAGCGTTGGGCATGGCAGGGGGTGGATGCCTGGTCCATTCCCCTCCTACGTTCATGGTACCTATTTACATTCTTGTAATCCAAAGACTGTGCTTTGCATGAAGTCAATGATGGCTGTGTTTGTGGTTTACAACTTTAATTCCTAAGCATAAGTTTAGATAGCTTAAGAGCTAGATCTCGATAGAAACGAATCTGAAGATAAGAACGAACCTCTTGACTCTCATTCGCCTCGATTTCCTTCTCTTCTTCTTCAAAATACTCCGTACTCTCCTCAAGGGAATTCCGGATCTGTACGGCACAGTGACCCTTGGCTGACTGTCATAGCTCTTCAATTGAATTTTTCGTCTTTTTGCTCGAGTGCTGAGTCTTTTGGGATGACAACTACTTATTTTCCTCTTGCGGCAGTTTTTCTTCTTCGATCTACATCGGCTCTTCATCCTTTCACACTATCTGCAGATGCTTGTGTTTCAAAATATTGGTGCCGCTTGTCCCCTGTACTTTCTCAATACATTTTAATCATGACTGAATTTTTATTGAATCACGGACCTTATTATTGTGTTCATCCTTATATTATAGCTGCAATCCTCATAATGCGAGTATAATATTGTCCTTTAATATTGTTTATTGGTTTTACATTGGGTAAGTGTATTTAATATTGATAATGAGATTTAGGTAGGTACTCAAACTCACTGTTGAATGGGTTTCATTTTCTGGTGCATTTTATTACTATTATTATCATTATTTTTTTAGAAATTTGTAAAAAAAATTATGGGTGTTGCTTCTTTGAAAGGTTTGATTACAATTGATTTTGTTTGCTTCCTAAACCTAACTATGGATGTTCATACTTCTTAATATTTTGTTCATAGAAGGTCAAAGGAACCAAGTTACTCTTAAATATAGCTAAGGATTTTAAAATAATCTCAATAGTGCAGCAAGACCTAAAGTGCAAATTTTTCATTATCCCCTTCTCTTTTACCATTTTCCCCCTTCAAATAACACTATTTTTTATAGTTTTATCACTTTCCATTCACATAAATCTACAGCGTATATAATAGGTAATCTGCAACACGTGATATGTAGGTATTTATATGATGCAGTTTTCAGAAATCGCCAATAGGTTGGATGGATCACAGACCTAGGTATGCCTTGTCAGTGAAGGTATTTTGGTACCTTCCTTCATTATCTGCAACCTGTACTAATTTGATTCTAAATTTACCTACCTTTGATTCCATCTGCTTTTCTCTGTCTTGTAAGCAAATCTGTGTCTTGCAGTAAGCTTGGCAGGGTTTGAAATCCAGGTTTTCTCATACGAACTTTGATTGACCGTGTGTACTGCTGTAATGCTGACTGTATTTGTTAAACAGTAGGAAAAATCAATTTCATTATTTTTTGTACGCAATCCTCGTAAAACAAAGAAAAATAATGAATAGGAACCTTCCTATCCTTTTGTGTGAACTTGAGTTGTTAAAATGAATGTAGCGGCTTGTATTGATAAACTGCATTGGGAACCAAGCAATTAACTTTCATTAGAAAGAACAAGGAGGCTCTGACTAAGGAAGTAAAACTGAGGCATAATACCCACTTACTACATACAAAGAACTGACAGTTCGTCCAATAAAGTTAAAATTTTACAGGGAACCTATCCAAGATTAGTGCTGCCCTCGTTGATCAGCTGAGAGCCTCTAGGCGTTAAATATTGAGCCTGTTCATTCCTTCAGTCTCCTTGGGGAGCGCTGCTACAAATTACCCGCTCAGTTCAAATTATTCGACTTTGGACGGAGAGTATTCTGCCTGAATCGCTCTCACCTATCCCTAACCACCTCTAGATGTCCCTAGCAAATAAAACAAACTTGACTATACTACTCACTAAGAAATTTATGAGAAAATGATGAGAATACACTGGTGATACGAGATGCGTCATTAGCGCTAGGGAAGTTGTAGTTGTAGGGCTGTCCTAACATTTAACGTATCCCCACCTACTTTCCCTCCAACTCATCATATGAAGCTGCTAGGGACTCCATGTTTTGATGATTTGGGCAAGCTATTTTATTTTATGTTAGAGTTTCGTAGAGATGAATGATTCCTGGGTACGAATGACAAGGTTCCGCACCCGCACACTTAAATATATCAAGATTTGTATGAAGTTCGTATTTGGTAAATAATCTCAAATTACCGTCTTCTGTAAGTCATTTTAGGAAAATATAGATTATCATTATTGAAACTTCATAAAAGTAATAAATAATAAGAAAATAACGAAGAGAAAATAATAAAATAGAGAAAATAACAGAATTGCCTTTTGAAATTGCGCTGGAACGCAGTTTTCAGCCTTTGTGAGGCTGTTGATTTTCTGCCAGTAACCCTCGGTGCCTCCTTCATGTAGGTGGCCACAGGGCAATATGGTCTCATTCGTTCAAAGATCCCTAGAGCCTGGGACCCAGTCCCAGGACCCACAGCCCGCCCCAGCGAGATCCTATCCTGAAGATAGGGCTGGGAATAACGGGTGGGCCTAAATGTCCTAAAGTACCCTTCCGGATATAATTACAAATGAACTTCACAAGTTCGTTTATTCTTCAATTATATCCTTCAGGGCACTTTAGGACATTTAAACTTGTAGATGTTCAAAGACCTGCTCCAGAGCTGGGGTGGGCTGTCCAAACAACCAGAGCAAGATATCTCCCGAAGGAAAACATCCTAAACTTCACAATCCAAAAAACCCCAAAACATAGTTCAACCATCCTAGATAGAGGAGGGGAGAAAAAACGTAGGCCCTCTGGCCTGGTGACCCTTCTATCTCGGCAATGGTCCTCTACACCCCCCCCCCCCCCCTTCATTTCCTTTTTCTACTTTGAAATACAGCAGAGAGGGAGGAAGAAAAGGAAAAAATGAAAAACCTTTAGTGCGAAACCCAAATTAGTATCAATTCTGACAGAATAATTGTATAATTCGGAAAGGTAAAAGCATAAACAAGGCATATTTGAAATGGCATCTGAAGAAAAGTTATTATAGAATGCTGCCAGACGGAAACATGGAATAGTTTCAATGTAATGAGGTACAAAAAAGTTGGTCAAAAATCAGTCAGGTTGAAAACATTTGAATATGTAAATGGTCTGGCTAGTGCAATGCAATATGCCCCAAAAATTGTTATACAAATTCATTTAAAAAACATTTGTGCACTGTCAAGAAGGAAGGATGTTTCAATTGAGTTGTCAATCACAGACAAGGATGAAGGGCTGTCCATCCTGCAAAAAACGCACGAATGTTAACCAGAGGCAGGTTGGGGATCTTCATTATTGAAAATGTGGTGAAATATACCCTTGGGTGTCGTTATAAAATTTTGCGAAGACTTGTGAGTGGTTTGTCCACCCTGCTGAATGGAAAATATCTAAGGCTGTCCGTCCAGTGGACGCGATTTCGCGCGAAGAGGCGAATTCGCGCGAACGGTTCGCCTCCCTTTCAAACACCCTGTTTTAACTGAGAGCCCGTCCACTGCAAGACGCGAAGTAGGGCGCAAAGGGGCGAACGCGACGAGAATCAAACCAGTTAGTTTTTCAACGCGCCAACATGCGAAATGGATGTTGACAGTGTGTTTGAAGGGAGGTGAACCGTTCGCGCGAATCCGCCTCTTTTCGCCTGTTCGCGTGAAATCGCGTCCACTGGACGGACAGCCTAAGGAGGCACCGGCCTCCTCTTGGCTGCCAATACGGTAGCATACCTGGTAGAGTGAGACTTGCCACCTCCTCTACTCCCGCCTACTTCAAAATATCTACGTCAGGTATCCCAAAGGATGAGACGATTCTATGAAAAGGTAAAGCTCAAGGACTACTCTGAATTAGTCGGGAGGACCCTAGAACCTCAGACATTTGGTTTGGAAGGCAAACAATCGTAAAAGTGGAATTATCTCAATTATGTTTCCGTACATTGATAAAGTTTGTACTTTTTTATTTGATTGATTATTCTCTATTTATCTATATATTGGTTTATTATTTCCAATAATAAGCCTATGTGATCGTATAGCAAAAAATTTTTATAACCCCCCCTCAAACTTTGTCACTTTACGTTTCAAGGTGCGTAGAATCCAAATTTGAAATGTCCGTCCGCCGTCCGGGCCATAAAAGGCCTTAGAATTGACTTGAAAAATCTGTTCTTTCGCACATAGACTCCACTTGGGGTCTAGTTGGTCCTAACTTCTCGCCAGCTCGATCGCTCCACTCTCATGGGTGCTATGAGCCAAAAATAGGTGAAAAAGTGTCTTTTTTTTATATATTTCAAGTTGTATAGAAATTGGAGATTTATGAGTGAAAAGAAAATGTTAGCTATTAATTTTATGGAAAAAAAAAGTATTCTAAATGATACTCTTCTATTCAAAAAGAGATTTTGGATTTTAGGCTATTTTTTGCAATTTTATAGATTTTTTAAAACAAAATTTAATGAAGTTCAAGTTTTTAGCATAATTTCGTACATAAATTTTTGAATGTTCTATTTCATAGTTGATAAACATTATTTGACCAATCTTATGCTAAAAAATATCAATTTAACAATTCTTAGCCATTTTCAGTGATTTTGTCAGCACATTTATGTGTTGGAAAGATGACTTGGTAATAAATTGTTTTGTTTATCAACTATATTAAAATGCGTGAAATTGTGAGATTCCGCTGCTGTAATGGATTGAACCCATTTGTGAGGTCTGAAGCTCCGAGTTCCGATACTAAATATACTATAAGCGGCGTTTAATAATTATGGGCCAGAGGTCTAAGTAGAAGGGCTATCTAATACATAAATAATAAACCTTTGTGTAATAATTTGCAGTTTTTTATGTTTTAGTTTGCATACTATATTTTGACTATTGCTCTACTTGTTAATATTACGAGTGCTGATGGCAAAATGAAGCATTATTATTTATCATTAATATTATAATCATGGTAATCATTAATGGGATTAATGGTGTTTCACCCCCTCTTTAATTTATAATAAATCGTTTTAATATAGTTCTGGTAAATTGCAGGTAGTTAGCGTTTACGAACTTATTTTTATTTGTGATAAGCTTGGTCGTTTAGTGTCTCCCGCACCTTCTTCCTCAACCCACGATACGTGAAGTATCTCAGCTAGTCGTTACTCAACTTATTAACGATCGTCTTCAAAATCAGTTGCGATATCTAAAATAAAATGTGCAGTTCAACAGTTTGAAGAACAATGTCATCCTTTTGACTTGTAATGTATGTAGAAGTTTATCACTTCAAGCTATATTACCTGCTTACTACAAAGCTCAGTTACCAACTCCCTGTCGCTGTGTAAAAACAATTGACTATCGATCCCGAAAATTGTTTTCTGCTAATGTAGCACTATTGTTCCCATAATATTTTAGTAAGCACTTCCATTCAATATAGTTCGTCAGTTTAACTTGCTTCCGCGTTATCTCTGCTCGATACTACATCTCTATAACTTAGGTAGGTACCTATCCTATTGAAAACATTGTGGGTAAATGTAACACAATTGGTGCAGTACTAACGATAATGTTTAAACAACTATCTAGATTAACACTAACCTGAGGAAAATTGAGTTTTGAGTTGACAGCAGTTTCCCTAAACATTATCTCAGTTTACGGAATTACATTTTGTAAAAGCCAGTTGGTTTTTGCTAAGATCGCTTTCAGCTAGATTTACCTTTTTTTTACTTTTTTTACTCTTAGCTACATTTAGTTACCAACTCGTATACGTACTTCATCGTCATAAATATGTATAATATTATGTAAATTTTGATTAATCTGTTTGTACCAGAATTATTACATAACTATTTATGTAGACTATTTTCATAGGTACTGTGGTGAAAACCACCCCCTCTTTTCAACAGCCCTTTTCAGGGCTACCAAAAAGAGGTAGGCACAACACAAAAATATTTATAAGACGTCGAATTATAACTCCGTCAAACAAAATATTTCACCAGAGAGAAAATACTAAATTCTCTCTCAAAAGTGAAATATTAAAGAATAACACACAAGGCGACCTCCCCAAACATTTACTGGGCGAGAGAGATGCGACAAACATCTCGAAACAAGTCGCCTTGAATGAGAAACCTCAAACAGGAAAACTCAAGGTCGTCCAGCCACCCCCGGGGACCCCGTCACAGCGACGGACGTGGGGAAACCACCTCGAAAGACCAACTCAGCTATCATACGCACAGATACTGAGAAAACAATGTGCGAACCAATGAGATTGCACAGTCGAATTTATGAAATTAAGCGGACCAACCAGGAGGCGGCAGGAGGCGGCCACCTCCCTATAAATACCCCGCTGGGAGCCCTCCGAAATTCATTCCACTCTCCGCTCTCGACGACGACACCTCTGAAGTACGAAGAATTCTACACGCTCTACGCTGACGAACCTTCTGCATTACGAGTTCATCTCAAGAACGGCTTCCTACTGCTTTCTACAAGGCATACCTTCTCTCCACACAGATCTCGCATTGGCATCTACGAGTCCAGTGATTATTCATCCTGCTCATTGCCCAACGTAGTTCATCTGTCAGGACGCCACCCGGTACATCTATCGATATTCTCTTTAGATCGTACGCCCGAGGGACGTTCCGAGCCGTGTCGCCCGGGTTTCGTAGCATTAAGCTCGTAACCGACCGCTGTGGGCACGCCGGTAAATTACTCTGCTCATCCGCTCTAATTTACCGTCCAAGGAAGCCTTTTTCAAGGCTACGAGGTAGGACCCTGACATACGAGCATTGGAAAGACGCTCTGTCAAGCGAGTCCACCTCCCAAACCCTCTATTTTTCACACATAGAGGCATCGAAACGAGCTAAAAACTCGGTTATTTCGATGGAACGTCGGCCGTCCTATTTCCCCTTGCAAGGGGAGGCAGACGACGGCGAAGCCGGGCCGAGTAGCCCCCGTAGTGCTCCCTACCGGCTACACGGCGAATCCGCTGAACCCAGCGACAGCGCAAGGCGCGATCCTCACGTCCGGACCGCCTTCTCGCCCGACGTATTCGTTCAAGAAACGTTCGATCAAGCCTCGCCTATACAAAAGATCGAGGATACCTTTCAGACTCGCTCTGAAGCCGATCATTACGATTCGACCAAGCTGTCCGAGTACCCACGATATTCGACGCAGGCCTACCCGGCCGATCCGAGTGTCAAATACACTCCAAATGCACAAAAAGCGAAGGATACTTTTCAGTACCTCAACCAAGCTCAACATATTCCCCCTACAGATATAAATCTTAGGCCGGAATATTACAAAACGGCTCAGTACCAAACTGATCGAACCCAGCACTTGCTACGCGAGCCCAGCGCTCCACGCGGCTGCGACACGAACTATCTCCCATTTCAGTCCGCCAAGCCAGTTGACCTTGGCGGATCCGCTCACATTCCTCACGGGAATGACCCGGGGACTAACCCGCATAACCGGAATATAAATGTCCGACTTGGCCTACCTACGCCAAGTAAAACATATTTAAATCCACTACAAATGGTGACCCCGCCTTTGAACAGGCTTAACACGGAGCATTTCGTTCCCTCTTATGAAGCTAGTGGATTTCAGGGAACCACTGCGGGCGTGCGACCCCCGCCGGGCCTCTACGCCCCACATCTCACGCAACATCCCTCTACACAAAGTGGCTTTCAAGCACTTTTAGAGGAGATGGGAGATTATCAAAAACCAATCTTCCAAAAGAAGAATATCGATCGTGCACTCGCCGAGTTCGATCAATACTGCGTGCAAAAACACCTGAGAACGCAGAACGAATGTTTCTCAGCTATATACAAGTGGGTACCAGAAGAAATGAGGGAAGCTATAGACTCAGCTTACCTCACGGCACCCCACGCACCCTACGAAGAGGCCAAACAGCGCCTCCAGCGAGAATATGGGTTGTCCTTACAGGACAGGCTCCTCGCACTCGAGGACCCCGCATCTCTCGCCAAAAAACCCAGCACCAAGTACCACGAAATGTACTCTAAAGCTGTTGGGTATTTTTCAGAAGCTCTGATCACTCAAAAGTGGATCGAGACTCTACCCATCGAAGCACGAGGTATGGTCGCAGCTCAGCCTACCACGACCGCCCGGCTCGACCTAGCTGATACGCTACACGCGTACAAAACAGAGAATACTTCTCTGAACATACGAGGAGTAGAATCTACTCCGAAACCCATAAATACTGGTTTCAAAAAGGCCCTCTCGAAACAAGCTGAGTTCAAACCCCAACCAGTGGAGAGTAAGCCTCACAAACCGACGGCCTATGTCTGTCGAAACCACGCACGTTTCGGTAACGAAACTCGCAAATGTGCAGACCCAGAACACTGCACTTGGAAGACAAACACTGCTTCCAAAACTAGCAGAAAGGCAGCGACTATAAGCCAGCCTAAAACACGGGTTTCTACCGAAAATACTCAGAGGTCGGTACAAGAAAGTACCGTTCCAACCTCCGACGCAGAGAGTTCGGAAAACGAATAACTGCCAGTGTATCTGAGCCTATACGCCGGCAGTCTACTGAGTATAAAAGGCTCTTTTTCAAGTGCAAACTAAATGGCACTGAATTTCTCATTGACACGGGAGCAGAAGTGAACATTCTGCCCCACAATGTCACAAAAAAATTGGGCTTGAAAATTCTCAAGTCCAACGTTAAGCTCACAGCAGCTAACGGAGCCCCTATAGACACACTAGGGCGAGCTGACACAACAATTAACATCGGCCTCGGAGACATGACCACCGATTTTATGATCACGAAAGTTGATCTAGCGATCCTAGGTATTCCATTCCTCGAGTCTTGGGATATCGGAATACGGGTCAAACACAAGTACATTTATAAAGATAAAATAAAGAGCTATGCCGATCAAAAAATAGCTGCAGTCATGAACAAAAAGTTCACTGACGAACAAATAGCAGCTACTATCCCTCATCGTGACAATACCCCTCAACCAGAGGACGTGCAAATCACGGAGGACGAAAACATTCGCTCTATCATTGACAAATACAATGATAAAATGAGCAAACTTCAAGGTAAATGGAAAAACAACGGGGTTTACCACCGTATAACCACGGAAGGAACACCAGTACACTTCCGAGCAAGACCCATGGCGGGCGAAAAACGGGCTCAAGTCAAAAGTACTTTTGACAAAATGCTTTCAGAAGGCATAATTGCACCATCAGATTCCGAATGGGCATCCCCGTTACACTGTGTGCCAAAAAAAGACGGGTCATGGAGAATCACCGGCGACTACCGTTTCCTCAACGCGAAAACGAAGAAAGACGCCTACCCTCCTCCTCACATTCGCTCTTTCCAAGCGAATTTACATGATACGCAAATCTATTCGACAATAGATTTAAAATCAGCGTATTATCATATTCCGATGCACCCAGATGACGCTCATAAAACTGCAATTATTACACCTTTCGGTCTTTATGAGTTTAAGAAAATGAGCATGGGTTTGGCCGGAGCGGCTCAAACATGGCAAAGATACATGGACAGCATCATGCGAAAATTTGATTTCGCATTTGTATACCTAGATGACATCCTGGTGGCTTCTAAAAATTATAAAGAACACATGAACCACCTCAGACAAATTTTTGACAAACTAGGGGAACACGGACTTCGAGTAGGTTTTGATAAATGCATTTTTTCAAAACCTACCGTCGATTTCCTAGGTTTCACTATCTCGAAAGAAGGGATAATTCCTAAACGAGATAAAATAGAAGCCATAGAACAATTTCCTAGGCCAATAGACGTACGAAGTCTACGCAGATTCCTAGGTATGTGTGGTTTCTACCGAGCATGCTCAAGCAAATTCGCTCACACGGCACAACCTCTGTATGACTCCATTCAGTCAAACAAAAAAAATGACAGAACACCTATCGAATGGACATCAGAGAGAGAAAAAGCTTTCAACAGCTTAAAACAAGCAATGATCAAAGCAACATTGCATAACATTGCTCACCCACACCCTACAGCGGAGTGGAGATTAGTCTGTGACGCATCCGACACACACATCGGAGCGGCGCTAGAACAGGAAATTACAGACAAACATGGCTCGAAATCTTACCAACCATTGGGATTTTTCAGTAAAGAAATTCCAGAACAATGGAAGAACAAAGCATCGTTCGACAAAGAAATGTTCGCCGTTTACCAAGCGTGCATTCACTGGCACAATGACTTGGACGGCAGATCTTTCCATATTTGTTCGGATCACAAGCCTCTGCTAGGCACGATGCTTAAGAAAAATGCACATTTTTCTAAAATGAGATTAAGATGGCTAACATACATCTCTCAAATGACGAGTGACATTCGTCATATTTCCGGAGAGAGCAACGTTGTCGCCGACGCACTCTCCAGACCCTTCGATCCGGTTGAAATTCAAACAAAATCGATTTCAACCCAGACGGACGAGGGTCCACCCATAGCCGAAATTTCGAAAATTACGGCTGCAATAGAATGCAATCTTCTACTGCACATTTCAAATTCACAAATTCGTTCTCCCCCTAACGCGGAGGACAAATTGAAACTCACACGAGTTGAATTCTCTCAAGGAGAAATTTGGTGTAACCTAGACCTAGGACACCCTAGACCTTATATTCCAAACGAAATAAGGGAAGAAATAATAAGCCAAATTCACAATTTGGGACACCCAGGTATACACTCTACAGTGTATAAAGTTAAACAAAGATATTTTTGGCACGGACTCCGTGCAGATGTCTCCAACTGGGTCCGAGCGTGCGAAACTTGCCAACGAGCAAAAATCACGCGCTCCGTGAAGCTCCCTTACTCCGAATTTGAAACGGCAAACAAATTTTCACACGTACACGTTGATATTACCGGACCCTTACCTTTAGCTAAAGGAGGGAAACGTTACATTTTAATGATGGTTGATAGAGCAACGGGTTGGCTAGAGGCAGTCCCTCTTAACAACATCGAAACAACCACAATCACAAACGCCTTTATCAATATTTGGGTAGCTTCAAAGGGCGTACCTAAATACATCACAAGTGATCAGGGCACTCAATTTGAATCAGATCTGTTCAATTCCATTATGGAACGTCTCGGAGTAAAACATACTCACACGTTACCATACAAACCATCAACAAACGGAATGGTAGAACGCAGAAATAGATCTTTGAAAGAGGCTCTCAAAGCACAAAACGAAAATTGGCTCGACGCACTTCCAAAAGTTCTACTCGCCATGCGTACGGCAGTAGACCCAGCGACCGAAACTACGCCTTTCCAAAAAGTTTACGGAATTGACGTA
This sequence comes from Adelphocoris suturalis, assembly GCA_030762985.1. Classification (NCBI taxonomy): domain Eukaryota; kingdom Metazoa; phylum Arthropoda; class Insecta; order Hemiptera; family Miridae; genus Adelphocoris; species Adelphocoris suturalis. The sequence goes on from CM061048.1 coordinate 27,791,324, forward strand.
CCACTCCCAGGAGACATTTTCGTAACTTCTACGAACCTTTCGGAACCTCTTTTCTTCCGGCCTACGCATATTAAACATAATAATACGAAATATGCCGTAAACATGCCCAAAAATTTGGATACATGTACTCATGTCTATATCAGAGTGCCCACACAGCTCACCTCTCTGCAATGTCCTTACACGGGACCATTCAAAGTGGTTAAAAGAGATAAGTTTTCGGTTACAGTGCAAATTGGCGAACATACTAAAAAAGTTCCCAAACAGCAAATAAAACCAGCTTATACTCTACACTCGGACGAAGCTGTATCACAAGGACAATCTGTGTCACAAAATCAGGCAGAAAGTAAGGAGAAAACTCCCCGAAAATCCGCCAGAGGGCGCGTCCCCTCTACCAAATTCGACGAGAAGTGGGTGACTGCACTCAAAACAAGCCACGCCCATTTTTCTCGGGTAGGAACAGTGGGAGGTATAAATATGGAACACCCCACGGCCAGAGATCATACCAATCTTGACCATGGCAGCCTCCGAACCTTCCAACCAAGACATGCTCACAGAGGAAGTCGAGGAGTTCCTCCTCGCGGAATCGAACCTCCCAGCTCCGCTCGGCCCGCTCCCGCCTTCGCCGAAGAGGGAGGCACAGCAAGCGGACAGCGCTCCCAGAGAGGTAGTGTGGAGAAGGCCCCAGCCGTTCCAGCCGCCGGCTCCACCCGCCCAACCACTACCTACGGCTCCACCCGCTCACCAGCTCCCAGCGATACCACGCAAGTGGATCAGCTCGGGCGACGTGCCCGTGCCTCGGTGGGAAGAGATGAGCACTGCGGGGTGGTCAGAGCCGGAACGAGCACCTCCGCAACAGCCCAGCCGCGGCCGCGGGCCAAACCCTCGCGGGTTTGGCTCCCGTCGGCAAAGCTCGGGCCGGCCACGGCCGCCCCGCGGCGCTCGTCGAAACCGACGAGGCCGGGGCGCACCACAGGCGCGGGACGCGAGGCCTGCACCTCCGCCTCCGCCCCAACTGGCGAGGTTCTCCTACGGAGAATTCCGTGTAGACCTCCCAGTTCTCCCCCATCGGCGTCGTCGTTGATAACACGACGTCTTGGGGGGGCCCCTGTGGTGAAAACCACCCCCTCTTTTCAACAGCCCTTTTCAGGGCTACCAAAAAGAGGTAGGCACAACACAAAAATATTTATAAGACGTCGAATTATAACTCCGTCAAACAAAATATTTCACCAGAGAGAAAATACTAAATTCTCTCTCAAAAGTGAAATATTAAAGAATAACACACAAGGCGACCTCCCCAAACATTTACTGGGCGAGAGAGATGCGACAAACATCTCGAAACAAGTCGCCTTGAATGAGAAACCTCAAACAGGAAAACTCAAGGTCGTCCAGCCACCCCCGGGGACCCCGTCACAGCGACGGACGTGGGGAAACCACCTCGAAAGACCAACTCAGCTATCATACGCACAGATACTGAGAAAACAATGTGCGAACCAATGAGATTGCACAGTCGAATTTATGAAATTAAGCGGACCAACCAGGAGGCGGCAGGAGGCGGCCACCTCCCTATAAATACCCCGCTGGGAGCCCTCCGAAATTCATTCCACTCTCCGCTCTCGACGACGACACCTCTGAAGTACGAAGAATTCTACACGCTCTACGCTGACGAACCTTCTGCATTACGAGTTCATCTCAAGAACGGCTTCCTACTGCTTTCTACAAGGCATACCTTCTCTCCACACAGATCTCGCATTGGCATCTACGAGTCCAGTGATTATTCATCCTGCTCATTGCCCAACGTAGTTCATCTGTCAGGACGCCACCCGGTACATCTATCGATATTCTCTTTAGATCGTACGCCCGAGGGACGTTCCGAGCCGTGTCGCCCGGGTTTCGTAGCATTAAGCTCGTAACCGACCGCTGTGGGCACGCCGGTAAATTACTCTGCTCATCCGCTCTAATTTACCGTCCAAGGAAGCCTTTTTCAAGGCTACGAGGTAGGACCCTGACATACGAGCATTGGAAAGACGCTCTGTCAAGCGAGTCCACCTCCCAAACCCTCTATTTTTCACACATAGAGGCATCGAAACGAGCTAAAAACTTGGTTATTTCGATGGAACGTCGGCCGTCCTATTTCCCCTTGCAAGGGGAGGCAGACGACGGCGAAGCCGGGCCGAGTAGCCCCCGTAGTGCTCCCTACCGGCTACACGGCGAATCCGCTGAACCCAGCGACAGCGCAAGGCGCGATCCTCACGTCCGGACCGCCTTCTCGCCCGACGTATTCGTTCAAGAAACGTTCGATCAAGCCTCGCCTATACAAAAGATCGAGGATACCTTTCAGACTCGCTCTGAAGCCGATCATTACGATTCGACCAAGCTGTCCGAGTACCCACGATATTCGACACAGGCCTACCCGGCCGATCCGAGTGTCAAATACACTCCAAATGCACAAAACGCGAAGGATACTTTTCAGTACCTCAACCAAGCTCAACATATTCCCCCTACAGATATAAATCTTAGGCCGGAATATTACAAAACGGCTCAGTACCAAACTGATCGAACCCAGCACTTGCTACGCGAGCCCAGCGCTCCACGCGGCTACGACACGAACTATCTCCCATTTCAGTCCGCCAAGCCAGTTGACCTTGGCGGATCCGCTCACATTCCTCACGGGAATGACCCGGGGACTAACCCGCATAACCGGAATATAAATGTCCGACTTGGCCTACCTACGCCAAGTAAAACATATTTAAATCCACTACAGGTACCTTTTTCAAATTTGTTGTTATAGAATTGTTCAAGATTATTTTTTTAATAATTAATAGGCTTTGTTTAACTTAGTTTAAATTGTATAAAATTAAAGTAAGCAACCTAAATAACTTAATTTTTATTGGAGTATATCTATGGTTATTGGTTTTGTTTCAACAAGATAGTATTTTGAATTAATATTTCTGATATTTTTTTACCTTTATACATAGTATTCCTTTATATATTTAATTAAATAGCTCACCTCTTTGGTAAAAGTACGTAATTATGTTTATAATTTAGTCATAACCGGGCTATTAGTGGAAAACTAGTGTCAGGAATATTTTTTTTTAACAATGAACCCATCATCATCCCATATTTATATTTTGTCACATTGTTTACGACAGTACTAAGTATTTATAGGAATATTTTGAAAATTTTAAATTATGTACCTACTTTTTGGAAAAAAATTAAATCAAAATTTTCATTTGTATTTTGACAAAATTTTTGTTATTAGAACCTATGTCCTGTTGTATATCACTGGAAAGAGCATAAAAAAAGCTGCAAAATGATACCTCTCCCAGCTCTCTAGCTCAATTAGGACAGTTCCTAGAGCGAATAGTATAAAATCCGTTCATGGTTTTTTGGCGAGATTTTGTAAGTTTTACATAGCCATATTTAAGAAACGGTTTGAGATAAAAATTTAAAATTTGGTATTTTTCTTAGTCTCAACACCTACTATGAGTATACCTAATTTGTGCAAAATCTAATATGGTGAGGTAAATTGGGTGTGTTGAATTGACATGGAATGACCCCATTGTGCAAATCATTTTATTAAGTTGGTAGATATCTCAACAAAATCTCGTCAGTTGATGATTGTATTGATATTTATTATTCAATTGCTACGTAATCCCGACAATTTATGATAATAGTGAAGTCCCTTGCCATCAGGTGTTGCCAGGAAATCTCATGTAGCCACTTAGGTAGGTACCTAGTTACTTTTTGGGAATTGTTTCCATAAATGCGTATTGGAGTACCCCGAATCGAACCCTGAATTTCAACACTTTTTATTATTTTAATTCATAGGTGCCAATAAGTGTCTTTGTGGGACGATATCTTGGTAAGTATTGATAAAACAAATTTTTATACTTAGGAAAGAGTTTTTTTCCACCAGAAAATCAAGTAGGTACCAATTACAAAAAAATGGTAAGGGATACCACTTTTAACATTTTATGTCTTTACTTTGGCACATAAACGAAAACAGCGTTAACAAAACGCGTTAACAAAAAAAAAAAAAAAAAATTTTAAAAAGCGTTACTGTTGGTTTTCTATGATTTCCGCTTACCACCAAGTCGTTGTTAGGGAAATGGTACCGACTTCGCCGTTTTTCATCCCACAAAATTCGTTGACCATTCGTTCGAAAGCTCTCGATTTATCCAACCATATTATGTTAACTACTGCGAAGCGCGTGGCCAACAAGCTGAGTTATGAGCATGGTTATTTGAATAATTGTGTAAACTCAGGTGATCGGAATTTTAAATTCTGATGATTTCATTTAGCTGGTGTTTCGATGATTTGATTCATAGCAGGTGATCCGAATATTGCGAGAACGGTTTGATTTGTGGAGCGGTGGTTAAATCATTTTAATAGGTAATTCCTATAATTTACACTCTAGGAAGCTGTAATTTCGTATGTAGCCTCTTTAGGACATTTACTTGATGATGCCCAGGGTCCGGATCAGATGAGTGGCTCTTAAAGCTAATTTCTATGCTTTACACTCCATGAAGCTGTAATTTCGTATGTAGCCTCTTTAGGACATATACTTGACGATGCCCAGGGTCCGGATCAGCTGAGTGGCTATTAGAGCTTGCATACGCAAGCGTTTCTTATGATTTAATTTGTTTTGCGCTTAAAAATATGATAGCGAAATTGAGAAAATCGTATCCACAGTGTTTCAACAACAAAATACTGTTTCAGGTTAGTATGGAGGCGTGCAGGAATGTTGAAATAAAGGCTAGAGTTGCTAGCGACAATGTTCTTGAAGAGATGAAAAAGCTCACAGGTAGTCCTCCCGAAATAATTGATCAAGCTGATTACTTCTTCAATGTTCCTCAGGGCCGATTGAAATTGCGATCCCTAAAGGTAAGTTTGCTTCTAATAATAAAATAATTGAAAGTTGGATGTAATAAATTATTTGCAATGAGGTGTCTGATTATTTCTCAAGAGTCTATTTTCAATAAAATAAAATTCACCAAGCAATAATCGAAGGCTGCTATGGAATTCGATATAGTAATCAATGGATTAACCAGTTCAATTAAATTCTAGATGCACCGGTTATTTCAAGTTAGAGCTCCATAAGTCGAATAAGAAACAATTTAGGCACAGAGGTATCTCAGCGATATATGAACTGAAATTCTAGATATCTCAAAGGAACTCAATTTCAAATTTCAGCTCTGTAGGTTCATTAAGAAAGAAATTAGCTCCACGAGCCCCTTACTATAACACACCTTTGTGAACGATTTGTGTAAAGCAACTTCGTGGTGGGCGGGCGAAAGGCTGACTACGACATCAATATGCCTACGTAGATATACACCTACAGATAGAAAATTATTGCAATTAATTGAAACATCTACACTTTCCATCCTAGTCCATCGAATCTAAGCTACCAACTTTTACGTAGGCATCTACCTACTGAAAATTAATGAGATAAAATAAACCACTTACCGACGCTGCAGAAGTCCATCTAAAGTTGACAAGGGTTATAATGAACTCGATTTTGCAAAGTCGGAAGTTCATTGGAATTATATCAGCTGATACGTTCTTCGAACTTTGCCAGCCGTGTTTTACTATATTCTGATGTTATATCCATTTACACTTCCTAGTGGTGATAATTTAAATTTAGCAATTCACTAGGTAATTCAAAGATATCGCTATTTGTGCTAGACGTTGCAGCCCTTAAGGAGAACAAAGGGATGAACGTACAGCTACCCAGGTGGTTTCCTTCAATTCTGTGGGATGATGTCTATAAATGAGACCCTAAAAACATTGCTGTTACTTACCTTGAAAGTTTTCTAGATCTCGATTTTTGAATATTTCAGTCCTTAAATACTACCTTAGGGTTGACCAAAAGTGTTGCCGACGTAACTGGCACATCCCTGGATGATGTAAGATTTTTGAGCTAAATTTCATAAAGTTTGGTCCGGTAGTTTTAGAATTTTATCATTTTTACGCCGGGTATCCAGAACGGGTGGTAGGGGTTACCCCCTGCGTTGTTGGTAATAAGGAGTAACTAGTATGGAAGTTGTCTCTCAAACCCTGGGTACCCCTGCCCCAGCTGTGACTGAGAGGTACCTACGCACTAACTACGTTCCTTGACATCTAAGGACGTAGTGCTGGTGGCCTATCATGGTCTGTTCCTCGCTAGAGCGAAATTTTGGCATCCTCTCGTGGGCCAATCCTCACAATATGGCGGCAGTTTTCACTCTCCAGAAGAGAGCAGTCCGTATACTGCTGGGATTGCCTCCTAACTCTTCTTGTAGAGGTCAGTTTAAGTCTGCTGGGCTACTAACGCTGCCCTCAATTGCCGTTCTGGAAGCTCTGCTCTATTACAAAAAACATTGATCCGATTTCCAACTAGTCCAGTTCAACCACACCCATGCAACAAGATATGGAAAGTCCCTCCTGCGAATGCCATCACACAACCTTCCATTTTTCAAGAAGAGCACTGAATACTTTGTGATCACCACCGTTAACCACTTCATTCAACATGTTCAGCATATTACCTCGATTTCCTTGTACTCTCCCACCTCCTGCTTTCGCAATGCGATGAGAAAGTTTTTGATGGAGAAGGAGCTATATGAAGTTCGCCGCTTTTTTGACATCAGGCACATTAAATTTGACATTGATTGTTAACTTTTACTTTGTTTTTCACTTGTTCCTGGCTTTGTTATTATTTTTATAATGATATAGACTTTATTTATTTTTTTTTTTTTTTTTTTTTTGACTTGTTGCTCTATCATTGTCCTCTATGATGTACTTTGGCAATAAACGGGTATTATTATTATTATTATTATTATTACGCTGTTTGCCTAGGTAAGTTCTGTGACTGGCTAGGGCCGTTGGAAAATCAAGGCTCACGTGAAAACAATTGACCGGCAGTTTGAGTGATGCTAACGTCGCCCACTTTCCTATAAAACCATGAGCCTTACCACCCTCCCAATTAGTTTTCAGGCCCGCCAATTACGAAATGTTCATCTGGAGAAGGTAAAACTGGTTGCCAATACCAGAGGCAGCTGTACTAACCCTGGCTTGTGTTTCAGTTATTCTTCGTAAATATCTTCTGCCGCGAGTAAACCTCCCGGGGCTGCTGCCACTAGTATTATCAACTCTGTTTCTAGATACCGGGCCTTGGTTGATTTTCGGATTCTATGCACCTTGAAACGTAAACCAAAAAATTTTGGGGGGAAAGTTGAAATTGTTTTTCTTGGTCGATTACATAGGTCGATTCATAGGATTGAAAATAATAAACCAAAAAAGGATGCCTAAATGAACCAAAAGATGCTTTAGTGCCATTTCGGATCAGCTGTCCCTCAGCAGCTCTAACTCGTTGATGAAGTCTTTCTGAAGTTTCAAAGGGTATACAATATTTTTAGAATGGTGAAATTTACCCACATTGGATAGTATTACGTAATACTGAGTTGAATTTGTTTTCCCCAGAACTCTAATAAGTGGGAGTTGATATATTATGATCGTCCAGATGCTGAAGGTCCCAAACTGAGTGACTTCAGGAAAGTGGAAGTTGAAGATGGTTTAGGACTTCTGGAAGTCTTGAGATGTTCTCTTGGGGTCAAAGGCCAAGTCATCAAGCGTAGACTGCTTTTCATGTATGGTCAAACCAGAATACACTACGACGAAGTTGAAAATCTTGGAACTTTCATGGAGCTTGAGGTAAAAATTAAATAATTGTTTATTTTCATTTAAAGGTGATTCTTTACTTAAAAAAAGTATTTCTGAAGCTAAAATCATGTGCGAGTGAAACCAACCATGAATTTCTTCAAAATTTGCATATGGCTTCAGGGATCACAAGGAACAAAATGTTACACAAAACGCTGCTCAAATCACAATTTTCAACAGAATTTGTTCAATCCTAAGAAAATATACCCAATAAAAGACCATGTGGGTAACAACGCCTACTTGCAGAAGGAACAATTTGAAAAATTAAATATAACTTCTGTCATCAAGGTTCTATAAATTCAAAGAGAGAAATATATGAAATTATATGATTATGATCATTGATGAGTAAGATCATGATTGATGATTATGAATGTAATATGATATAATTACATAAAATAGTGCTTGAAAAGCAAGACCTTGAAATCAGAATCTAATTTTAGATCGCACGTGGGGGAGCTAGCCCCTAGACTTAAATTGCATTAAATTCAATGGTATATTCTACTATCAGAATGACTTATTTACTAGGTAGGTACAGTGAAATATACCAAATACAATTTAGTTTTTGTAATAATACATAGTAGAAATACACAATGGATAATATTGGATAAATACCTTGTAGATTCAGGCGAAGGAATTACATAAAAAAGGAACCCATAAAAACAAGTTTTTAATGTAACTCTTTCTTTTTCTCATGTTCTCGGTTAATTTTATTGTTGTTTCAATATTTGGTAGTTTCTTGGCAACAGTAAATTGAAACAAAATCACATTGTTTCAAAATCACATTGATAATAACTTAAATTAAATTGACAAGGAAAATCATTTAATATTTTATTGACCCTGGATTCGTTGTCATTTTATGCAGACGTTTAATAGTATCCTTCTCCTCCCTCCTCCTCCCTCACTCCTCCTCCTCCCTCATCCTCCTCCTCCTCCCTCACTCCTCCTCCTCCTCCCTCACTCCTCCTCCCTCCTCCTCCTCCCTCACTCCTCCTCCCTACAATACACAACACTTGTAAGGTGTCCCATATTAAATTTCAAATTTTCGAAAATTTATAGTATAACTAACTTTTTCTTCGCGAAAATTTGATAGATTAAAATGTACGCCAGCATGAACTCGTGTGCAAAATTTCAGATCGATTGGATATCGGGAAGTGGGTTAAAAATCGATCTGAAATTTTGTCTCAAGAAAGAAAGAAAGCAAGCAAGCAAGCAAGCAAGAAGAGAATCAAAGTTAATAGAAAGAGTTTAAAAATAGCTTAAAAGCAGCTCACGGCACATACAGGTCTATTCAGTAGAAGCGTGTAGTATAAAGAACTGATTGTAATATAATTCGGCACTTGCCGTAATAAAATCGGGAGAAAATACGCTATTAGGGCCATTCACACCTACACTCAAGAGTCGACGACTGAATGGGACACTCAAGTCTCGAATCAAAAGTGCGGGGGGCTTCGACGGTTTTGAGCGCACTCCAACCAAACGTCAAGAGTGTCAGTGTGAATCACAGTTATGCGTGAGGGTAGAAGTGGGGTTAGAATCGTTGATCGCCACGCTCACGACACCATCCCTAACCATCCCCAATTTTGATCAAATTTCTAATATGGGGCATGGAGTTGATGTATTTTTTCACGCTGAGTCGAATGCCACCAGCCCCAGCTCTCTAGGATCAATATTAAGCGAGAAAAAGCGATTTTTATGTTAAAAATCCCCAATTTTGATCAAATTTCTAATATGGGGCATGAAGTTGATGTATTTTTCCACGCTGAGTCGAATGCCACCAGCCCCAGCTCTCTAGGATAGAACTTCTCACTACAGCCATATCAGGATAGCACTGATGACGCTTGGGCGTGTGGGAAAAATTTCCAATTTTTCATCCTTCCACACACCACTTAGGAGTGAGGTTAAAACTGGAAGTTTATCCTTTACACGTACACTTTGGAGTGGACGAACCTAGGTGCCGCGCTTTCGTGCGGTTAAGAGTGTGGTGTCCAAAAACAACACACTCTTGTGTGGCCCACTCTTGAACGGCAGACGCCTGACCGACAGTTCTGAGCGCACGCAAGAGCGGGGAGACATAAATTTGGAGTGTGGAGTTTTAACCGCATTCAAACTTCGACTCAAGAGTGTCCCGTTCAGTCGTCGACTCTTGAGTGTACGTGTGAGGGGCCCTATTATCCCGCACAGCGGAGCGATAGAGTGATGACTTATGTAAGTCCAGCTACAACTGAAGAGCCTTGGAAAGGAATCACCAAGACGGGGAGTTTTAGGACGAAGTAGCTTGGAAGATTAGGCAAGCCGATTCCTGTTGGTGTTGTTACTTTGGTACAGGGCCGAGACAGGGATTTAGGAATCTGCATATCTGTTTTGTTACGAATCGCGTAACACTGAAAAATTTTACGTTCGAGGTTTGGCCAATCGGAACCTGCATCACTGTATCTATGCCCCATGCTTTCATTTAAAAATCAGTCTGCTCTGATACTTCCTTGAAGGTTATCATAGAGAAGTTATGCATTATGAAACACGCATTCTGGAAGCTTCGAGGTGTACTTTAAATGACCTAAGTATTCGCTGTGGACTTGGAAGGAAAGTGTCTCGTGTTTTGTACCACTTTACCCTGCATACTAATTTTACCCCAGTTTACTTAAAGTTCTGGAAATTAATATACAGCTAGGTAGAAGTACCTATTGAGAATAACTCTACGTTTAGCTGATCTATTTCAGGTGATGCTCAGAACAGACCAAACAGTGGAAGAAGGCACAGCAATAGCCAATGAAATTTTGGAAAAATTGGGAATATCGAAGGAACATTTTATTACTTGCGCTTACATGGATTTGATACTTGGTAAGAATGTATCTCATATTAACTGTAAAGAAAAAATCAAATAGTTGTTTTGACTAGATTAAAAATCTGGAACATTCTGAGCATTACCCCTTATGCTCCAGGACTAGTTGGTAGCGCCAAAAACTGGACTGATAACTATACTGTCTACCCTGAAAAAGTGTCGATGACAGGCCAACAAGTTAAAATAAAAAATGAAATAAGTACTTAATCTGATTTCACGAGAATGAATTGTTAGCAAAGCTACTAAACTTTGGTCATAGATCTGAAATCCTAATCCACTCTGCCAGTAGGGTTCCAGTTCGAGCTTCGAGTGGCATTCTTCTTCCTATTCAGTTCTTTTTTGTTTGACCCGTCATCCCATGGACTTTAATATGTGAACAATTTTTGGGATAGTTTAGTTAATCTGAAAGGGCATCGTGTTTAGGAAAGTTATAATTATTGCTTTCTGGTGAATTACATAAGTAATATTCATTCCCTCGAACGTTGCCTGCTATGCGTGTTGATTTGATGAGTCATATTGAATTTGATAAGTTGGTAAAACCTTTAAAAAATCACGTTGAAAAATGTGACATTGGAAGAGTTAGCACAACTCTAGGGGAATGTCTAGAACAATTCGTTTAAATTGACGAAGTCATTCTTTCTCCGGCTTCATTTTTTGTTACGAAATTCGGTCTCAAAAGTTGAGAATATTGATAGAATCCCAGTCTTTCCTAAGAATCATGAATAAAATTGATGCTGGCTGCAATCGGGTCCCCACCTCAAAACATATTTATATATACAGGGTTACACCGAAAGGATACACCCCCTCCTTAATTTCCCTTGAATTCATCTTAAAAAATTGGGACTAAAGCCATTCTTAATTTTTTTTTTTTTTTTTTTTCGTAGATCTCAGGAAAAATACTTTTGCACGCGCCACATGCGCTAGAAATGGCGGAAATGACATAAACTTTGGTTTTTCGAATGGGAACCCACATTTTTATTGTAGATCCGCATTCTACGTGAAATTTCATGAAGAAATTACCCATTCGATTTTTTAAATGTGCGTAAACGGGTGCAATTCCGCTACAAAAGTGCGCTGTTCCGCTCTAAAAGTGCAAAAATTTTGAAATACTGTTTTTGAAGATATTCATTTGCCACATGTAATATACGACTTGGGGGTATTTTTTCGTGCTGAACCTCGTAAGTTGTTCTTTATTGATATTTGCAACACCAACTTGGGAAAACACTGAAAAAACATTTTAGTGCGCAGTGCGAGTACAATAAGTGCAATTCTGATCGATTTTTCGGTGTTTGCGCACTTTAGTAGCGGAATTGCTCCCGTTTACGCACACTTAAAAATTAAAGTGATGGGTCATTTCTTCATGAAACTTCACGTAGAATTCGAATCTGCAATGAAAAATGGGGGTTCCCATTTGAAAAAACAAAGTTTATGTCATTTGCGCCACTTCTGGCGCAAGTGGCGCGCGCGAAAGTATTTTTCCTGAGATCTACGTAAAAAATTGTTAAGAATGGCGTTAGTCCCAATTTTTTACGATGAATAAGGGGAAATTAAGGGGGGTGTAACCTTTCAGTGAGACACCCTGTAAGCGTAAATCATTATATTCCATTTATTCCTTATTATATTCATCTTTCAACTCATAAGTAGGTACTAATTATCTATAATCCAGTATTCATATCCCACAGCGCAAGGCACTGAGGGGGGTCAAGGTGCTCGAGTTTCATAAGGGCTGGGCATTCTCAAAAAAGTAGTGTATGTGTTATGTTAAAGGAAAACTATCGCAGTCGAAGAAGTTTGATTAAATCGTCCTCATAGTTCAACCCGTTGTAGTGTTGGGACTAACGGATAATTCTTCTTAGTAGTAAGTACATGAGTTCGAACTCCATCCAAGGTATCAAATATTTTTGGGCCATAACAGTTGGCACAGTCAGAAATATGAAACAATAAATGATTAAATCCCTCTCGAGCCAAAAGACTGTAAACATCACATTCCCTAACGTAGTATCTATCTTTCATTTCCTCACTCACTTGAGTCAAAACACATCGTGACAATGACCTCGCTCGACTTCTGAACATCTTCCAGCCAGCATCTGCTGAGCTAGCAGCCTGCAGTTTTACTTTGTCGTTTGTCCAACCCCGAACCAGCTGGTATTTGATTCCGGGGAAATTTTATGTTCAAGGAAAACTTTTACAGTCGAAGAGGTTTGATTAAATTGGCCTCATAGCTCAACCTGTTATAGTGTTACAACTAAAGGGAAATTTCTCCTTGGTCGTGTCGAAACGAGGTCGAACGTCGTCCGAGGTATCAAATATTTTTGGGTCATAGCAGATTAAAGGATCACCCCTATAATATCACGAGCTACTGTGTCTTTGGGAGGTGGTGGGGCGTATGGCCATTGGCTAACCGATTAACTACTATTCGCTCCCTCCTTGGACATTTGGCCACAAAAGGGCCGATTGACCACTGGTCTTCAAGGACTCCCCGCCCGAGTGACCTCACCCTGCCGTTGCTCTTGCCAAACAAAGTTGGCTTCGGTTGCATGTTGAAGATCTGATCCTCTATGCTCATGGCAACATCTCAATGGATGACTGACTGCATGGGGCTTCCATAGTAATAAATCCCAGGCCTAATGGCCTGATCTCAATGGAATTATCACCAATTGCTGTTCGTTGTGATAGCAACAACTAGTATTGGACATGGGCCTTTTCAGGCCAAGACATTAGTCCTCCCGACTTACTCGGGCTCCCACTGTTGTGATAGCAAAACCTTACTAGGAGATTTGCAACACGTGCTAATGTTGAATTATATTTACCCCTCTAGTGTGACAGTTCCCGCGAGATCAAAGGGAATGCGCTGCCATCGCTCCGTTGTTTCCCAACGGGTGTCGGGCGCTTCTTCCCGTGTTTTCGAAACCCTGTGTTTGGCGATGGATGGGTGATCCTAGAATTGGAAAACCTATCTTCTCCAAATGTAGCATAGGTATATGTTATTAGTACGAGTTGTATCTCTTATGGTACTGTCACATCTCCTCTCTATCTATGAGTGTGGATTTAGGCCCCCATTGCTCCTCCGGGGCGTCTATGTCCATTACATGGTAGCAGAGCGTGGTTTGGATTATGCACGGCTGACGCCTAGTAAAACGATCCACTATTTTTGGGGCGTTAATGTTTTAGAAGAAACATGGCCCGGGTTTCCAGAAGGAATACCCATTATACTCCCTTGGATACATAAATACTTTTATTGGTTCTTGATTATTAATTTCTCAATTTATCCCCTCATATGATTTCTTTTTAACATACTTAATTTTCAAGGGCATTGTTCCCGAACCCAGGGCATCGTTCCCTATATCATAAGTCCCCATAGTGGGCACCTTCCACTGTAAGTCTCCAAAGTTGAGCAAGTTAATTCCATTCTAAGTTAACTCCAAAGTCCATTACACTAGTCATAGGAGGAAATTCTTGAACGTTTAGTCTATATCTCTGTATTATGAAAACTATCCTCCAATTGGGAAATAAACATTTCTCATCAATTTACTTATTTTATAAATTTAAATGGACCTCTTTCAAATTATTTTGTAGATGAAGTAGATATTTTATATACTGTGAGATAGACCTGGAATACATCCTAATAACGCAATGGCATGCATATGCTTGTTTCAGATAAAAAATGAGAACCCAAGAAACTTTACACCATTTGCTAGTCAACAAGGTAACAACCTATCAATACTGGTATGAATCTTTATTATGAGGAGAAAATTATTTTTCTTGTATTATAACAAAAGAGAACACCATGTTTGTGAATAAATACAGCTGTGATTTAATATACTCATCTACTTGAATCTTTTCTTCCCAAATTTTCTCTAATTGCGGTCGAAAAAAAATCGGACCAGCGCTATTCTTCATAATTTTTTGTGTAAAATTCAAAAATGACAAAAGGTTTGTTCGCAGTGACCATCAAACCTGTAAGAAATGGTTGGAAACGCGTTTGGGGCGTTCGCAGTGTCCGTTTGAGGAAATCTATGACTGTATAGCATCCATAGTGGTCCGTTCGCAGTGACCACCAAACCAGTTTGAAACGCGTTGTGGATCGGTTAGACTGGTCAGAGAAATTTCTGCTGACCGATCTGACGGTTTGTCCCCCACCACACCACTACTCGAAGTAGCCAATCAAATCATTCCACTGTGAGATGGATGGGTAGCAGGAGCTCGGCGAGCTGAGAGATGATAAGATAAGCCAACCGAACGAGATGAGAAAGCTGTCGGACATCTGCATGACGTGCACTGTTCACTAAGTTCTACCTTTGCAATTACCCTCGTTTTACTTCTACGGTTATTTATTGAAAGTTTCCTACTCTTGAGTTGTGTGATAAGGAAAATCTTATTGGTGACAACGACGTAGAATGGGAATCTTCGTCTGAATAGCAACAAAATACAAAATCAAACAGTAAAATGTTATTACTCAATCTCAACTGAAGAGTTACTTGTAAAGCTATTAACATGAAAAATTAAGAACAACGGTCGACTTCGAGATCGATTTTAATTCTTCCCCGAGATAAACACCACATTCTCCCACAAAATCATCAGCTGGAGACAAGAAAAGATTGAGCATGGATTTCTTATTCCTGTTGGAAGGTTTGTTCCCAATGAATATTTTTCATTTTTCAACCTGTTTGTTGTCTTGCAGGCCGTCTCTTTACGGTTCAGGTTGTTTATTCATAAGTACATGAAATGTTTACCTATTCAAAGGATGGCGCGAGCCCACCAAGCAGGTTACAGCTGTTGGAGGCTGTGGTGAAATCCACCACCTCTTTTCAACAGCCCTTTTCAGGGCTACCAAAAAGAGGTAGGCACAACACAAAAATATTTATAAGACGTCGAGTTACAACTCCGTCAAACAAAATATTTCACCAGAGAGAAAATACTAAATTCTCTCTAAAAAGTGAAATATTAAAGAATAACACGCAAGGCGACCTCCCCAAACATTTACTGGGCGAGAGAGATGCGACAAACATCTCGAAACAAGTCGCCTTGAATGAGAAACCTCAAACAGGAAAACTCAAGGTCGTTCAGCCACCCCGGGGACCCCGTCACAACGACGGACGCAGGGAAACCACCTCGAAAGACCAACTCAGCTATCGTATGCACAGATACTGAGAAAACACTGTGCGAACCAATAAGATTGCACAGTCGAATTTATGAAATTAAGCGGACCAACCAGGAGGCGGCAGGAGGCGGCCACCTCCCTATAAATACCCCGCTGGGAGCCCTCCGAATTTCATTCCACTCTCCGCTCTCGACGACGACACACTCTGAAGTACGAAGAATTCTACACGCTCTACGCTGACGAACCTTCTGCCTTACGAAGTCATCTCAAGAACGGCTTCCTACTGCTTTCTACAAGCCAGACCTTCTCTCCACACAGATTTCGCATTGGCATCTACGAGTCCAGTGATTATTCATCCTGCTCATTGCCCAACGTAGTTCATCTGTCAGGACGCCACCCGGTACAGCTATCGATATTCTCTTTAGCTCGTACGCCCGAGGGACGTTCCGAGCCGTGTCGCCCGGGTTTCGTAGCATTAAGCTCGTAACCGACCGCTGTGGGCACGCCGGTAAATTACTCAGCTCCTCCGCTCTAATTTACCGTCTAAGGAAGCCTTTTTCAAGGCTACGAGGTAGGACCCTGACATCCGAGCATTGGAAAGACGCTCTGTCAAGCGAGTCCACCTCCAAAACCCTCTATTTTTCACACATAGAGGCATCGAAACGAGCCAAAACTCGATCATTTCGATGGAACGTCGGCCTTCCTACTTCCCCTTGCGAGGGGAGGTGGACGACGGCGAAGCCGGGCCGAGTAGCCCACGTAGTGCGCCCTACCGGCCACACGGCGAATCCGCTGAACCCAGCGACAGCGCAAGGCGCGACCCCCACGTCCGGATCGCCTTCTCGCCCGACGTATTCGTTCGAGAAACGTTCGAGCAAGCCTCGCCTATACAAAAGATCGAGGAAACCTTTCAGACTCGCTCTGAAGCCGATCATTACGATTCGACCAAGCTGTCCGAATACCCACGATATTCGACGCAGGCTTACCCGGCCGATCCGAGTGTCAAATACACTCCAAATGCACAAAAAGCAAAGGATACTTTTCAGTACCTCAACCAAGCTCAACATATTCCCCTTTCAGATATAAATCTAAGGCCGGAATATTACAAAACGGCTCAGTACCAAACTGATCGAACCCAGCACTTGCTACGCGAGCCCAGCGCTCCACGCGGCTGCGACACGAACTATCTCCCCTTTCAGTCCGCCAAACCAGTTGACCTTGGCGGATCCACCCACATTCCTCGCGGGAATGACCTGGGGACCAACCCGCATAACCGGGATATAAATGTCCGACTTGGCCTACCTACGCCAAGTAAAACATATCTAAATCCACTACAGAGGCTATGCGACGGTTAACTTTAGTCAAACCCGTTCGCAGTGCGGATTTGGTTACAAACGGTTTGAAATTAGGTGATGGTCACGCATGCGCACTAAACCAATCACAAACCTGGTCGCCAACGGTTGGTAACCGTTTCCAACTGGCACTGCGAACAAAGCTAAAATTGCGCAGGGGCGCAATTGACATCACCTTCGTTATTTTGAATGAGAACCCCCATTTTTTAATTTTGCGTGAAGTTTCATGAAGAAATGACCCTTCACTTAATTTTGTAGGTGCACGCAAACGGGCGCAATTCCGCTCCAAAAGTGCGCAATTCCAATCTAAAAGTGCAATATCTGAGTTTGGGAAGATACTCAATTGCCACATATTATACATGATTTTGGAGTACTTTTTCGTGCTGAACCTCGTAATGATGTCCATTTATCGATATTTGGAACACGAACTTGGGAAAACACTGAAAAACCTACAT
Organism: Adelphocoris suturalis; assembly: GCA_030762985.1. Classification (NCBI taxonomy): domain Eukaryota; kingdom Metazoa; phylum Arthropoda; class Insecta; order Hemiptera; family Miridae; genus Adelphocoris; species Adelphocoris suturalis. The sequence continues at coordinate 27,808,766 of CM061048.1, forward strand.
TTTAGTACGCTTTGTGGAAATGTGTTAGAAAATTGCAATTCTGGTCAATTTTTCGGTGTTACCAACTCTTAAGTTTTATTAAATAGGTCGCTAAAGCTGCCAGAATCATACCGAATCCTATTCGGCGCCTTTATACGATTTTCGTAGGCTTAGACTATGTCGTCGAAATTGCTTGCTAGGATCTCAGGTTCAAGTGTGTCCCATAGGAGACTAAATACACGATCATAAGCCTCATCATGGTTACCCAAATTCTCTGGTTACTTTGCCTCTCGTCAAGAGCCAATAGTCTTTTAAAACATCTTACTGAGAACCTTTTTTTGCTAGCTTTCAGAAGCTTAACCAGCCATCCACTCGCCAAATGTAGCGCTCGACCACCCGCAGCTCTTACCTGGAACTTGTGGTGTCAGTGACACTACGATATTATTAATATATGTTGTTGCGTTGCTTGACAACGTGTTTTGGTGAATACCACGTAGGCTGCTACACGAACTATCTCCCCTTTCAGTCCGCCAAACCAGTTGACCTTGGCGGATCCACCCACATTCCTCGCGGGAATGACCTGGGGACCAACCCGCATAACCGGAATATAAATGTCCGACTCGGCCTACCTACGCCAAGTAAAACATATCTAAATCCACTACAAATGGTGACCCCGCCTTTGAACAGGCTCAACACGGAGCATTTCGTTCCCTCTTACGAAGCTAGTGGATTTCAGGGAACCACTGCGGGCGTGCGACCCCCGCCGGGCCTCTACGCCCCACATCTCACGCAACATCCCTCTACACAAGGTGGTTTTCAAGCACTTTTAGAGGAGATGGGAGATTATCAAAAACCAATCTTCCAGAAGAAGAATATTGATCGTGCACTCGCCGAGTTCGATCAATACTGCGTGCGAAAACATCTGAGAACGCAAAACGAATGCTTCTCAGCTATATACAAGTGGGTACCAGAAGAAATGAGGGAAGCTATCGACTCAGCTTACCTCACGGCACCCCACGCACCCTACGAAGAGGCCAAACAGCGCCTCCAACGAGAATATGGGTTGTCCTTACAGGACAGGCTCCTCGCACTCGAGGACCCCGCATCTCTCGCCAAAAAACCCAGCACCAAGTACCACGAAATGTACTCGAAAGCTGTTGGGTACTTTTCGGAAGCTCTGATCACTCAAAAGTGGATCGAGACTCTTCCCATCGAAGCACGAGGTATGGTCGCAGCTCAGCCTACCACGACCTCCCGGCTCGACCTAGCTGATACGCTACACGCGTACAGAACAGAGAATACTTCTCTAAACATACGATACTGATTTCCACGAACCATAAATACTGGTTTCAAAAAGGCCCTCTCGAAACAAGCTGAGTTCAAACCCCAACCAGTGGAGAGTAAGCCTCACAAACCGACGGCCTATTTCTGTCGAAACCACGCACGTTTCGGTAACGAAACTCGCAAATGTGCAGACCCAGAACACTGCACTTGGAAGACGAACACTGCTTCCAAAACTAGCAGAAAGGCTGCGACTATAAGCCAGCCTAAAACCCGGGTTTCTACCGAAAATACTCAGCGATCGGTGCAAGAAAGTAACGTTCCAACTTCCGACACAGAGAATTCGGAAAACGAATAACTGCCAGTGTATCTGAGCCTATACGCCGGCAGTCTACTGAGTATAAAAGGCTCTTTTTCAAGTGCAAAATAAATGGCACTGAATTTCTCATTGACACGGGAGCAGAAGTGAACATTCTGCCCCACAATGTCACAAAAAAATTGGGCTTGAAAATTCTTAAGTCCAACGTTAAGCTCACAGCAGCTAACGGAGCCCCTATAGACACACTAGGGCGAGCTAACACAACAATTAACATCGGCCTCGGGGACATGACCACCGAGTTTATGATCACGAAAGTTGATCTAGCGATCCTAGGTATTCCATTCCTCGAGTCTTGGGATATCGGAATACGGGTCAAACACAAGTACATTTATAAAGATAAAATAAAGTGCTATGCCGATCAAAAAATAGCTGCAGTCATGAACAAAAAGTTCACTGACGAACAAATAGCAGCCAATATCCCTCATCGTGACAATACCCCTCAACCAGAGGACGTGCAAATCACGGAGGACGAAAACATTCGCTCTATCATTAACAAATACAATGATAAAATGAGCAAGATTCATGGTAAATGGAAAAACAACGGGGTTTACCACCGTATAAACACGGAAGGAACACCAGTACACTTCCGAGCAAGACCCATGGCAGGCGAAAAAACGGGCTCAAGTCAAAAGTACTTTTGACGAAATGCTTTCAGAAGGCCTAATTGCACCATCGGATTCCGAATGGGCATCCCCGTTACACTGTGTGCCAAAAAAAGACGGGTCATGGAGAATCACCGGCGACTACCGTTTCCTCAACGCGAAAACGAAGAAAGACGCCTACCCTCCTCCTCACATTCGCTCTTTCCAAGCGAATTTACATGATACGCAAATCTATTCGACAATAGATTTAAAATCAGCGTATTATCATATTCCGATGCACCCAGATGACGCTCATAAAACTGCGATTATTACACCTTTCGGTCTTTATGAGTTTAAGAAAATGAGCATGGGTTTGGCCGGAGCGGCTCAAACATGGCAAAGATACATGGACAGCATCATGCGAAAATTTGATTTCGCATTTGTATACCTAGATGACATCCTGGTGGCTTCTAAAAATTATAACGAACACATGAACCACCTCAGACAAATTTTTGACAAACTAGGGGAACACGGACTTCGAGTAGGTTTTGATAAATGCATTTTTTCAAAACCTACCGTCGATTTCCTAGGTTTCACTATCTCGAAGGAAGGGATAATTCCTAAACGAGATAAAATAGAAGCCATAGAACAATTTCCTAGGCCAGTAGACGTACGAAGTCTACGCAGATTCCTAGGTATGTGTGGTTTCTACCGAGCATGCTCAAGCAAATTCGCTCACACGGCACAACCTCTGTATGACTCCATTCAGTCAAACAAAAAAAATGACAGAACACCTATCGAATGGACATCAGAGAGAGAAAAAGCTTTCAACAGCTTAAAGCAAGCAATGATCAAAGCAACATTGCATAACATTGCTCACCCACACCCTACGGCGGAGTGGAGATTAGTCTGTGACGCATCCGACACACACATCGGAGCGGCACTAGAACAAGAAATTACGGACAAACATGGCTCGAAATCGTACCAACCATTGGGATTTTTCAGTAAGGAAATTCCAGAACAATGGAAGAACAAAGCATCGTTCGACAAGGAAATGTTCGCCGTTTACCAAGCGTGCATTCACTGGCACAACGACTTGGACGGCAGATCTTTCCATATTTGTTCGGATCACAAGCCTCTGCTAGGCACGATGCTTAAGAAGAATGCACATTTTTCTAAAATGAGATTAAGATGGCTAACATACATCTCTCAAATGACGAGTGACATTCGTCATATTTCCGGAGAGAGCAACGTCGTCGCCGACGCACTCTCCAGACCTTTCGATCCGGTTGAAATTCAAACGAAATCAATTTCAACCCAGACGGACGAGGGTCCACCCATAGCCGAAATTTCGAAAATTACGGCTGCAATAGAATGCAATCTTCTACTGCACATTTCAAATTCACAAATTCGTTCTCCCCCTACCGCGGAGGACAAATTGAAACTCACACGAGTTGAATTCTCTCAAGGAGAAATTTGGTGTAACCTAGACCTAGGACACCCTAGACCTTATATTCCAAACGAAATAAGGGAAGAAATAATAAGCCAAATTCACAATTTGGGACACCCAGGTATACACTCTACAGTGTATAAAGTTAAACAACGATATTTTTGGCACGGACTCCGTGCAGATGTCGCAAACTGGGTCCGAGCGTGCGAAACTTGCCAACGAGCAAAAATCACGCGCTCCGTGAAGCTCCCTTACTCCGAATTTGAAACGGCAAACAAATTTTCACACGTACACGTTGATATTACCGGACCCTTACCTTTAGCTAAAGGAGGGAAACGTTACATTTTGATGATGGTTGATAGAGCAACGGGTTGGCTAGAGGCAGTCCCTCTTAACAACATCGAAACAACCACAATCACAAATGCCTTTATCAATATTTGGGTAGCTTCAAAGGGCGTACCTAAATACATCACAAGTGATCAGGGCACTCAATTTGAATCAGATCTGTTCAATTCCATTATGGAACGTCTCGGAGTAAAACATACTCACACGTTACCATACAAACCATCAACAAACGGAATGGTAGAACGCAGAAATAGATCTTTGAAAGAGGCTCTCAAAGCTCAGAACGAAAATTGGCTCGACGCACTTCCCAAAGTTCTACTCGCCATGCGTACGGCAGTAGACCCGGCGACCGAAACTACGCCTTTCCAAAAAGTTTACGGAATTGACGTACCACTCCCAGGAGACATTTTCGTAACTTCTACGAACCTTTCGGAACCTCTTTTCTTCCGGCCTACGCATATTAAACATAATAATACGAAATATGCCGTAAACATGCCCAAAAATTTGGATACATGTACTCATGTCTATATCAGAGTGCCCACACAGCTCACCTCTCTGCAATGTCCTTACACGGGACCATTCAAAGTGGTTAAAAGAGATAAGTTTTCGGTTACAGTGCAAATTGGCGAACATACTAAGAAAGTTCCCAAACAGCAAATCAAGCCAGCTTATACTCTACACTCGGAAGAAGCTGTATCACAAGGACAATCTGTGTCGCAAAATCAGACAGGAAGTAAGGAGAAAACTCCCCGAAAATCCGCCAGAGGGCGCGTCCCCTCTACCAAATTTGACGAAAAGTGGGTGACTGCACTCAAAACAAGCCACGCCCATTTTTCTCGGGTAGGAGCAGTGGGAGGTATAAATATGGAACACCCCACAGCCAGAGATCATACCAATCTCAACCATGGCAGCCTCCAGTCCGACCGACATGCTCACCGAGGAAGTCGAGGAGTTCCTCCTCGCCGAGTCAACCCTCCCAGCTCCGCTCGGCCCGCTCCCGCCTTCGCCGAAGAGAGAGGCAGAGAAGACGACGAACGCTCCCACAGAGGTAGTGTGGACAAGGCCCCGGCCTTTCCAGCCACCAGCTCCACCCGCCCAGCCACTACCTACACCTCCACCCGCTCACCAGCTCCCAGCGGTACCTCGACAGTGGATCAGCTCGGGCGACGTGCCCGTGCCTCGCTGGGAGGAGATGAGCACTGCGGGGTGGTCGGAGCCGAGCACATCTCGAGCTCCTCCGCAACAGCCCAGCCGCGGCCGCGGGCCAAACCCTCGCGGGTTTGGCTCCCGTCGGCAGAGCTCGGGCCAGCCACGGCCGCCCCGCGGCGCTCGTCGAAACCGACGAGGCCGGGGCGCACCACAGGAGCGGGACGCGAGGCCTGCACCTCCGCCTCCGCCCCAACTGGCGAGGTTCTCCTACGGAGAATTCCGGGTAGACCTCCCAGTTCTCCCCCATCGGCGTCGTCGTTGATAACACGACGTCTTGGGGAGGCCCCTGTGGTGAAATCCACCACCTCTTTTCAACAGCCCTTTTCAGGGCTACCAAAAAGAGGTAGGCACAACACAAAAATATTTATAAGACGTCGAGTTACAACTCCGTCAAACAAAATATTTCACCAGAGAGAAAATACTAAATTCTCTCTAAAAAGTGAAATATTAAAGAATAACACGCAAGGCGACCTCCCCAAACATTTACTGGGCGAGAGAGATGCGACAAACATCTCGAAACAAGTCGCCTTGAATGAGAAACCTCAAACAGGAAAACTCAAGGTCGTTCAGCCACCCCCGGGGACCCCGTCACAGCGACGGACGCAGGGAAACCACCTCGAAAGACCAACTCAGCTATCGTATGCACAGATACTGAGAAAACACTGTGCGAACCAATAAGATTGCACAGTCGAATTTATGAAATTAAGCGGACCAACCAGGAGGCGGCAGGAGGCGGCCACCTCCCTATAAATACCCCGCTGGGAGCCCTCCGAATTTCATTCCACTCTCCGCTCTCGACGACGACACACTCTGAAGTACGAAGAATTCTACACGCTCTACGCTGACGAACCTTCTGCCTTACGAAGTCATCTCAAGAACGGCTTCCTACTGCTTTCTACAAGCCAGACCTTCTCTCCACACAGATTTCGCATTGGCATCTACGAGTCCAGTGATTATTCATCCTGCTCATTGCCCAACGTAGTTCATCTGTCAGGACGCCACCCGGTACAGCTATCGATATTCTCTTTAGCTCGTACGCCCGAGGGACGTTCCGAGCCGTGTCGCCCGGGTTTCGTAGCATTAAGCTCGTAACCGACCGCTGTGGGCACGCCGGTAAATTACTCAGCTCCTCCGCTCTAATTTACCGTCTAAGGAAGCCTTTTTCAAGGCTACGAGGTAGGACCCTGACATCCGAGCATTGGAAAGACGCTCTGTCAAGCGAGTCCACCTCCAAAACCCTCTATTTTTCACACATAGAGGCATCGAAACGAGCTAAAACTCGATCATTTCGATGGAACGTCGGCCTTCCTACTTCCCCTTGCAAGGGGAGGTGGACGACGGCGAAGCCGGGCCGAGTAGCCCACGTAGTGCGCCCTACCGGCCACACGGCGAATCCGCTGAACCCAGCGACAGCGCAAGGCGCGACCCCCACGTCCGGATCGCCTTCTCGCCCAACGTATTCGTTCGAGAAACGTTCGAACAAGCCTCGCCTATACAAAAGATCGAGGAAACCTTTCAGACTCGCTCTGAAGCCGAGCATTACGATTCGACCAAGCTGTCCGAATACCCACGATATTCGACACAGGCTTACCCGGCCGATCCGAGTGTCAAATACACTCCAAATGCACAAAAAGCAAAGGATACTTTTCAGTACCTCAACCAAGCTCAACATATTCCCCTTTCAGATATAAATCTAAGGCCGGAATATTACAAAACGGCTCAGTACCAAACTGATCGAACCCAGCACTTGCTACGCGAGCCCAGCGCTCCACGCGGCTGCGACACGAACTATCTCCCCTTTCAGTCCGCCAAACCAGTTGACCTTGGCGGATCCACCCACATTCCTCGCGGGAATGACCTGGGGACCAACCCGCATAACCGGGATATAAATGTCCGACTTGGCCTACCTACGCCAAGTAAAACATATCTAAATCCACTACAGAGGCTATGCGACGGTTAACTTTAGTCAAACCCGTTCGCAGTGCGGATTTGGTTACAAACGGTTTGAAATTAGGTGATGGTCACGCATGCGCACTAAACCAATCACAAACCTGGTCGCCAACGGTTGGTAACCGTTTCCAACTGGCACTGCGAACAAAGCTAAAATTGCGCAGGGGCGCAATTGACATCAACTTCGTTATTTTGAATGAGAACCCCCATTTTTTAATGCAGATTCGAATTTTGCGTGAAATTTCATGAAGAAATGACCCTTCACTTTTAGGTGCGCGCAAACGGGCGCAATTTTGCTCCAAAAGTGCGAAATTCCAGTCTAAAAGAACAATATCTGAGTTTTGGAAGATACTCAATATGATACATGATTTTGGAGTATTTTTTTGTGCAGAACCTCGTAATGATGTCCATTTATTGATATCAACACTAACTTGGGAAAACACTGAAAAACCTACATTTTAGTACGCTTTGTGGAAATGTGTTAGAAAAGTGCAATTCTGGTCAATTTTTCGGTGTTACCAACTCTTAAGTTTTATTAAATAGGTCGCTAAAGCTGCCAGAATCATACCGAATCCTATTCGGCGCCTTTATACGATTTTCGTAGGCTTAGACTATGTCGTCGAAATTGCTTGCTAGGATCTCAGGTTCAAGTGTGTCCCATTCTAGACTAAAGCCCAGATCATAAGCCTCATCATGGTTACCCAATTGTACCTTCTCTGGTTACTTTGCCTCTCGTCCAGAGCCAATAGTCTTTTAAAACATCTTACTGTAAACCTTTTTTTGCTAGCTTTGAGAAGCTTAACCAGCCATCCAAGCGCCAAATGGAGCGCTCGACCACCCACAGTTCTTAGCTGGAACTTGTGGTGTCAGTGACACTACGGTATTATTAATATATGTTGTTGCGTTGCTTGACAACGTGTTTTGGTGAATACCACGTCATTCTAATAAATGTTTACTCCTGGTGTTTTAACCCAACGTAACGAGTTCTATTATTTATATATTATTATACATATCCTATTGAGTATATAACTTCACATGGTGTCAGGTGTATTTTAAGTAAGCAGTGAAGTGAAATATGGCTAAAGGAAAGAAGAAAATCGGTAAGAAGGTAGGAGAAAGGAAACACGTTTTGGAAGACGTGTGGAAGATGTGTTGTACACATCCATAACAGAAAACAAATGGAGAAAAAATTCGGTATTTTGGAAATACCGTGACGAATTGGTTCTTGAAGAAGGATTGATTGTAAAGGGAAGACGACTGTTCATCCCTCGATCTTTAAGGAAGGAAATATTGACTAGACTGCACGAAGGTCATTTAGGCATTGTCAAGTGTAGGCGAAGAGCTCAAGAATCTGTTTGGTGGCCAGGGTGCTCTATCGACATTAAAGGTGCAGTGGAAAACTGTCACGTGTGCATTGAACACCGACAGCAGCGAAAGGAGCCACTCAAACCTACAGAATTGCCACCAGCACCGTGGACACACCTTGGAGCGGATTTGCTGGAGTGTAATCAGAAACGGTACTTGGTAGTTCAAGATTATTTTTCCAGGTTCTTGGAACTCGTCGAGATGAATTCTTTGACCTCGTCCGCAGTGATTGCGAGAATGAAGAACATATTCGCCAGACATGGGATTCCCCGAGAAATCCGAACAGATGGAGGAACCCAGTTCACGTCGGAGGAGTTTCAGAAGTTCTCGAACGAGTATGGATTCAAACCTACTACTAGTAGCCCTCACTTTCCACAATCCAATGGGGAAGCTGAAAATGCAGTGTCTATTGCGAAGAGAATATTGCTGAAATGTCCAGATCCAAATCTTGGTTTATTGGCCTACAGAACAACGAAGCTGGAATCGGGCCTGTCTCCAGCTGAATTGTTGTATGGGCGGAAACTAAGATCGACACTCCCATCTGTCAGAAACTTTGAAGCTGTTTCGAGCTAACAGTTCAAGAACTTCCAAGAACAAGATGAGAGCCTGAAGAGCCGTATGAAGAAAAATTTGGATGGGAGAAGCAGAGTGAAAGAGCTACCACCGTTAGGGATAGGAGACAGAGTCTGGATGAAAGATTTACAGAGAAGAGGCACAGTGAAAGCCCGTACTGAACACCCTCGATCTTATCTGGTTTCCTGTGACAATGGTACTGAGCTGAGGAGAAATCGATGGCACTTGCTATATATGCCACCTCAAGAACCCACGAGGGAAGCATCCTCAAATCACAGAACGGACTATAAGATACCAGATAACCAACTCAGAAGATCGAAGAGAACGACCAAGAAACCCTCAAGATATGAAGCTTAAGGAAGAGATGAGGAGGGGGAGATGTGGTGTCAGTGACACTACGGTATTATTAATATATGTTGTTGCGTTGCTTGACAACGTGTTTGGTGAATACCACGTCATTCTAATAAATGTTTATTGCTGGTGTTTTAACCCAACGTAACGAGTTCTATCATTTATATATTATTATACATATCATATTGAGTATATAACTTCACAGAACTCCATCCGGATAATGAAGTTAGGAGTATTTCTTGCAAGGGAGTAGTATACATACTTAATGAATTTTGTTTGTACAGACTCCAATTCCATTAGATAGTTCAAGCAAGGACCAAACCTCTGCACCATACAGAAGTGCATTGGCGGCAAGTGAGTCAAAAAAGCCAGAGATGGAGCTTCAGTTCTTTACCTTAGCCCTACATAATGTAACAATTAGTAGAGGAAGCCACCCCAGCCTTGCATATAGCAGAACGCAGAGCGGCGCGAAAAAGCCCACTCTTATAAAATTTTATTGCTTGGTATACGAAAAGATACATATAGCGATATAACTATCCATAGTACTTCAAATCACCTTTTAGTCCAAAGGCATGCAGCTTTCCATAGTATGATCAACCGAGCACTGTCTATTCCACTGAGTGAACCAAAATTTATCAAAAGAAAAATCCACTATCAAACGGTATGGAGAAGATCTCGTTGATACCATATGGATAAGGTTCTTAGGAAAAAGAGTAGGGGAAAAGTTTCCAATCTGCTAGGGAAAATGTAAATTTAGAAGAAAAGCATTGGATAATACCTTAATGGTAATGGTTAATTATTGATATACCTTATTATGGGAAAATTTCTGATAAAATCGGCAAAATTCTAGCATCGAGAGGTTACAAAGTAGGTTTTAAAACTAAAAAATAGTCTTGAAGCATTACTAGGATCCGTTAAGGACAAAATCAATGTTCAGGATAAAAGTGGGGTTTATAAACTAAAATGTTCTTGTGGCTACGAATATTGTGGTCAAACTGGTAGGAAATTCAAGGAAAGAATAGACAAGCATCAGGAGGATTTCTGGGAAAATAAGGGTAAGTCTACATTTGCGAAACATCTTAAGGAATCCAATCATAGTTACGATTTTGATTTGACAAATAAAAAGTTTGTAGAATTTCTTCATTTTTGTCCAAAGGGAGGTAGTTGAATGTACTTGAAAAATTCTAAATGATCAAAAGTGACAGATCTGGTAAATGTTTAAATGAGGATATACCTCAATATATTCCACCACTGATAGGTCCATTTCTATAAAGCTTGGAATTATCCCTTCACACTTTTGAAACTATATTCACTCAGTTTTCAAATTTTTGTGAAAATAGACATCGTTTTTTCACTAACTTCCGTTTTGAAATGGGTTTCCACAACTTCGTCACGAGTGATTTAGTTCGTACATATAAGGAACTTCTTGACTGTGATTGAATATTCCGGGAAGAAAAAATACACAAAATAACGGGATCCGGTTCACTTAATGATTGTAAAGGCGGGATCGGAAACAGAATAGTGGGAGAGCCATTTGGCTCGTACGGGAGGCGGAATTCGACTCATATTCATTTGCCTTCATCGTCCGCAGGACGCGAAGGGCACTAGTGAGCAATGCAGTGCTTACAGAATATAAAGTTCTTGTACAATTTACAATTAATACTTCACAATTTCACTGCACCTTCGAGAGCTCAAATCGTATATTATTACGAGATGATCGGGAAAAATAGGTATTATCAGTGTTCCATCATTAAATATGTAAAAAGCGGGATAAAAACATTGAACGACTTATGCGCTCTGTCGAGAATTTGGGAAGACAACATGCCAACCCCATTTCAAGCGCTGGCGGAGAATTCGAATTTCGGTTAGGGCCAAACAGTGATAATAATTCCATTTTGGTCCCCACTTTTTTTAATTCCACATTTGACATGTACGCAAAGGAGACATTTAATTTATGATGAAACCATGGGAAGAAAGATACCGAGGTTTTTGAAACACTCGCCAAATTTTTTTTTTTTTTTTTTTTTTTTTTTAATAGGGTAATGATATATTTACATTGGTTTCAAGATGAACCACACTCCAGTTCGTTCCACACATCACATTTCTCAGGAGTCAAATACCAGCGGCCTCCTTGATTTGGGGTCGGAAAAACGACGAAGTGGAACTACTTGGTGCAGGCTACTGGCTCAGTAGATGCTCGCTGGAACAAGTTATAGTCGAGCTTGTTCATTATCACAGTGAGTGTTTGACTCAACTGAGTGAGGTAGTGAAAGTTGCTTTATCAGAGAATGTGATGTTTTTTTTTTTTTTTTTTTTTTTTAATATTTCATTTATTTGGCATTACGTTCTGTATACAGCCATACATATTTTTATTTACAATTCAAGGCTTGTAGTAAGTAAAACAATTTTCTTTCATATATTAATACTACAATTTAACATAAATTTGTGATGTGAATGTGATGTTTGTGATGTTTACAGTCTGGCTAGAGAGAGATTAATCATTTCGTATTAAAGTCTGGGTCCTACGGAGTGCACTGAATGTAACGGCCCAAGTACATTTTTGATACCTCAACAGAGTTGGAACTATTGATCTTGATTTCTTTAGGGAAAATTCTTTATAGAAACCAATAGGCTGATCAATGAGGCCAACGTAATCAAACCTGTTCGACTGCAGGAGTTTTCCTTGAACATAACATAACTTTACCCCAAACGGTATTTATGTGTTCATCATATCAGTACATATCCGTCCTGACGCCCCCTCTAGACTAAAGAGCAATACAGTTCAACTCTTACCACAATAAATATTCTATATTGTAAAACTGCACGATAAGAATGATGATGAGGATCAAAAAGATCGCCCATTTCGGCTGAACAGAAACCTAACAAATTGGTACTCAAATTCAAGCTCTGCATCTCCTGACTAATGTTTAAAACCTTGGTTTTTCAACATTTTGAACCATATTCGTTTAAATTGCGAAAGTGTGTCAACAAATGTAGTTACATTTTTTAAAAAACAAATGGTGGCTCCCATCGTTTGGCGAGAAGGAGTTTTGCGACTTTCTCCGCCCCCTCCTACTTCCAAGCTGCCTTGGTTCCTGCTTTCACCTGCGCTCCCGCCGCCACCTCCGGCCCGCGCTCTGTCAGAATGAATCTCGCCAAGGAGGTGGGCAGTATAAATCTTTCCAAGGAGGTGGCAGCATAAATCTCGCTAAGGAGGTGGGCAGTATAAATCTCGCCAAGGAGAAGGGCAGTATAAATATTGACAATGGGGTGGGCAGTATAAATTGGACTATTATTAAACAGTACTATTGGATAATGATTTTCGTCTGAGCGCAATGGCGGGGGTTGGCAGGCGAAGCCTGTAGGGGTGTCCCCCTAGTTTACCACTACCTTACCAATTTGGAGCATTTTCCTCCACTTACCGGGATTTATAAAAGCCCCGGAGGTGTGATGAACATAGGTAGGTTCCCCTTCTCATTTCTTGTAACTGCCACCCCTGAGGTTATACCTGGAGCTTTTCAGCTTTTAGGATATCCCATATACCATTGTAGGGGTAACTCTAATCCATTACATCACCTATTTATTTATTGTTATACTTATTTATTATATTATTTAAATTTCTTTCCTTTTCTTTGCAGGAATTAAGTGCAAATCCAGCATATGATGAACCCAAGAACTCATGATCAATGTGGAACTGTATCTCACGAAATATTTGCTTCAATTGAAGTTAAAGTTGGAACATTCATTTTGACTTATTGAGGAGTATGCATGTATGGGCGAAGTCGATAACTAATCAGATCAACCTACAAACTCTTGAGTTTTCTGGGGACCCCAGCAGGATCACGAAGGGAATAATTTTTTACGTTAATTACAATTCTCCTTCAACATGATTTGTTCCGTATGTGGTGCTTTTACTGTCAACAGACATGATCTTATGGACCATTTATATGACGAACACTCAATAAAATGTATTAGAGAGTCTCTGTCCTTTCCAAACATCGAGCAGTTCAAGTTGTGGAAAACTAACATGGAGACAGAGACTGCAGCCCACTTCGAACAAGGAGCCCCGTATAAACGGATAGACGGTTCCAGATATGTAATTTTTTATTGCTCTCGACAAAGAGTCACTAAAACCTTTTGCCCTGCTTATTTTTCTATCAATGAACGAGCAGATGGTATGGTGTCTGTGGATTTCGTCAAAACTCATCTAGGCCATGACCATTTTGGAATCAAAACAGAAAAATCTCCTCAGCCTTCAGAGAGATCTGACCTTGATGAAGATCCGACCTTAGAAGATTATGCCAGAGCTGCTTACGAATCTGAAAAGTCTGAAGCTAAAGCCAGAGCTTTGGAGTCTTACAAAACGAATATGACTCAACTTTGGGAATACGTGAAAGAGGAGTTGGCGAACTCCACATCTATGAAGGAACTTCAAGTATTCGAAACTTTGGTGAGACCAATCGTTCCTACTCTTCGCGTATTGAGAGACGCAGAAACCAAGACCCAAACCTCTGTATTTCCCAGCTCTTCGAAAATTCAAGCCAGTAAAAGAAAATCTACAATGCAGACAAATACAACGAAAAAAACTAAAAGGTTTCGTGATTGGTGACTTCCATAGAATTTTATAACATATGAATGCAGATCAGAGTTGAAAAGTCTCGAGGTTTTGAAACTGTATTGTACTGTATATATCATGAGTCCTTTTAACAATTTCATTTTGAAATAATTCCGAACATTTTTATAAGATGAATTAATAAACCAAGTTGCATGACACCAAAATCGGTCATCATCTTTTTTCTTTTCTTTTTTTACTACCTACTTCATTTGAGACAGGGCTCAACGGCCGCTATGCAATCTTGCCATACACTTAAGCAGCCTAGTAGAGTCCAGCAGAGCGCTCCTGCTGGCAGTAAACTGTAGATAGGAATGATCGTACATCCCCCAAAGCAGGAAATGAGTCAATGTGAGAAAAATTAATTTGTTCTCCTATGTCGCACAGGAGGCAAGCAGGATAGTCTTTGCTCCGATTCTGTGTAAATATTTTTGGAGATTGTCGTGGCCATCGTGAAACATGCCACAGAAACATCCCTGGGGTCTGAGACGGGGATTCTTCCATCTGAGGCTACTCCAATGACTATCTTCTGCTACCTGCCTCCATGAGTCCCTCAGCATTGACATTCTATTACACCTTTCGAGTCACTATACGTTTTAGAAGATACTAATGTCATTGCTGTCTGCGAGTCCATTAAGGTTCCAACAACCTTCCATAGGGCAATCAATATGGCCTTGATTTCCCCATCAAACTTGGAGGCAAGGCGTCCAAACGGGCAGCATCTCTGGAACACAAATCAATAAGCTCCAGCATCGTTTTGCAGCTACCGCTGACCCGTCGGTGTAAGCATGGAGCCATTGTGGGGTGGGGAATCTAGTGGCCAGTGTTTCAAGGGCCAGAGCCCTTAATTCGACCGGCAGAAGATCGTCCTTCCTTGCAGAGCAAAGTAGTGATAAATTACGTTAGGATGGAGGGCGGCAACAGCAAACTAGAGGAATTGAGAAATGAGCTGATATCAAGATCTTGATCTGTTCAAATATTCTCCACGTTAGAAATAAACGTTTGTCTGAGCCTTTGATGGGATGGTTTATATGTCACGCAGTAAGGCCTTGTTTCGATCTTTCCATTAAAGATAATGCCAACAGCTCTTGGCGCATTATTCATGTATTGGAACATTAGAGATAATTTATTTCAAATACGAGTATCTACCTAATTAAACAAGAAAATATTGTTATAATAGTGATTTGTTGTAATCGTACATATGGCACATACTTTTTCCTAGAAGCATGTTGGTCGTCGGGTCGCCATATTTTTAATAATGAACTAAAAATTTATCAAGAAACGTTAATCTAAAGTCTATTCATCCAACTTCATTTGAGCTTCAATTGTGAAGTGGGACATATTCAGGGTGGTTGGTTCAGAGTATTAAATAAACAATGGGAAATTTTTATAGTGATTTCACATTTTCTCAATTGAAAGATCAGACCGAGAGCTTTCCAAAAGGCTGCCATATAATGGGTAATCTGACCGGTAAAACGGCTCTTGAAATTCATTTTCCCTACGACGCCTTGGTGGAACCATTAGTTCAATTGACCTACTACGTCACGCTTGATCTTCCCCCCGTTTATGAGCTGAAAATTGCTTCTAAAATCAAGCGATTTCTAGAGAAAGAATGGGTTTGTTGGCCAGCACTTATCGAGCACGTTAAATAGGCATGTCAAATAAAAAAATTCCAGTCATGCAGCATGATCGTATGAGCGAATTTTCTAAAATTATCTATCGTATTATGATATGTTAAGTTGTATTGCAATTTCAGCAATTTGATTACGAAAAAATTGTTAAAAACCAATTTTATGGCAAAAACTCAATACTAAATAAAATTTGGCAATTAGAAAAGATTTTGAATTTTTTTGAAGTTTTCTAGATTTTTCAGCAAATATTAATGCAATTTAAGTAGGTAGGTACGTTTTTCAGCACAATTTTGTGCTAGAATTTTTTAATATCCTGGTTAATTGTTGACAATTTTGTTTTGGATAATGGAGCCTCAGAGCATTGGAGCAGTACTGCACCACGAACGAATTAGAGGTCAACCCACAAAAAACGAAAGTGGTTAAATTTAGCCGTTCAGTATAAACCCGAAATATTACCTAGGTGGGAAAGAAATAGAAATGGCGGTGGACTATGTATACCAAGGAATACAATTTTATAAGGGTGGGCTTTTTCGCGCCGCTCTGCGTTCTGCTATATGCAAGGCTGGGGTGGCTTCCTCTACTAATTGTTACATTATGTAGGGCTAAGGTAAAGAACTGAAGCTCCATCTCT